>VXBA01001782.1:159956-227456 GCA_013399895.1 Serilophus lunatus | reverse complement strand
CTTATGGCATTTGTGTGTCTGGTTTCATGTTCCATGGGAATTCAGCTGGATAGAGAGTTAATTGGGGGGCCCCTTCTGTGGGCTTTTGGTTACTTTTATAAACTTTATGTAGCACTTTTTCTTTCCCTAAAACATTGTTGTCTAGGTGTTCTTATTTTGGGGTTGGAGGTAAAGGAGAACTTGAAATTACTTTTAAATGAAAGAACTTTCTATTATATTTATCTGTCTAGAGGCAATAAATCTGTTTCAGCAGATTAAATACTGACTTCTTTATAAAACCCTGTTTTCTCAAACCTCTTATCAGCAGCACTTGGCAGTAATCACACCTAAGGAAACTTATAATTTTCTTCAAGGAGGTGACACTGACAGAATTAAAAATGAAGGAGCCCCCTGAAAAGCCAGTTCATTACAAATTAGCAGTGGTCCTAGCAAAGCAGTGGGCTAAGGCGTGTCACAGAGTGATAGGGATAAAGAAACCCAGCATTTGGAGCTGTCAGTGCCAGGAGCAGAGCGAGCCTGGGAACAAATTAATCACATATTGTCAAGGCAAAGTTGCATCAAATTAACACATCGGATTCCAGCATATTAATGTGAGAATGCTTTCACCTGATTATTACTGCAAACCATTGCCACTCTCTGACTGCAAAGATATAATTAAATTGCTAAATAGAAAGTGCATATAATATCTCTGCATGCATTTAGGATGCATGAGCTGAAAAGATCACATCCCAGTAAGTGACAGTTTCTATTTGTAGGAAAACTTTACTTTTTTTTCCTCTCTCTTATTTACTTGGGAGTACTAGAGGATGAAATTAGAAAAGTTAGTGCTGTTGTTTGCACTCCCTACGACTTGGGGAGGCTCGGGCTGGCTTGAAGTGATGGCTGTGCTGCCTGTGAGGGTGGATTGGTTTCCCTCTGCTCCAGGTGCCCGTGGGGACAAGGAGAGAGAGGAGGGGGTGTTGTGGAAGGAGAATATCAAAAGGCAGGTGTTAACAGCTTAGCAAAGATGCAGTTGATTGATCTAGGAGAGGCTGCCTGTTGATTTGTTTAAAATTAATCTGCACTTAAAAATAAGAGATCAGAGAGGGCTTAAATGGGGTACAATTATTGCACACACTGTGTGTTGATGTGGGCACCTGTTCCAGGCTCTGCCACCCTCCATGGAAGGATGTTCTTCCTCATGTTGAGGAGGAACTTCTTGTGGTTTAGTTTATGGCCATTGCTCCTCATCCTGTTGCTGGGTGCTGCTGAAAAGAGTCTGGCACATCCTCTGACACCCCTTGGAGACATTTATATGGATTGGTGGGATGCCCTCAGTCTTCTCCAGACTAAGCAGGCCCAGCTCCTTGTATGTTGTGTGTTCATCACCAAGTACTCAGTTTAGTTAATCCACTAAAAGGCAGTGCTGTAACAAAAATAAATGAATTATTTAATTATTCTGTGTAGAAAACTCCAAGTAATGCTAAAAAAAGTAATTACTCAGCTCAGAGTTCCCACTCTGTGCCCTCTGCCTTTCCCATAGTGCTGGTGGGAGCCAAACCCTGCTCCTGGGAGGCAGGAAGGGGAAGGTGCACTTCAGGTGTGAGGTACCAGCCACTGCTTTGGTGGGAGAAATGGTAACTCTGCTCTAATACTTGATTTCAACAGTTGCCACAAAGAGAAGCCACTGACAGAGGGGCTGACCCTGTCCAGAGCCAGTGCTGGGCCTGGGGGAGGGATGGCAGCTCTTCCTGAACTGCCAAATGCTTTTTCCTGGCATGAAATCTTCCTTTAAAAAAAAATAAATGAAAAAGGAAAAGGAGGGCAAACAGCTGGTACAGTGAAACATGCAGGAAAATTGGTGATGCCTTGAAATTAAAAGCATTTTTTAGGCCATGGCCATTTAAAGCAGCTTAATTAGAATTAAAGAATTTTAAGGAGTTTTTATAATGCACTTGTTAATCTTTTGGCTGAATCATATTGCGTTTTATTCTATCTAATTGATTTCTAGCAATTTAGTAATGTCATTATCTCTCCCATAATTACAGATCAAACCAAATGAAAAACGTATTCACAAGTTGATGTTCTTAACAGCCAGAGAAATATGGAAATGTTTCATTAGCCAATGTTTCTAATGGCTGCTGTTTTCAGGAGGGTTGGATATGTCCATTTAACAGACATACTTGTTGCAAGAAACATTTTTTAAGATTTTATTTAATATTCCTCGCTCAGAATTTGTGAGGACAATATAATGACCAGGTTTGTTCCATGTAAATTCTTCTATTTCCCTGTCTGAAACAAATAGGGAAAAAATCCTCATTAGCTTCTCAATACTAGTACAGCTTGCATTTAAGATGTAGAAATTTGATTTCCTAACAAGAACAGTTTCTCAGGTCTTTGTGGAGATTGAATCTATGAATTTGTCATACCTCGGGCTGCTATGGACCTAAATCCTGGGGAAAAAAAGTGTTGACAACACTTTATGTCAGAAAGTGTCTTGCATCAATTAAAGCTGCTTGAACAGCCCACCCCATCAGGGCATTTTTACATCCAATGTTTTAAGGGCAAAAGCTTCCTGAGGTTAAATCTTTAATAGTTCTTTCAGAAGTCCCCCAAATGCCATGTGGCTCTTGAGGTTGCAGAGGGGGATCTGTTCTGCAGCTGGTTTGTTGTGCTGGATGCAGGGGGTGCCAGCAGCCCCTGGGGTCCAGGAGAGAGGTGCAGTGGGACAGGTGAAGAGTCTCAGTGTCATTGGTGCTGGGCTCCTTCCCCCAGGACTGGGGGGGTCAGGTTGTGCCATCCCCATCCCACGGGCTGTGAGAGTCTCACCAGCAGTGCAGGGGTCTGCTTCAGCTTAAGGGCCAAGTTTGGGGACTGATGCTGAGACAGGAATCACCTGGTGGAGGAAATCAAATCCCATCTCCATGAGCTCCCTGACTCTCCATCCCTCTCTCTCTCTCTGGTTTTTGAATTGAGAGGAGAAAAGCTGTGACAGTGTCACTAAACACTGCACAACGAATTTCCATGTAAGACCCTTCCTAGGCAGGAAATTCCAGTTCATAGTAATATGGGAAAAAACCTGTTCTACAACTTGAGCATATTAACTATTAAGAGTTTAATTTGAGCTCTGGGGGAAATGATGTATCAAGGTAGGCACAGCAAAACTGATGAGATTGCAGGCAAGTTTTACAGATGATTTTCTCTTTCTTTTAAGAATAATTGAGTCATTTTAATGATAAGCCTTGCTTGGCTTCCTCGAATGGACTGCATGTAATTAGTTGTAGCTTCAACTTTGAAATGTTTTGACAGAAAATGTATCATTTAGTCGGTATTTTTTCCTAGCATCCCCCTTTGATATTTGTTCATTTTCTGCAACACACACCTTCGCTGCTTCAGATCAGATGGCAGGCACGGCCGTGCTCCCTTTGTTATGCCGGTGCTTTCCCGGCGGCTGAGGGAGGCTCCGCGCGGAGCACATGTTTGCCCAACAGCTGGATTCCCGTTCCAGCTGCGGCGGCACCTGCGCGGCCGCGGGCGGGGCCGGGCGGCGCTGCCCTCCGGGAGCTGCGGCTGCCGCCGGGGCCGGGGAACGCACGGGGGCTGGCTCGGACTAATTAGAGAGATGATTTGTGAAACGCTGGCTATTTATTTAATTAATCACCGGCGCAAAGCTATAAAACCCATCTTTTAAAAATCCCTGTTAGTTTGCCATGTGGTTAATAGATTGTGGCACATTAAAAAGTGACACGGTGATGTATTAAAAATGTTCCACCTAAGGTTGGCTGATGTCCTCGAGGAACTTGAGCTGTCTGCTTTGTGCAGCAGAAGCAGAGGATTAGAGGCTGATCTGTTCAAGGATTGAATATTTCTGAAAACATTTGTCTTTTGTAGAGCATCTGTTCATTAAAACAGATCGTGGCGCGTTCCTTAACACACAAATAATGTTTGTGATGTAGTTTTAATTATAAGTTTTTGTTGCATTTTGTTATTACAAAGAATAACTCTATTCCTCAGTATTAAATGGTAATGTTCATTAGGAAGGAAAATGTAAGTAGTTCTTGTAAAGAGGCAATTCCTCCTCGCTCCAAGGAAGCCCAGGCTGGTTTGGGGTAATGGATGCATTTCTGCTGCAGCTGGAGCAATTGCATGTTGATCCATCTGAATGTGTGTTTTCATCCTCGGGCAGAACTGTGGGAGCTGAGCAGGCCAGGGCTGCCCAGGCAGAGTGAGCTGGGGCCACCACAGCCACTGGGATTCCCTCCCTCTGGAGAGCAGCAGCTCCAGGTCTGGGTTGGCCTTGGGAGGGAGCGTGTGTGGGACAGGGGAGGGATGGACAGGGCCACTTGTGCTAGAGCTGACACCTGCATGGGCATAAATGCAGCCTGGGCTGCAAAGGGAACAGGCCTAGGACTTCTCCCTCCATCCAAATAACATTTGTCAGAAGAAAAGCAATGCCAAGGAATCGTATCCACAGCACTCCAGTAAACCAGTCTAATTCACAGGGAGTTGTAAAAATGAGTGTGTGTTGCTATGATTGAAACGTGCTGTTACCAGCATTATGTGTCTTACTTTGTGCTCAGGACTTACATAATTTTGTTAATTGTGGGAGTGAATGCCACTTGATTCTGTGGTTATTTGTGTGAATCCTGGTTCTGAAGTGCATGTGCAGAGTGTTCAGGTGGAAGCAGGGAAGGAACCTGTCCAGCTCAGAGGTGATGTTTCTCAGCTGTGTGCTGTATAATTAACTGGTACATTAGGAGGGGGCTGGAATAAAACATGAGCATGTTAATGCAGCCTGGAGCTGGGGTTGTAGTGATCATTGCCATGCAGAGGACACATTGCTCAGAACTGCTGCTGCCACTGCAGCCTGGGAAACATCTGGACCTTTAATTGACAAATCGTGTGGAGCTGTACAGAGCAGGCATGCTAAGTGAAGTCAACAATTTAGAATAAAAAATAATAGTGTGTTATTTACCTCGTAGTTAAATATTCATACTTTGTTATGCTTTGGATAACAGGAAATTACTGGGTTAAATTTTTATGAATAGTGACAGTGTGAATAAGATAAATTAAGTATTTAACGATGTTAATGGAATTTTACATCGTGATCTGCTCACTCTGCAGCACAAGCTGGGGTGATACAGAGGAGAATCCACTCCTTAGAAGGGAACAACTTTGAGGCTCCTTGAGAAGCTGTGAGGGCTGACAGTGTGCCCTGGCCTCACTGGGGTGAGGAACAACAGGAATCTTGGGACCAAAATAAAGAAAAACTCCAATGGTGGTGTAAGAACCTGGTGAAATAAACCCCATTTTGCCATGGTAGGGAGCAGGTGGGTTGGGGAAGAAAGGGGCAGAGCTGAGCCAGCTTCACATGTTCCTGTGAGCACCAAGGCTCAGCACTGGGCCTCTCAACATTCACTGTGCAGCTGAACAGGCCTTTTGTGCCAGGCTGTTACAGCACTGTGCCAGAGGAATGCCCAGGTGAGGGGTCAGCGTCCCCCTGTGCTCCCTGAGAGGCTCTGCAGGACTGGGGCCATGGGTGTGCTCAGCCCTGGTTTGGGCCACACTCTGAGAGCCTCTGCACAAATTTATCATCTTTTCTTTTAGATGACCCTTCTTTGTCCACTCACCCCCTCTAAACCCCCTTGGTTATGAGTTGATATGACAGACTGTTTTATTTCCACTTATTTCTGTAAAGAAATAATTGGTCTAAATTTTAAATATTTTTTTAAGTCAGAAGCTTAGAAAACAATGCTTTTCAGTGGTCATCTTAGAAAAATACAGTCCCTTATATTGCTGTAAGCATCCATGCTCTGATCAGTTATGACTTGTGTGTGAGTTAATGTATTTCCATTTCCCCCCTTCATGTATTTTCAGTATGTTGATTAAATACATATGTGAGTAAGTTATGTTCAGGAGGTGATTGCTGGATCACAGAATGGATTGAATGCCCTGTCACCTAAACCAAAAACCTCTTCAGTCAGTTTAGAAGCGAGAAGACATTTTACATTTGGGAAAGGAAAAGCGTTTCTTTCCGTTTTGTTCAGTGTTTAGCATTGTTTGCTGGGAGGTGAGTCAATGACTTGAATTAATTATAATTACTGAAGAGACATACTGATTGAGCAAATAAAGTAGTAAACTCATTCGTGCCAAGGCCATCTAATTAAATGCTAACTTTGGATAAGCTAGATGTGCATGAAAGATTAATTTTAAGAGGTTTTTATGACTCCCACTAAATAATGATTCAGTAAAATCCTTGCATTATATCATTAGAACATCTAATCTTAAAGTGATATAACATTTAGTCACAGAAGTCCATTGTGCAGGAAGAGGCAGTAAATTACTGGTGTTGAAAATCAATCACTTTTCTCTCAGAAGTGTTTATGGACTTTGTTTTAATTTCGTGCTGTGCAGTGGAGCAGAGCAGAAGTGAGAAGGGCTCAGCATCATGCTTTACTCCATGACTCTTCTGTGAGCTCCCTGTTCTGCAGGTTCTTCAGCACCAGGTTTGGGAGGTGTCCCAGGGATGTCCTGTCTGGTGGTACATCAGATACCAGGTACATCTGGTATGGCAGGGAGAGATACAGTCCCTCATGGGCTTTGATTAAAAGTTGAAATCTTGGAAAGACTTCTTGTGTTGAAAGAATTGATAAAGTTTAAGTATTTTTTTGTTTAAATTTAACTTACCATAGGACAGCACCAGGGAGCTTTAAAAGAATCCATCAATAAAAATACTTGGAAAATTTTCTATGATTTATTGTACATTTTTGGTGTATTCAGTTACTCCTCACTTCCTTAAAGGACTGGTGGGATATAACATTTCTAACAATAAAAGCTTAATGGAATCAGATTTGTGATTTCCTAGAAAATTAACGAGATATTTTGTCAATTTTATTCCAGACTTCATTTGTCAGAATATACAGTGTCCAGTGACAAGCTAAAAGAATTTTTTGACAAATTAACTGTGCCACAGGTGACAGATCAGGAAAATGTTAATTTAACAGCCCCTTTATGCTTCCCAGATTTATTGGAGGCTATTAAGGAAACTCCAAATGGTAAGGCCCCTGGCCCTGAATAGATTTTCCATTGAATTTTATACAGGATCTATTAATAAAGTTTGATGCTGCCTCTTTGAATATCAGTAATTGTCCTTTATCTTCTGGGTCCCCTCTGCATTTCCACTTGGAATACAGTTTTTAGTGGGGAGCAGAAAGTAATTATAGTTTCAGTGGTGACTGTGGTCTGGGTCAGGGTGGTTCCTCCTGGAGAGGAGACTCTGTGGGAGTTGTCCCTGGTGGAATGCAGCATGGCTGGGCCTGGCTCCTGGCACAGAGACTGATCACTGTGTCCCTGTACCCAGTCCCACCTCCTCCCAGCCCTCACCCCATGGGCTCTGAGCAGATCAGTAATTGAGCTCTGAGGGAATTCATGCACAATTAATATTTGGCAGGATGGGCTGAGGATATGGATTCTTTCTGTCCTGCAGACAGAGACCTGATAGGTTGGATTTATTATGTGGTTCTGGACAAATATCACCAATTTGCAGCAAACACACTGGAGGTTTCCTCTAGACCACCTTGGTATGGAACTGATCAGTCTTAGCCTGACCCACGTGTTTGTACCAGTGGTTCCTCCCCAACGTGATGATGGACATTCTCATTACTGCTAGAATGTCTAATTGGCTTCACATCTCAGGTTTCAGTCTCTCTAATACCTCATGGCAATTGGCTTTATGGCCCTTTAATTAATAAAATATTTCTCTCACTATTTTAAAGATCTTGAGTGTAACAGTGGTGCTTTGAGCCATTTCCCAGTCCTGCTGCTGCTGGGATTGCTCCCCGTGCCCAAAAGAGCACTTGGAATCCTCACAGGTGTGTGAGTGACACCTGGTTTAAGTCCCCTGTCATTTTGGTGTTCATGTTAAGTGTTTGTGAGTAAAATAACAGAGCAGCTATAATGGAGGAGGTAGAGGAGATGTAGAGGTGGAGAAGAACAAAGAAAAGTTTAGTTAAAAATCAGCAAACACAAGGTAGAGTGTGGGGCCAAGGAGAGCTGTGCTGAGCAGCCCAGGGAGGGTTCCCATGAGGTCCTGAATGGAGTTAGTTTGCAAATACATGTGTTTGGGTTGTGAGTTCATAAAACAGCCCTGTGTGCAGTGGCTGATGGATAATCTGGTCTCTTTGGTTATTAATCCATTTCCTGGCTCGTTTGTCCATGCCCTGGTTTGACACTGGGTGTGTCAGCTGTAGCCTTGGCACTGGCTCTCACATCTGGTTGTCCATTTTTCTTGGATTTTCTGTTAACAGAACCCAACATTACTTCTGATTGTGCCCTCCTTGGATTTATATATGTAGCTGACTTAGTGTGCCAAGGAGTCATATTAATTTGCTGGCTAGCTGCTGTTTGCTCATTCCCTGCCAGTGCAGCCCCAGGATCGGATCTGGGGCTCTGGGCTCTGGGCTCTGGCAGCCTCGGGTGCTCCCCAGGCTGTGTCTGCACCTGGGCAAGAGAAGTGACTCCTTGCCTGAAACCAGTTCAGTTACTCCTAAAAAAAAGTCCTGCAAGTAGAAAACAAGAGAGATGGAGAGAAAGAAACACTCCCTTGTGGTTTTTAGCAGATGTAGCTCTGTGGTGTCTTGGAAGGGTCCTGAGCACAGGAGCTCTCCCAAAGCCTTGGGAAGGTTTATCCAAAGTAAAAGAATATTCCATGTTCCAAACCTAACCCTTCCTTTCAATGAGCAAAACCAATTTGTTCTTACCTCCTCTTCTCATGTTTTTAGGGTGTCTACACTATAAAAATGCTTTCTTAAAAAACAAATTCATTATGTTGGGATGGATTTTAATAATACTTTTAGCTATGCCAGTATGAATAACTTTAATCTTTAAATTCCTAGTACTTCTCTAATTTATAATCACATTGAAGGATCAAATGGTTTTTAACAATATATTGAAATTAGCACATGGCATTTAACTCCCTGTTTTATACTCTCATTATAGATTTATAGCACTGAATCCTTTTATTCTGTTCCTTAGAATTCCAAGTGATTAATTCAAGAAACCCTTTCTCCTCTCAAGGCCCTTGTATGTATGAGAGAGATGGAAATACAGAGTTACTTTGGGTGCTTTGGGAGAGGGGATCAGGAGGTGCCATCTTTTATCTATTTAAAAGATCTCTGGGCTAAAGCTGCAGTCCTACCCGAGTGGATTGAATGTGGGGCTTTTTTCTTGTAGGGCAAACTCTGTAGATCTTTCTGTTGCTGTGTGTTTTGCAGTTTATTTAATTCTCAGTCTCCACAGGGCCAAATAGATTTTTTTTAGACAGTAAGTTCCAATAGACCCTAATATTAGTTAATTCTTCTGGGCTGTCTTCAAACAGTTGAGAACAGTTCAGTGGCTCTGTTGTGTGTGTGATTCTGTTCTTCTCTTGGCAAGCCAAGGTCAGGCCTTGGTAAGTGGGGCCAGAGGGCTGGGAGCTTCTCACATGGTGGGGAAGAACTGCAGAGGAGAGCAGACATTTAGAAACAAGGATAATGCAGTTTGGAAGTCTTGGGTTGGCCTGTTGGGTCTCTCTTCCTCCCATCCCACAAGTACTTGGGTTTTTTTGGATCCTGCAGGGAAATGGGATCCTGCAGCAAAGTTCAGGTTCTTCATGGAAATCTGTGGAATTGTGGCCAGACATTTTGTGTCCTTTTTACAGATAACCAGCAGGGAGAGTGTTGGAATTTAAACTCTCAAGCTTCTTCCATCGTTAAGCCGTAGCAGCACATTTTGGTTTTCCTCCTGAGGAATCTGCCCAGATTTCCTGTGAGCTGTCACACTTTCCTTGCACCTTCCAATGAGATGTATTTTCTTGACAGGGCCACGTTGGTACAACAGCAACCAAAAAAATTGATGTCTACCTCCCCCTGCACACGAGCCAGGACAAGCTGCAGCCCATGACGGTGGTGACCATTGCCAACGCCAAGGTGCACGACCTGATCGGCCTCATCTGCTGGCAGTACACCAGTGAGGGGAGGGAGCCCAAACTCAAGTAAGGCACTTCCTTTACCACCTCTTCATTCCTCCTCTGCATAACAAAATGCATTCCCATGTCAATGTTGGGACAGATAAACCTTGGGAAGAGCACCTTCACATTTACGAGTGTTGCCCTTTGAGCAGCACACAGGCACCTCCAGCCATTTCTCTTTCCATTAACTGCTGGGTGCTGGGTAATGATCAACAGGAAACCTTGGATCTGTAGATGAATCATGATTTCAAAACTATGTAAAACTAATGCAAGCCATATCTCTTTTGGTATCACAGAGGCATTTGTTATTTCACTGTCCCATCTATTTTTTCATAGTGTTCTTAATGGTTGAGGTCACAAGATGTCAAATACAATCCAGAACTGCCCTGTAAGTCTCTTTGCTGTGCTGGAGTGCTGGTGGGGTTTAGTAAGAGCTGTTCATTTATCCAGGCAGGTGACATGAGATGCATAAACAGGTTCTTCAGAGCCACTCACCTGAGCAGCTTTCATTTTAAAACAGTTCTGTAAAATACTTCTGGTTTTGCTAAAATAAGAACTTAAAATAGTTTATTATAGAGTTCTCAGAAGCAGTTTCTGGCAGGGATGTCCCTGGTGCAAAGGAGGTTGATAGTTCTGTTTTGGGTTCTTTTTATGTATGAGCCAAATTTCAATTTTTTGCTGTTCCTGGGATATTGAATGAATGGGGTGGGAGGTTTTTTTGGTTCTGAATTTTTACAGTTCATCCTTTCAGCATTTTTAAAGAACACTTGAAGGCTCAGGAATCTTATCTGCTGTTGTAGCAGAGTTGTGGGGGGAAAGGGAGGTGCTGGAGGGTGGCTCAAGCTCCTGCCTTCAGGATTTGGTGATTTCTGTTCCACAGACACAGAGCACACAGGAAAGCAGCCTCTCTTGAAAGCAGTTTCATGGATATTGTTGCTTTGGATATAGGTTTTCCCTTAGCTCTTCTTAACAGACATATGAGATGTTTGTGAGGTTAAACACTTCAGTTTGATTTGTCTTTTTTTTTTTTTTTTTGCACTGGAGAAGAAATATAAAATGATTTGCAGATTGTGCCCTTTCATTTGCTGTAATTAATTTCTGTTCATTACATCTCAACTTCAAAAAAATGTCCTTTGTCTATGATTAGGTTATTTTTTAATGAGTAAGACACCACTAATGTCAGTCTTTGGACTCACACATATTTTTCAGGAGCACAACACACCTCAGATGGAACATGAGTAGAGTGTTCCATGAACCATCACTGCCCACAGCAAAAGGCAGCAGTGGGAGGAAATGAATTTCACTGTCTGCCTTGAAGGATAAGACGTTGCACAGTGTCAAAGAGTGATCATGAGCAAGGAGGCTGTCCATTGTGATCAAATTCAGAGCAGAAAGAGTAAGATAAATAAGGGAGACACGAGTTCCTAAGAGCCAGTGTCAGACACAGCACCAGTTGAGAATCTGGGATAAATGCTGAGATTAAGGGGCAGAGCCTTGAGATTCCAGGAAGTTTATTTTCTTGTAGGTTCTTAATCATTTCTCATGCCTCCATCATCTTTTTTTTAGCATTGCTGACTGCCAGTCCTTGAGCAAGGATTAATTTAACTCTAAATTAATTCTCCTATTTCCAAGTGAGGAAGGAGTTCATGTGCCCATTCTACACTGGCCATTTGCTCCTGATTCAGTCAGGTGAGGGTGTAAAAAGACAAACTGGAGACCACTGTGACCCTGCACTAAAACACACAGAGGATGCCTGAGACATGGGACACAAGGCATGCAGAGTGACAGCTGTGTCTGCTGCTGACACTGTGCAAGTAATGAGGAGGTTGTAGACTTTGTAATTAAGAGAAACAACCCCTCTGTCTTTAGGAAAAGAATATATTACTGCCTAATTCTTTTTCCTAAAAGGTACAGGTAAGAGTCTGAAGTGAGTGAGTACTAGTTGACAGCTTTGAGAACATTCTGTATTCAATTAGGCTGCCTTTTTATTAGAACTGTATTATATTTGCCTCTATTCAGTCTCTTGATATGAGGAACCACTGAGTGTCAGCAGCCCTGGCCTGGCCTCATACACGTGTAACCCAGCAGAGCATTTTGCTGCCAGCCCCTGACAAATGTGCTGGAATGATTCCACCTGCAGAAAATAAACAAAATCCCTTTCTAGGAAGAAGTCAATAACGAGATGCACAATTCAAGCACAGTTGCTATTTTTAGGAGTGAGGAATGCTGCTGCATCTTTCAGTTGTTGTGCTCAACTTGTACTTTCCTGACTTTGATCTCAGCCTGGTGGAGGTTCAAGGTGAAGAAGTTTTACCCACTGGATTTTTTTTTCCACCACTTTGCAACTACCTCTGTGTTAATGTTCAGGAATTCAATCCATGATTGAAGACACTTGTAATTTTATGGGATTTAACTGCCATTGTATATTTTCAGTGTAATTGGTGGGAGATAAGCTGGTGTCACCAGCACCTTTTTTGGCACTTGGATCACTGTGAGCCTGTGCTGAGTGTGTTCTGCTGCCACATGTCTCTGTGCTCCTCCAGCTTCAATGACAACTATGCAAACACATCAGGTTCCAAATGAAAACGCTGACTTTATTTATCCAGGCTGCATGGAGAGCATCTCTTCCAAAGGAGTAGGTTGGAGAATGAGCAGGGCAAGGACAGAGCAGAGCTGTGGGGAGATGGTGGCTGGTCAGGCTGCAAGTGTCACAGCATGAGGGCACTTGGGGTTGGGCAAACGAGGCTGCAGGGCTTGGTGTCTGTGTTCCCCCAACAGAAGAAGGACATGGAGCTGCTGGAGTGATGCCAGAGGAGGCCACAGGGACACTCCAAGGCCTGGAGCAGCTCTGCTATGGGGACAGGCTGAGGGAGCTGGCATTGTTAGAGCCCCTGCCAGGGCCTAAAGGGGCTCCAAGAGAGTTGCAGGGACTTTGGACAAGGGCCTGGAGTGACAGGACACAGGGAATGGCTTCCCACTGCCAGAGGGCAGGGAGAGGTGGGACATTGGAAATTAATTCCTGGCTGGGAGGGTGGGCACAGGGTGCCCAGAGGAGCTGTGGCTGCCCCTGGATCCCTGTAAGTGTCCAAGGCCAGGTTGGATGGGGCTTGGAGCAACCTGGGATGGTGCAGCATTTTCAAAATTCAGAGTAACAAATGTTGCTGCATTACCTTTTGTTGGCAAATCTGCAGTTTGCATTAACAGCAATGTGTCATTATTACTGTTTTCCATAACAAATATCTTAGTCATGACAAGGTGCCTATAGATCACCTGGACTAAGCACTCTCAATAAAACACAGTTGCAACCAAAGGTTTGTGAATTAATTGAGAAAATTGCAAATCAGGTAGTCAGTGAAATAATTCATTGTCACATCCAATCAATAAACTTTGTAAATCAACTCATTTAATTCAAAAAATGATCTATATAGATCAAGCGACCAATTAAACAATTAGCATACACTTTACAATTAATTAATTTAAGCATCAATCATGCAATTAAAACTCCAAATTTAAACTGCAGAGTTTAGAAATATGCTGCCATGTGCACCTCCAGCTCTACTGCATGGCTGGGGAAAGGCCTGAGTGCTGGCAGGTTTGCAGTCAGAAAGAATACTTATTTTCAGGTCAATAATTTGAGTTGAAGTAACAGTTGAAATAGATTTTAATGTTAGGGAATTATGGTTAGTACCTGTTTGGTAGCTATAGATAGTTTTTATTTTGTGTGAAGAGGCTCAGCTCTTTATTTCCTCACACTGTATCTGTTACAACTTTCTGTGTTAGTTTTACATGTTGGTTTTCATTAATTTTTAACTGCTTTTAGTGACTGAACTTCTTAGAAAAGGTAACTGTTCTGCTAATTGTTGCTACTGTGTTGGACAGATATTTTACTTTTCCCATAGCTCATTACCCTGTTTACCTTCCCAAGTGTGTCCAAGAGCCCACTCTGCTTTTCCAGCCTGTATTCAGCAAACTCTCACTGTTGTTTGATCTGTGAAAAATCACAGACACCTCCTGTTTGCTTTTACTCCTGAAATGAGGTCATCATATAAATAAATACATTTCCACAAATGGAGAAATATTACTTCCAGCTTTGTGAAGTTATGAAACTTTAATAGACTTTAGTGTATTTTAATCCCTGGCAGGTTTTGCTTGTGGTGCAGCTGGTGGTGAGCACTGCCTGCTTTGCTCTGAGGTCAGAGGGGTTTCCATCCCTGAGTGGTTATGGCAGCAGGATCTGTTGGGCCTTTTGGGGACATAGTTGTGTGGATGTGCCTGGTGCCCAATACCAGTGTCTGGTGCCCAGTACTAGTGCCTGATGACCAGTACCAGTGTCTGGTGCCCAGTCCCAGTGCCTGGTGCCCAGTCCCAGTGCCTGGTGCCCAGTCCCAGTGCCAGGTGCCCAGTCCCAGTGCCTGGTTCCCAGTACCATTGTCTGATGAGCAGTCCCAGTGCCAAGTGCCCAGTGCCAGTGCCTGGTGCCCAGTCCCAGTGCCAGGTGCCCAGTCCCAGTGCCTGGTTCCCAGTACCATTGTCTGATGAGCAGTCCCAGTGCCAAGTGCCCAGTGCCAGTGCCTGGTGCCCAGTGCCAGTGCCTGGTGCCCAGTCCCAGTGCCTGGTGCCCAGTCCCAGAACCTGGTGCCTAGTCCCAGTGCCAGGTGCCCAGTCCCAGTGCCTGGTGCCCAGTCCCAGAGCCTGGTGCCCAGTCCCAGTGCCAGGTGCCCAGTCCCAGAGCCTGGTGCCCAGTCCCAGAGCCTGGTGCCCAGTCCCAGAGCCTGGTGCCCAGTTGCAGCAGGCTGCTGGGAGCTGGTGTCCTCACTGGGCCTGCCTTGTGTGTTGCAGTGACAACGTCAGCGCCTACTGCCTGCACATCGCCGAGGACGACGGCGAGGTCGACACGGATTTCCCCCCCTTGGATTCCAACGAGCCCATTCACAAGTTTGGCTTCAGCACTCTGGCCCTGGTGGAGAAGTACTCGTCCCCCGGGCTGGCGGCCAAGCAGTCGCTCTTCGTGCGCATGTGAGTCCTGTCCCTGCCCTGCCTCCCCTCAGCCCCAGCACCGCTCTCGGGGGCCACGGTGGGGGTGCTGCTCTGCACCCGGTGCCCCTCCCTGGGCTCTGCCACGGGGCAGGTGGCACAGCTCAGGTGAGCCCACCGTGGGGAGTCTCAAACTGCAGAGAGGAAAATCAGCCCCTCTGCGATGGACAGTGGAGAGCACTGAGCTCCTGCACTCCCATTAGTAAGTATTTGGAGTTGACACAAAATCTGAGCTCCTAATCTTCATTTTGCTCCAACCATGCTGCTCATTTATGAAAAACCTGTTCTGAATAATAAATTAAATAATGTGCATGGAATCATAGAGCATTTAGGTTGGAAAAGATGTGGCAGCTTCAGAGGGTTTATTCATGTTGGATATCCGGAGTCATTCATGTTGGATATCCAGAGCTCTCTTCAACAGGCACTAAGAACTGATCTTGCAAAAGGCTTCTTAATTATTTTGGAAAACTGTATTGAATTTTAGCAGGAAAACAAAAAGTGTGTTCGTGGTGTTTGGTTTTCCATGCATGAGACTTCAAAATCTTCTTTCGAAACCTAATAGACAAAGTAGGAAATTTCCATTTTCAGACTGGTTAGTGGACTAAAAAGCAAGTGATTTTAGACAGAAATAGTTGCAGAGTGGCTTACTAACAATGCAGTGGTTAAGGAGAGAAATCAGCAGTAACCAAGCATGCCAGTTGGAGCAGACTGGGCATTCCCCTTTAAAGTCCAAAAGAATTTTGATGAGGAAGACCCCATCCACCTCTGAGACTTGAGATGTCTGGCTTGTAGCTCAAGAAGAATTTGCTATGTCCTTATCAGTGAAGTAATGATATGCACTGTGCTTGAGCACTTTTATATTTCTGAATAATCTTTTAAACCATCAGAAGCCTTAATTACAATAACAAAATACCAGGAGCATAAGCCACTTCTTACTTGAGAAGAATATTTCATGTTTGGAGCTCTTAAAATTAAAATGCTCATGGAGTTTTCCTGGTAGTTGGACATCACTTACATTTCTTAACACTACAGCTGCTTTCACTTCTGAATAATCAGACACAAAAAATTCTAGTCTCTTTAATTAGTTTTATATTCTTGATTGTATGCTGTGTTTCCCAGACACGTTTTGAAGTATCCTACTGAAAACCATTGTCACAAATCCCACATGTATTCCTGAAAGCCACATTCACTTTGTTCCACTGCATTAGGGCATTGGGAAATAAAACATTCTGACCACAGTATTTACAAATAAGTTACTCCAGGTCGTGGTGGTGAGCTGTGCTGGGCTCAGGCAGCGGTGAGGAAGGGGGTGCAGGGAGGAAGCAACATTCCCAGAAACACTGCAAAGCCCATTTCAGCTGGGGGGTCATTTCATTTGGGGGACACCTCTGCCCATGGAATTGCAGAATATCCAGTTCTGTCCCCCCAGCTGAAGAATTTATCAGAAAGAGGGAGTCTCCTCTTCACTGCATGCATTTCCCTGGAGTCAAAGCTGTTGCAATGAATTTTGTTAATTTTATGATTCTGTGGTTGTTCATCTCCAAGATTATCCTGCATTTTTGATATCCCCAGAAAAATACCAGCAGGTATGGAGAAAATTCTGTTCTAATTCCATTGCCTGAGAATGGCTCACGAGTGTTTGTGGCAGGGAAGAGTCGATGGCCAGCTCCAAATTGTTGCTCATTTCTCATCTGGGGAGAGTTCCTTTCCTATCCCAGCCACCTTCCCCTAATCCCCCAGTGCCTGTACTCAGTGCATGAGTTGGGATTAGTGTTTCAGTGCAGTGAGGAGATGTGGGCTCAGGGTTTGGGTGTTGGGGAGGTGGAACTGGTGTTCCCACGTAAGCCCAGAGCCCTCGGCAGGATCCCAGCCTGGCCAGCAGTGCTCTGCCTGGAACTTGGAGCACTGGGTCCTGCAAAAGAAATATGAAATCTTTTGCTTTACCATCGTTTGTGCTGGAGTGAGGAGCTTCCTTCTAGCTTGGGAGGTGCTGCTGAGGAGAAATAGGGCAACTGCATCCTAAGCAGTGCTTTTCTGAAAGGATCAGTTTGGTTGTTCCTGTGTCCACATGTTAATTTGAAATTGCTCGTGCTTCCTCTGTAAATAGTTAGGTTCAAATTGGGATTTTTAATGTGTCCCCTAGACAGTAAAATTGCCCCTATTGTGCTGTCTTATTTTGGTGGGGATTTGTTGTAAATTCTGTCTTCTTCCTCCCTTGTCACCCCACTAGTGCATGTAATTGTGGTTTTATATTTTGCATCTTTTTTTTCCCTTCTCGTGCTGAAGTAGTTCAGCTGCTGCTGTGTCAGCCTTGTGACTTGTAATGTTTATTAATATTGAATCACTGTTGAAAAATGTTGATGGCTGTGAGGAGCCCCGTGCTGGAGCCACGGTCCATCTCCCTCTCCCGTCCCCTGTGCTGGATGTACCTTCAGAGGTTCTGCAGTTGCTGAAGTGACAGCAGTGGAACCCCGCCAGGGACCCCGTTTCAGCAGGACATGTTTGAGCAGAAACAGTTTGCAGAACTTTACACACTTCAACTCCTGCCAAGGCAAACTCTGAGCCGCTCGAGTCAGTTATAAATACCCGGAGGCGGTGGCTGCAAGTAGCCCACAGTGCAGTTTATATTCAGAGCTGGATGTGAATGTCTTTGTGGCTGTACAGAGTAGTAAATAATTGAGTTTGATTAGGGAGAGGGACCTCATTATCCCCCCACCTGTGCCCAGCTGGTAGGGGAGGGTCGAAATGAAGCCATTAGCTGTCGCTCTTACTGGCATCTCAAAGAGCTCAAATACATCTGTGTCTTATTTTCTTTTCTGGCACAATCAGTCGAGCAAGCTAAGCAGGCATGACCGAATTTGGCAAGTTCCAAGGACTCTGGCAAAGTTACACAAGGAGAAGACAGAGGGCAGTCATTCTGGCTTCCCACTGCCCATTAGTCTAGCGAGTGATGCCTTTGGAAGGTGGCTGTGGTGGGGAGCAGAGCTGTGTGCCAGCTCAGGCGTGGGACCCGCACACGGCCCGCGTGGGTTTTGTCAGGAGGAGGCAAACAAAGCACATCCATGGAAATACAGACTTCTTGAGACAGTGAGGTCATACCTGAAAGGCTTAAAATAAATCTGTGCCATCATAAGAGCTTTTTCCCTTGGAATTTTATTATTGAAACTTGACATACTAAATCTAATGGTGTTTCGAGGAGCTGTAGTTCAGCTGCCAGTTGGCACACGGAGGAAATTTGGCATGCAGTTCCTGAGCTCTGTAGCACTTTATTTCTGTTTCAATATTATGCTTAAATTGCTTTGACTATTATATGCGAATTTTCAAAGCAGCACCTCTGCCATTCTGGATAGTTTAAGGTTTGAAACCTTTTTAAAATACCAGGGTTACATCATGCATTTACAAACTCAGTTCAAAGCTCTGAAATGTGTTTTTTCTTGGACTCCAGAGGCACTCCCCAAAAGGTCTGTTCCTGCTTTGTACATGGGGGTGGGTGATCTACAAAAAATACATTTAAGAATGCTATATCATGCAAATTTAAGACAGTTCATGTAGGTGCCAAAGTTAAGAAGGTGGCTTCAGGAGAGTGGAGAGGGAGGGGTGTGACCCCAACAAGGGAGTCAAATGACTTGTTAGAGGTCTAAGAACAGTTATGTTGGTGTTAAAGTGCAGCCAGTTAAACTCAGTAGAGCCCAGAGCTATCTAAGACCGACCTGAGATGGACAAAAGCAGATCATTTAGGCTCAGGATAAAAATTGTGTCTGATATCAGTCATTCTGGTTGGTATCACTGTGCACTTTATCTTAAAAATTACCCGGCTTAAGTCTCTTGCATCAGCTGAGATTTTTAGTCTTAACTCTGATTGTGCTGATCAAGTGGAAATTGTTATTACTAACTCCTGGGCACTTCCAGCCATGACAGCCAGTTTTGCAGCGAGCTTTAAGCACTATAAATTCCACTTCTGGAAAATAAATTCCACTTCTGTGTTAAAAGAAAAAAAAAATAACAACCAACCAATAATTTAAAAAATTGCTCCAGATCGGAAAGGAGCTTTTGGAAAAACTTCAGAACAGAGGCCCTTTGTCCTTCCAGCGTTGGTTGGTTTATTCTGTGGCACAAATGGAGCCCGTGGAGGGACCCTGCCTGTTCCCATGGCACCTCAGCACTGTCCCCCCCCCC
Source organism: Serilophus lunatus (assembly GCA_013399895.1). Classification (NCBI taxonomy): domain Eukaryota; kingdom Metazoa; phylum Chordata; class Aves; order Passeriformes; family Eurylaimidae; genus Serilophus; species Serilophus lunatus. The sequence continues at coordinate 208,261 of VXBA01001782.1, read as the reverse complement.
GAGCACCGGCGGCAGCTCCTGCTCTGCTGCTGTTTGCTGCTCCCTCTCCTGAACCTTGCCACCCTGGCTCCAGCACAGAGGCTGTAAAAGAAGATGGAAAGCCAAGTTACCGCAGAATGATCACTATCATTAACATTCACGGGTGGTTCACTTATCATTCCTGACTGCACAGACATGGCAGCCGTTATGAAACGTCCACAGGTGTAGCACGATGATACATATTACATTGTGCCACAATGGATTTATGTATTCTGTAACAAAAGAAAAGTGTAATGAAAAAATACAGAAGGTAATCCTTTATTCCTCCACTGTACAATTTATCAGTAATGCCTGTGGATGATAAGTGCCAGGGATTTCCTTTGCTTGATTTAACCTTGTCACCCAGGTATGTTTTTGCAAAATGACAGAAAATACAAGCTAAGGAATTTCTTTGGCTTCCAATTTGCCAGCAGCACTTTTAATTGATTGACCAGCATCTGCTTATCTGTCCTATTTTCAGTGTGTTGACTTAAAATAAAGGTACCACACCTTAGCAGAGTGAGGTAAAACAGGTCGTTTGTAATCACAATTAAGGGTGTGCTGGGACTGGGCTGAGTGAGGACAGTCCATGCCCATGGTCAGTGCAGAGCAAGCTGGGGACTGGTGAGGTGGGCTGGTACGTATTTCTCCAGCAGAGCCTCCTGTGCTGTGCTCACACAAAGGAGGGTTCTGGTGGGTCAATGGTGTTCAAGATGATCTGGTGCAGAGTGTGGCTCCAGGACACTCTGAGAGCACATCCAGCAACAAGACAAGGAGCAGTGGCCATAAACTAAACCACAAGAAGTTTCACCTCAACCTGAGGAAGAACCTCTTTCCATTAAGAGTGGCAGAGCCTGGAAGAGGCTGCCCAGGGAGGATGGGGAGTCTCCCTCTCTGGAGACATTCAAAACCCACCTGTGTCACCTCCTCTGGGTGCCCTGCCTTGGCAGGGGGGTTGGACCTGGATGATCTCCAGAGGTCCCTTCCAAACCCAACTCTTGTGTGATTATGTGGGGCTTCTCCTCTAGGCACAGGAAACGTGCTGTGACACACTGGCCTGGCCCCAGGGTGACGGCGGGAGCTCTTTGGTCTGGGCATAAATCCCCCCTCAGCTCAGATGTCTGGGTTTGCTGAGTGCTGAAATGTTGTATTGATGTTCCTTGTGCATTGTGAGAGGGAAACCAGGGCTGAGCGAGCCAGGGCAGGGGAAGGAAGAGTTGAGTGGCTGAACCAGGACGGGGTTTCGTTGCCTCTGGCTCTGCTCCAGAGCAAATAGCCAAGAGTTTACAAAAGCGGGTGCACTCTGAGTCTCACTGCTCCTGCCAAGGGTTCACTTATGGATCGCACACTAAATATAGTAAAACACAGAGGGTTCCTTATTTTGCTTTGATCAGTAAAATAAACTTTTGAAGATTGTTCTGGGATGAGATCCAGCTTCTGAGGCAAAGAATGGCCATGGCTCAGGCAGGGGTTGGTAATGGAGTGTCAGGGAAATCAGTCTGACAGTTCTCAGGCCAGCTGCTCAATGGAAAGAACCAGCCAAGCCGGGATGGCCCGGAACGCGAGCGGATCACAGCAGCCTCTGCTCTTTAGCAGCTGAAGTGTCAGGAACTGAAAGAGGATCTTCCATTTTTGGGCCATTCCCAGTCCGTGAACAGCCCTGAGCTGGGGCCATCTGCCACTGGCCACTCTGTGCCTGGTGGGAAGCTGGGCCACTCCACATCAGGGGCTGCAGGCCCTGCTCTGCTTGGGGAGAAAAATGTTGAAAAGTATTTTGTACCGAGGGGATGATTTTGACTTCAGTTGTTTTAGCCATGGCAAGTTTTGGAAGATTTCCTTTGCCTTTGTTCTTTCTTTTTTCCCTGCAGTATTCTAATTTATTTTATCCCTGTATTTTGGTTGGAGTTCTCTAGAAACTTCCTGTTGGTACTGCAGAGCATTTTATGAATTACCTGGAGGCCCCAGGTGTTGGGATGGCCTCGCCCAGCGTGCAGGGCTTTTCTTGTAGCAGTTCACTGACAAATATCACGATAAGCATTGTTTAAATAAAAGTGCAAGTGTGGTTTCCTCTTTGTAATAATAATTGTAGAAGAAGCTTTTCACTTTAAAAAGTGAAAAAAAAAACTACTCAGTCCACTGAGTCTCACTCAGCAGGTCTGTTGGGACTGGAGCAGTGAGGCCTTTGGGGAGCAAGGGTTCCACCATGGGTGTTGTGTGGTGCTCATGCACGTCCTGGGGCTCCATGGCAGCTTCAGGCTCCTCAGTGAAGGGCTCAGGAAGGGCTCTGCTCACTGCACAGCGTTAGTCAGAGCCCCTGAGCCCTGGGGCTGTGCCAGGATGGTGGTGCCACTGCTGCAGACAGGGTGGCACTCCCTCCTCCTCTGGGTTCTGCTCCTGCGGTACTGAACGTGCGGCACGAACAGAGGGAAAAGTGGATGCGTTACAAGTTTGGGAGTATTTGGTTTGAAGACGAGTAAGATAGAGTTATAAATAATAAATGGTCTGGAGAACATAAATTTGGGGCTTTTAGGCAGTTTCATTTTGCCAGGAACAAAGGGAATTGAAAATGAAATTCAGATGAGACCAACGCATAACCGAGGAGAGGGAAACGGCATCTTACACCGGGGAGGGGGGGGACCTCTGCCTGGGGCTCGGAGCTGGATGGGTTGGTGGCCCCAAAAGCACGAGTGGGCTGCAGGACAGTGAGCTGTGGGCAGCATGTGTGCAGCAGGGTGTTGGTGACCCCCGTGGCACAGCAGGGCCAGCAGCCCCAAGCACCTCCGAGGGATCCTTTGTCCATCCCGGCTGTGTGGCAGCGTGGGCTGGGGATGCCACTTCTGATGTGACCTGAGCTCCAGCCTCTAGTCCCAGCATTCGTGTCTCAAAGTGACATGTAGTAATAGGGGCTTGTTTTTCAGGATGTACTTGTGTTGCTTGGATTGTTTTCGACTGCCAGTTGCTTTTAAAAATATTCCAGCTGTGATGTTCATATAGAGCTCTACTCCCTGATTAAAATTCCTGGTTGCCAGATACAAAGCTCCTCCTCCTGCCCAAATAGCTTTGCAAACGAGTTTTTTCCATGCAGAGCAATCTCTCCAGTGGGAGCCTTCAGCTCTCGGATTTCCCTGGAACTGTCTGCAGTGACATCTACTGACACGAGCTGAGACTGACTGCCAGGGCTAAGGGGCAAAATTTACTGATATGCTCATCTAGTGTCTCTTCTGTTATGTTGTCACCTTCTCTGCTTCCTCAGTAGAGCCCTCTCAGTGTGTGGCAGCAGGACCCCCATAGCTGTCCCCATGCTCTTTGCAGTCCTTCCCCCTCCGTGGCTTTCCCAAGGCAATGGTCAGGACAGGGACCCAGGACTGCCATGGACCTTTCTGGGAGGTTTTGTGCCATTGTGTTACCAAAAAAGTGTTCAAAGCAAGCCCCTTACTTACGTTTAAAACCTTGATAGTGCTGCAAAGCTGCTGTCACCTCAGCGGGGGGTTTTCTGCTCCTTCTCCCTAATGGTTTGTTAGGTGTGGGACTGGGATGCAAGTGCCACTGCAAACTGCTTCTGTTATGTGCTGTAAAATGCCCCACAGACACACACTGAGGAGCTGAGGAGCCCCCCAGGTGCATTGGCTCATTTTTCTAAAGCTGAACAAAAAATGATCGAAAATAACAATAAATTAGGAGAATCTATGTACCCTTCAAATCTCAATCCATTGTCTCTGCCTTGCTGAGGGAGTTTGCTCAGTTTCTCCTTTCAACTTCCCTTTACAGCCCAACTTCATTAACCGTGTGCCTAACGAGTGCTTTGCTCAGAGCTAACGACGACTGCGGGGAGCTGCCGGTGATGATTGTTTTGTAAAACTGCATGTGCATCTGTCTTGCAGAAATGCTGCTCATGGATTCTCACTTATTCAGGTGGACAGTATGAAGGTCACCATGAAGGATATCTTACAAAAGGCCTTAAAGAGAAGGAAGGGATCACAGAGAGGCTCAGGTGGGTTATTTATTGTATTTTCTAGAGGGCAGGGTGTTTTCTCCATCAGCATATTTTATATCTCTCTTTTAACTGTTGTGAACACTGCTCAGGTTTTAGGGGAGTTTTGTGTGCCAGCCCCACTCAGAGCAGTTCTGTGCACAGGTTTGTGTTCTCGAGGCTGGCACAAAGCTGACAGTGCAGGAGCTGCATAATGTTTGCTGCAGAGCAGTATATCCAGTCCTGCAAATATTTATTTATGATAACAAAGCCATTTGCATTCAAGTCTAGCTCCTGGTAATTTGGGATGATGGGTGGAAGTACAGCAAGTCCAGCCTGTGATAGAGTTTGTATATATACTTTTAATTTATGTAAAAAAATTATGCTTACTATAATTTTAAATAATTTCAAGGATTCATCATTACTTGTAGAGAAAAAGAAAAATTTACTTTCTGCAATATTGTCAAAGTAGTGCTGTTCTAGTTACAGGGTATCAAGACTTCAAAAAGAAAATGTACAGTGCTTGCAATTCTATTTTAGAGAAATGCTTTTCTTGGGGGTAGATGTGCATTCACATATATGTTAGTGTATATATTTCAAAAATATAAGGCTGAGAGATCTTTCCAGCAAAAAGAAATAATTACTGAGAGAAATTGCACCGAGTCTTGTCACGCAACAAAGGAACTTTAATATAAACCCATCTATATCGTGGGCAAAGATAAGGATCTTGTCTTTGTAAATGAATGAAACCTCCTTATACACCCTCAGTTTTAACTATGGGGAAAGAAAATAAACCCTGTTCTCTTTAGAAAAAGTAGTCCAGTGCAGTTTTTAAACGCGTGTATAATCTGTCATGGATTTAATTAGCTATCTTCAGATGAGAGCTGAAGTTTTAATAAAAGTTAGAAGAGATAACACAGTGAAGGACACGGATGAGCTGTCTCAAGGCCATATTCCAAGGGAACGATAAGGGCTGTAAAAAATGGCAGAGAAGAGCAATTGAATGGAGCAATGAAAATCTGATTCTCGTAAAAAAAAAGAAGGGGGGGGGGTGGAGGGGAGCAGTGGGGGTGGAGAGGAGCCCCGGCAGTCTGCAGCAATTTGGAGGGTGGCCAGGAGCCATCGCTCAGCCCGGGCTCCAGATGTGCCAGCGGCACGGCACGGCCCTTGCCAGCTGACTGCGCCGTGTGAGCACCAGCTCTCTGGATGCCCATCACTGGCCGCTGAGATAGAATTAAATGATGATGATCTTCCCACAAGTTGGGAGAGGAAACAATGCATATAAATCTTGATTTCATCTCAGCGTGAGAAGTCTTTATCCATCATCACTCATAATGAACAAGTCGTTAGCGGCGATGAATGGTGTTGGGGTTTTTTTTCAAACACCTCTTTTGTTCACTTTTTGGGTGACTTTTATTTATTTCCTGGGGTCAGATTTCTCTTCCCTGAAGGGAGGTCGCTAAAGGATTCACTTAGCTCAGTCTTCAAACTGCTTCCTCCCTTCGTGTAACAGATGTTCTACTCTTTGCCCGTTTAAAATTTGTTTCTGCTTTGATTTTGTGCCTTTTGCTCAGTAGTGTAGCAGGGGAATGGACCTGGCATTTGTTCCTTCACCTAATGCAGTCACTTGTGCCTTGACCTTCCTGCTCAGAACCCTTTGCAGGAAAAGGGTACGTAGGCATGTATGTGTCATCTGGGGGGGGGAATTATATAAGAAATCATTTAAATTTACTTCTTATATATTATCCATGTGACATCTGCCCTCTTTGAAATATGACCAGCAGCCCTGCTGTGGCTAGAACCACAACAGAAGGCACACCTACAAACCTTTTGGTCACTTGTGGCCATATTTACATGGGAACATGTCATTGGACCCCTTGGGATAGCAGTGTTTGCAGGTTTTGGTTACCCTTGTGCCCAGACACGGCCAGGATTCTGACCTGCAGCTGCAAGATCCTTGCACTGGGTCCCTGTGAGCAGAATGCTCACTCCAAGAAGGCTCCTGCTAGAATTCCCACATTACTGGGTTTCATAAATTAAATCTTTATTTTTTGTTTTATTTTTTAACTGCTGGTGAGCATTCATAGTGCATTACTGGGAGTGCCCCGTAGTACTGGCACGTGGCTGAGGGGACTCCTTGGATCAGCTATTTGTGTGATAATTGGTAAATCAGAAATTTCTATTAAAATTAATTTCCCTTATCCAAAACTTCCCTTATTCCTTATTACTTGCCTTCCTCAAAAGTGTGATTTATCAGGATTTGGGGGGTCTTAGAAGGTTCTTGCTGTCATCCTTCAAGCAGCAGCAACTGCAGCTGTGTGCACAGAGGGGTCCTGCCCACAGAGCCCTCTGGATCCCCTGTGCCACAGGCTGGGGATGCTGCTGGGCTCAGGGCAGGGAGAGCTCAGGATGCCACCTCTGTGGGCACAGAGAGACTGGAGCAGGAGTAGGAGAAGATTTTGCCATCATTCCTTATCTACCACCCAGCTCCTTGTAACTGGAGAGGATATGCCTCTCACTTTCTCTGGGAGATTCAGGGATAAATGGAATTGCAGATCAGACCATTAGCACAGCACAGGCCTGTGCCAGGGTGGTTCAGGTCATTATTAAACAGTGGATTAGGATGTCAAAGTTCTGAATAAAAGATAAGACTTAATTTAGGAGAAGCATTTCTCCTTACTCAGCTATGCTTCTTTTAAAGCTGATTGCTCTGATTTTTTAAAAGTCATTACCAAAAATAGACAGAACATGTTTATTTAAAGTTTTTTGAATACTTTAATAAAACTGAAATGCCCATGAGTTTCTCTGCCTGTTTTCAGTGGCCCTCCAGGACAAAGGAATTTATTGTTATTACAGCTTATGCTATTTTCAAGTACTGATAGAAGCAGTTGCTTTCTGACCTGTTTTCACCACTGACTTACAGTACATTTTTCAGACTGGTCCTAAGCTGGTAGGAAAATGCAAACCTGGATTGGCTCCTTTGGGTGAAGGAGAATGTGAGGAATTCCTGTTGTACATTTGGGAAGGGTTTGTTCAGCATGACCAGGGCTAAAACACTGGACTAGTTTTCTCTGAATACTTCATTCAGCTGGTAAAGATTATTTGTTGCCAGAAAACACAAGTCAGTAGGATACAGAAGTGGGGTACAACCTTTGCTTCATAGAAAGGTGCCTGAAAAAATGGAAGCAGTGGAAGCAATATTCTGACTGTGCCTATTTAGATAAAGTTACTGTAAACTGTTCAAACTATTTCATGTTCTTTGCAATTTTCCTTTCTTACTGTCTCAAGGCTTTTGATGCATGAACTCTGACCGTTTTGAAATAACAATTTTTGAGTCAGTCAAGGGGGAGCACAGGGTGAAATAACCTGGATGTGCTGGAGCTGAGAGAGCCTCCTTTCCTAGAGGACGTGGTGGTCCTGCAGCAGGGCTGGGGGAGCCTGCTGACCTGCCCCACCACAGGCAGCTGGGGGGGGTTAATGGGAATGCTGGTTCACACCCCCAAATAACCAACTGGGAGAAGTGCATGGAAATGGCAGCAATCCTGTAAGAACCAGTCAGTGCTGCATACTGGGGAAGATAAATCTGCAGAGGAAATCGTTGAGGCAGATGTTTAATTAGTTGGAGCCAGGCTGGATAAATCAGGATAGGAGCTGTCTGTGCAGATATGCTGGTGAGCCTTGCCTTCCTCTGGGCTGGTGTCACTGGCTTTAAAAACAAACTGTGCTTTTTGCTGAGGAAAGAAGCAGCAGAAAGAGTCATATAACCTCTCACTTACTGTAATGGATTCCCCTGTGTACACTCATAAAAAAGGAAATGTAATTGATGTTTTCTTATGGTAATGAAAACTAACGAAGTCGAATACTTTATCATCCATTTGTTTAACCTATGGCGTGCTCAGCAGCATGTATTGCACAGGCATATTTTATGGGATGGCTGGAAATAAAACACTCCTGCTGGTGGGGTGAGCTCCTGGAGGAGACTGGGCTCAGCCAGGATGGATCACCACGAAGGGGCCTGGGGAAATTGCTCATGGATTTTCTGAAAAGTGTCTGCATGGGAGAGAAGGAGCCTGAGGACGGGGTGATGCCCCAGGCAGGGTGGGCAGAGGCCCTGAGGAGAGAAGGAAGCTCCATTGGTGCTGGGATAATGGCTCCTGGAGAACCCTGGTGTCCATAGGTAGTTTAAGGATTATTTTATATAATCCTGCCATGCCTGTGTCTCCTTGAGAGAGTTGCTTTGAGCACTCCAACAGCTGATGGCGTAAATATAAAAAAAATGTCTCTGCAGCATGGCAGATCTGCAGAAAGGGACTCATCTGCAGGAGATGGGGAGTGTGAGAAGTTCCCATTCTCCCTGAATTTATCAGTGAAAATGTCAGATGTGGTGCTGTCTGGGGTTTGGACAGCTGTAATAAGCAAGTCCTGAAAAGCTGTTTTAGAAGGTGAGATCTGGATGTTTTAGTACTTGGTATAATTCTGCTCCCCAGGGATCAGTTACAGTCTTAATATTAACTTCTGGAGCAGGTAGCTGTTAGGCATGCTTGAAAATCCCACCCTCAGGCTTGGCAGAGGAAGTTTTGTAGGTCATACAAATCATGTTGCAGAGCTGTGAAACCCCCTCAGCTCTAGAACTTGATTTGCTTTATTGGGAAATGATTCTCCTGCACAGTCAGTCTGGTGGTCTTGCTTTCACCAATACTCAGGTGTTACCCCATTAACATGTAAGGAATTTAGGATGTGGTAGAAGTGCACTTTAAATCCTGGTTTTGGGGAAGGCACAGTGTTGCTGAGGTGGAATGCAGAGCCTTGTGCTCTGATCCCACAGCTCAGCTGAGGCTGGGGCTGACAGCAGCCCACAGGGTGCAGCAGACAAGGAGATCTTATCAGGCTTTTTATATCTGCACTAAAGGCTGCATTCAATATTCCCTATGAAATATGTTTGCATGGATTACGATTTTAAGAACATAAGAAAGATGATGACTTCATCCTTGATACTTCATGTATCTTGATGCCATGGTGATTCTCAAATTAAATATGTGCAGGAACTGTGTGTACACTTGGAAGTTATCTGCCTGCCTGTGAGCTGTCTCATTCCCACTGCTCTTCAACAAGCACATTCCCTGGGATGCCAGCTGCCTTGTCCTCCAGAGCTGACTGAATGGACTATAAATACTAATGTAAAGTAAATAAGAATGCAGAGAGAATGTGTGCAGAGCCTTTGTTTTCAAACAAATTAGGCATCCGTGTCAGTATATAAAAACTGAATGTTCATAGGAGGAGATGAGAGACAAAACTAAACATGAAATGCTGAAATGTTGGAATAATCCTGCCTGTTGCTGGTCCATGTCAGCCTCTCTTCATCTGAAATTTCTTGTGAACAGAGAAGCCTCATCTGATTCATCATGTCTGATTTTAAGTAGAAATTCTTTGCAGGGTGAACGTGCTGCTGATTATTATTTAATAGCTGCGTCCGACTGCAAACGTCCCCAGACCAGAAAGGCTCAGTCCTTTTAAGAACAAAATGCTCTACAAGTTTAATTGTTATAAACAAAACCTTCTGCCAGCATTGCACAGACGTGACCTGTATTTTCCGTAGGTTAGAGGCAGAGTTATTAGCTCAGTGTTCTGTGAGTTTGGAGAGAGACTAATACGTTTTCTATAAATGAAAACAGCTGCTTTACAATAACATTCGAGTCCCTAACAGCTGTCAGCCAGTGCTTTTTGCATTCTTTAAAATGTGTAAAGTGATCAAAAATAGTCTAAAATAATCTTCCTGGTCTGTTAAAATGTATTATCCCACTGCCACAGGAAGCTGGATAATAAGGAAAGGGAAAGATTCAAGAAACAGGAATAGGACATAAAAATAAGTCTCCATATGATATTTTAGTCTCTAGACAAGAATCAGAGGAATTACAGCTGCAAAGGCCAGGGAAAAGAGCCTCTTCCATCCCCAGGTTCCTGGGAGCACAGTCTGTTGCAGACCCAGGTTTTGTGGTGCTTGATTATTCAGATTTGTTCACTCCAAGTTATCCTTTGGAACCTGGAGACTCTCAGATGAAGAGTTCTGCTTGGGGCTCATCTTTGTTCAGGGAACAGCTGGGGAGGAGAGATCTGAGCTGTGTTTGCAAGTTCGTGTTCTGATGTGTCAGTGCCAGCATCGCTTTTAATGTCAACTCCATGACTTCAGCTGGTCCAAAACAGCTTTGGGGGAGCCCTGGGTCTCACTGGGGCTTTCCTTCCTCAGCCCATCTTGTTGGAGAGGGAGTGGGACAAAAAGAAATGTCTGGAAGGGGAGATGTGTGTATATTTTGATTGCACATATATGTATTTATTCATGTATTTCAAAAAGGAGAATTGAGATGATAAAAGAAACTGTAAAAACACAGCCCTGTGATTAAAGCACTTTTAAGATATGAACTACAATTCGAATAAAATGTCATTAAAGTTTGATACTCTCAAAGAACGATGGTAACTGAGGAGTTTAAATTTTAAAGTAAATATGTTTGAGTAGGCGAGGAATATGTTTGCTTTGACTCTTTCCAGGATGGAAGCCCCGGCATCTGTTACAGTGAAAAGCCAATTAATTTGTATTTCCTTGTGTTCACACACATGTTTTTCTGCTTAATGGTAGTTGTGAGTTTCTCTGGCTCCAAGTGCTGTGTTTTGGATCATTACAGCATCCCTGCAGAGCCTGCTGCCCTGGCTGTGAGTGGCTTTACCTGGGAACACTTCAGCAGTCCTGGGTTACCGTGCACGAAGCTGTTTGTCTCAGCAGGTTTTGCATTAAAGAGGACCCCAGCAAGCGTAGATGCTCTCAAGGTGTGAGTGGAAGGGCCAGCCTGGCTGTCCCAGCGTTGTCCCTGCAGGCTGGGGCTCTCCATGGCCCTGCATTCCCAGGGCTGGGCTTGGCTCTGGTGCTCCTGCTCCCAGCTGGGATGTGACCACAGCTTGGTTTGGTAGGACACCTCCCGCAGCAGGATGGGTGTACAGGGCAGGGCCCTTCATGTGGACAGGGGTGATGGAGCTGCTGGGAATGATTTCCTCCAGGCTCCAGCTCTGCCCTGCATGGGGGTGATTTATTCTCCCCATCCTGCTGACACTGAGCAGACACCAGTGTGCTGGGGTCGGGGATGTTGGGGTGTGTGCAACGCCTCACTGGGAGCAGAGTTTGGGAGTAGTGGGTCAGAATAACCATGGCTCACTAGCCCTGGGCTTTGTGTTGGTGGGGGGCTGGACATCAGCCTGGATGAGTGAGGAGAATTTTTCGTGCTGGCCTCCAAAATGCAAGTGAAATACTGAACAGAGTCTATTTTGGAGCTGTTGGTATCAAAATCATCTTGCCATCGGTTCTTCTGGATTGGTAAAAGTGCTGTAATTTGTGTGGTATTTTAGGTTATGCAGCAGCTTGGTGTTTGGGTCCCTGAGACTTTTGTGCTTGTTTCCTGCACTCTGATGAAGGGAGGCTGTGCTGGCACCTGGCACCTTTGTGGGCACTGCTTGGCTCTCCTGAACCCCCAAGTGCATCACCTGTGCTTGTGCTGCCCTGAGCTGCAGAGCTGTCACTGGTACCTCCATAGCCAGGGAGAAGCACCTTTGTCACTTGATAATCCAGGCAGTGAGGAGGGGCCTCGTGCTGGTCTGGCATGAATTCCCCCCCTGAAGATGGGCCCAGGATGGTCCCACTGGGGATGGGGCAGCCACTGCCCTTGGTGTCACCTCCCAAAGCTGTGAGTTAGAAACAAAATCTGTGTGTTGTATTTCTACTATAGATGCTTTACATAATAGATAAAACATGATGATTTGGTCTCCTTTCAGCTTTATTTAGCTAATGCAAAATTAACAATTAAATAAAACCCTGCTGTTGGTGCTGTGCACAGCCCAGGTTGCTGCTGGCCTTGCTGCACGTTTGCTGTTCCACAGAAAAGCAATCCAGAAATGAAGTGTTTGTTTCTTTCTAAGAGGCTTTTGACTAAATTCTTTAATTTCACTGGCTGTCAAGGTAGTGTTAAGTAAAATAGGTTTGAACTGCTGTAGTTTTTGTGTACTGGACTAGATGTCAGAAACCTTTGCCATCACTGGAAATTCTGTCACTCTGGATTTACTATCTGTTTCCCACAGCTGAATTCCTGAGCAGTGTGATTTAACACCTTGGCTCTCCATCAGCCAGGCCTGGCATTTATTTGAATGCATTACACCACTGGTTTCCATAAACTATTTTACAATTGTTTCATATAAATGACTGTTTATTTCTACAAAAACCATCTGTATTTCTGCAGAGAGCAGCAGATAACTGTGTGTAAAATTCAGTAATGTCACAACAGTGCAAGTTAAGGAAAAACAGATTGGACTTAAAAAAAACCTCTCGTGCTTGTGTGTAATGTTAAAAGTTTGTTTTCACTATTTCAATATCTTTATTTATTAAGCAGTATTTGCATTTGAAATGATAAAATCTTTATTCCACTTCAGAGGTGTTGAGGGGCTCTGGGGGTTGTTAGCAGATAAGCAGATTTAAGATGTCCTCAGCAGCAGGATTAGATGCAAACATTCTGCTCTGCAGCCACTTCCTCTCCCACTGTTTACATATTTTCTGTTGTTTTATTGTCATTGCCAAGCACACAATGGAATCTGCCCCTTCTGTCATGTTCTAAGAAAAATCCCCCAGAAGGGGCTTGAGCCTCTCCTTGTTCTGCTCTCTCTGCTCTCCGCAGTGACTCCATCCCTCCGTCAGCCCTTTTGCTTTGCTAACCCTAACCCTGACCCGGGGGCATTGCCAGCACCACTGGGGAGCTGGGGCTCCCCTGGGCCTCCCGAGGGGATGGGGCCCTGCCTCGAGCTCCCTCCTCCCAGGCAGCACCCAAGGAGCCTCCACACTGAGCTATTTTAATTCCTCCATCTGCTGCCCATGTGCTGGCAGAGGGAGCACTGGAATCCAGCAGTCTTACACTTAGCACGACTGATACTTTCTGACAGACTATTTGAAATGATAGAAATACATAAATCTCCTCTTTTTTATGACCTTGTAATAGCTGCAACATATTTCCAGCAAATATTTTCTATAGCAATAATAAAAAAGCGATAACAAAAAAGTAAATATAAATATAGTTTAAACTCGAGCAGAATCACACTTTCAAAGCCCAGGGATGGAGCAGTGAAGCAATAAATCACAAATCCTTGTGAAAGAAGGGACTTGAAAAAGGAAAGTCCCACAGACATCAACTTTAAGTGTTTCTCAGCAGTTTTCTTTTTGCTTTTCTCCTGTCTGTCTTTGCCCATGGACAGAGCTGAGGCCCAGCTCAGCTCCCTTTTGCTGGTGTCCTCCTGCCCAGAGTGAGTCTCTGTGGCTCTTCAGCCTTGGCTGCCTAACTCTCCACATTTTTCATTTTTCCTTTGTTAATTTCTTTGCTGTTTTTTCTTCTCCTTTGTTATTTCCTTTGCCCAGAGAAGCTGTGGCTGCCCCATCCCTGGAGGTGCTCAGGGCCAGGTTGAGTGGGGCTTGGAACAACCTGGGATAGTGGAAGGTGTCCCTGCCCGTGGCAAGGGGGTGGAACAAGATGAGCTTTAAGGTCTTTCCCAGTGTGAACCATTCTGTGGTTCCATGGTTCCAGCAAAGCCCTGTGAGCAGCAGCAGTCCCTGGGCTGTGGCAGAGCTCAGGGGTGGAGATGCTGCACCATGAATTCAGTGTATGACTGTTGCTCACACCGGCTGCTCTCAGGTGAGGGGGGTGGCAGGGGGCTGTTGGAGGAGCTCAAGCAGAGCCTGGTTTGCCTGGGCTTCCTCACCAGGCAAACTGTGGATCTGTACCACGAGCCCAGAGCAAAGAGCAGAATTAATGATGACATGTGGACAAACACAACGCACAGGGGGCAGAAATGGGCACAGCTTTGGCAGAGCAGGTTGTGCCCCGACCTCGTGAGCAGGCAGTGAGCGAGTCAGAGGCATCTGAATAAGATGGTTGGTTTTCCATGGCATGCTTAGATTTCCAAAAGGATTTGACAAAGGCTCATAAAGCAATTAAGCTGTCACAGGATGAGAAGGAGGATCCTCACATGGATTAATAATTGATTAAAAGACAGGAAACAAAGAATAGGAGTAATGGCCCTGGGTGATTAGTAACTAGGTTACTGGTGGAGCTCCAGTGGAACTGGTGGAACCTGCATTGTTCGTTAATGTGTGTCGTGGAAGGGATGTGAATGCTGATGTGACAAAATGTGCTGTTGATACAAAAGAGGTAAGAATAGTGCAAATAAAAGCTGTCTGTGAAGCACTGCAGAGGTATCCACAGTGCTGAGTGATGGGACAATGAGAGAGAGAATTCAGTGTCAATGAGTGCGAGATAATACACGTGGTGAAAAGCAACTGTAACTATATGTGTACAATCATGGGCTCTAATTACTTTCCATCAGTTGGAAAAAGTGTCTGAGTGTCATCATGGGTAGTTCTCTGAACTCTTCAGCTCCACGTGAGAAAGACGAATGGAACTTCAGGAATTAGGAAAGGAGTGGGGAGCAAACCAGAAAGCATCACAATGCCAGTCCATAAATCCCAACATGGCCACATCTTAATTGCTCTACTTTGTCTCAAAAAGGGTAACACAGAAGTAAAGAGATACAGAAAGGGATGAGTGGGAAAATGGATCTGACATGTGAAATGAGGAGCAGGCGCTGAGGAAGAAAGGGTTTCCTGGTGTGGAAAAGGCACAACTGGGTACAAGAAATGTCTGTGAAGTGCAGGTGGTGGGGACAGTGAATTGGGAGGGGTTTGTCCCAATTGTTCTCGGGCAGGAGCTGCTCACCCCAAACGCTGGGGTGGTAATGGCTCTCTGGAACAAAAGGAGATTCTTTTCCTCACACGGTGCAGCAAATTTGGGGGAGGTGAATGTCATGGAACAGGATGTAAAGGGAACAGAAACAAATGACAGTGAGCACAGGTGGGACTGGAGTGTTGGTGAGAATTATGGGAGCTCTTGAAGGTGAAGAGGAGGGATGCACAGGGTCTAGGGATGTTGCAGAGACTAATGCTGTAAAATATAGTCTCAGTTTTAAGCCATTTGGCATTTTTTGTTGATCCTGGTCTTTTTAGTTTAGGCTTGACAAGTCCACAAACATGAAATATTCTTTCTATAATCCCTATTTCGCCCTAGTAACCAGTTTGGAGATGCAGAGGGGTTGGGTTTTTGTTTAAAGCCTGGCTCCCTGTTGCAGTGTTAGTGTTGTTTATTGTGCAGATTCACCCCTGACCGTGGCATTCTTCATTGCTATTGAAAGTTAATGGGGGAAAAATTGCATTCCAAACATTTGAACCCCTGGTAGCCATGGCTGAACTGAGTTGATCTCTGGTGATCGGTTCAATTTAGTTACGATTTTTAGCCATTAGGCTGGGGCTGAATGATGGTGATTTGGTTGAGGCCAAATGTCTGCAGAAAATTGGCTGTTTGATAAGAGCCCTGTTATCAGAGGGGGATACTTTCTCATTTACATTTAGATGAGTATTGATTATTTATTTACTCAGAGAAGTGAGATTCGTTCCCAATCTTATCTCTCTCGTCTCTGCTTGTCAGCAGAAAGAGAGAGAGAGCTCCTGACAACAGCCCAAGATAACAGCACTTTGTAGTGGAGATAAAAGTTGGAATGGGCCTTTTTCTAGTCTTGACTGAAAGGATAAGTTTTAAAAATTAGAACTGATGGGTCGTGCTTTCAAAAGCCCTTTCTGAAGGCTTTGCAGCTTAAATGGCAACAGAATTGTTCTGTTGGTGTGCGGGTGGCCTTTCCCTTCTGTAAGGGAGACACTTAATTTGATTATATGGTGGGATTCTTCCCAGGCACCTTCGTGTGTGCATCGCAAAGATGTGGGTGTTGGCAGCTGCTTCCTCGGGTTTAACTCCTGATAAACATTCCTGTCTGTAAAGGGGTATCTGAGGCAGAATCCACGGTTAAACAGGGATTTCGGTGGAGGGGATGTGTGTGATGGAGGTTCATCCACAGGTAGGACATGGAGTGCTGGGAGCTGCCATCACTGGGAAAGCTTGGCTTGGGATCCTGGCCAGCATTTTACAGGTTTAATTTACAACTGCACGGAGCATTTGCACGAGATTACAGAATCCATAAAATCCAGCTTTGGGGTTGCCACTTGGAATTTTGTTGAAATTCCCAGAGCAGGATTCCATTAGGAGGCCATTAAATTATCCAGTGTTCCTACTGCAGTGAGATCATTTGAACTTGTGAGAGAAGCCTGGTAGTAAAACTCCTCCACACAATCTTCATCTGTTGGGAAGCAGAGGTCGTGTAAATGTGGATGGATATTTAAAGGTATTGAAGATATTGAAGAGTAGATAGTCTCTAAAAATCCATTTATACTTTTTTTTTTTATTAGTTTCTTAGTATTTTCTGTTTCCAAGGACGTATCCATAAGACAGGTTGACCTGGTTCCTGCTCCAGAGCTCTTGTTCCCTGCTTTATTAGCAGAGTTAATACAGGCTTGACACGAGCTGGATAAAACAATTTACCTGATCACAGAATTCTCAAGCTGCTCCAGATAAAAATCATCCCTTGCCCCTGGCAGGGTGGTGTTGAGGGGTGCAGTCCCTGGTGGCACAGCATGAGGAGTGTTCCTGACGTGGGTAATGTTGTTCCTTGGAGTGGATCCAGCTGCTGGAATGTGCTGCACACAGAGGGGTGTGAGCCCCCGCCGTGCTCCTGTGTTTAACCTTGTCATCATGTGTGTGATCCTGTGGCAATTTTAAGGCTTTGGCAGCGTTGGTGTCTGTCCTTTGCCCCATCCCACTGCCTGGGAATCACTGGGGTGAGTCCATTGCTCCGTGCTGGAAGCACCTGGGGCTGGGACTGCACTGCACTCAGTTCCAAGAGGGGGGAATGTCACTCCTTGCTCTGCTCAGGTGTCAATGTTTTTGGGGTGGGAGCAGGACAGAGCCAGGGAGCTGGGGCACAGCAGAGGGCACTGTGTCAGCAGGTCCCAGTCCTGGTGACACTGGGCTGAGGCTGAGCAAGGGGCTCTGTCTGTGGTGGGAGGGCTCAGAGCAGGGCTTTGGTACCTGCTAGAAATAGCATGGATGATCCCTGGGAACCAGCAGCTCCCTTGGATGTAGCTTGGGAACCTCTGGAAGCTGCTTGAGACAAACTGACTAAACCAGAGGGGTTTTGCTGTGGCTGATGCTGTTCTTAAACCCACACCAATTTTTAAATCCAAATTGATTCACTGCTTTGAGATTTGTTTCATTTCAGTATATTTTGCTTCTGCCTAACAAGCCAGGCCTCTGCTTATTTGATTTGCTTTGAGTTGTTAATGGCATTTCCAGCAGCCAGGGGAGGAGCAGCACCAGGGCTGTGGCTGGTGGCCTTTCTTTGTGCTGGGCCCTGATGCTGCAGTCTGTGCTCCACGTGCCATCCCTGCTGGTGCTGGGCAGGGGCAGCTGGGGGGCTTCCCATGTCCTGCAAAAAGCCTGGCACCTCCTCTGCTCTGCGTGGTGTTGGGAATCAGGGGCTCCACAGTGTCCCCCTCGGGGAGGGACCGCCCCTGGACCAGCAGCGAGTGCTCTGCACGGCTTTGGGGGGATGGAATGAGGAGCTGTAATTGAAATTCTGCTGTAGTAAATTTAAAATTAATTGGCTAACAAATTCCATTCCTTAGGCATGCCATCCGGGGCTGAGAGACTTAATTTTTTTATGTTTTAAATATTTCATCATATACGCTCATAATTCAAAGTCAGGAAACAGTCAGAAATATTTTAAGTACTGATAAAGATGAAATAGATTTCGTTATTTCAGTTCCAGTTTTTGGGCTACATTAACACCTGGTTAAAGCTGCTTTGCATTTTTTCAGCATTTTTCAGGTATCTGTGTAGCACCATTTTGCCAGATTGTACAGAAATTGCCCTTCAGCTCTCAGGTGGGAGCAGGAGTGGAGTCTCACCACGCTGCTCAAGGGTGGAGCAAGGGTGGGACTCCCTTCTTGTAGGTCCCCGATGGAGCTCAGGGCACCTGGCTCTCCCTTCACCCCACCAGGGCCTCTCCCAGCTCCCTTCAGGATGGCAGGGCTGGAGCTGCTTTGTGGGGGGCTCACCTGGGGTTGTACCAGTGTGGGCTGGTTTTGTTCCAGTTAAGACATGTAGTTTTAGGATCCATTCAACTGAAGGATTTTTTTTAGGGGCCTCATTTTTAATAAAAATAATTTTTAATACATTTTCTGAAGTTGGAAGACTGCTTTTTAAGTGATACTATCTTTCCTTTGGGGATTTGGTTTGGGAAGAAAGAAGTTGGCCTTGGAATCTTGAAGATCTACTGTGTGTGATGCAGCTCAGTGGTAACAGTGCACAGATCTCTGGCCAAAGCTAAAATGTGCCTGCCAGTGACCTGTGTGCCCCATGCAGCCCTGGAGCTGTGGGTGATGCCAGGTCCAGCAGCACCAGGCACTGCTGGCTTGAGGACAAGCTGAGCCTCTGCTGAGGGGGGAGTTTGGGAATGTGCTGTTGGCTGTGGGGATGGGGTGTCGTGGAGGTGCTGCAGCACAAAATGCAGTTCAGAAGGAAGGGCTGATTTCCTTCCCAGGTATTTCCCAGTGCTCTGTGCAGGCAGGAGGGCTGGGCAGAGGGGAGCAAGCACGGGGCTTTTCTTCACGTGAGGAATGGTGCCCAAAAAGGACCCCATGGACCAAGGTCTAAGTAGGTGTGTCTTCCACCAGGCCATGGCCCTGCCCCACAGCACAGGCAGGAGGTTGGGACAGGGTCAACTGGTGTAGGAACAACATGGGAGTGCTGGACAGGGGGTTGTCAGATCATGTTGGGAACAGCTGAAGGCAACTGGAACGTGTTGTTTCCTTCCATACCCTCCTTCACCTTCTGACAGGGCCCTTCCTTTGGCAAAGAGCTCTGAGTCCTCGACACCCCCCTGCCGTGCCCCTGGGCTGCGAGTCACCTTGTGTCAGCTGAACGTGCTAAGCCATCTCTTTGTCAGAAAACAGATGATTTCACAAGTTACTTTATGTTTCAGGTCCTCAGTATCGGCTGGAGAAGCAGAGTGAACCTAATGTCCCAGTAGATTTAGACTGTACCTTGGAGAGCCAGAGCACTTTGGAATTCTGCCTTGTCCGGGAGAACAGTATGTTTCCCCTTTTCACTTTTGCTCTTGTAAACTGCTTAAACTCACATAAGTTATGTCTTTTGGAACACAAGCTGTACTGTCTGGGCAAGTACATTTTGACGAGACTCTCTGTCCCCAGGCACTTCTCCATGGTGCCAAAACGATATTCCAGAGGGAAATGATGGATTTCATACCTCTAGTAAATAGTCTGCATCCTGTTTATCACTTCATGATTAATCTTTTGCTGTTAAACTCTGCTCTGTAAAGTTATGACCAACTCTGAAAAACACGAAATGTGAACCTGTCTTGTGTTGCAGATGTTGCTCAGTGAATGAACTGAGGGGCTGGTCTGCAGTGGGTTGTGCCATGTCAATGTGGCTGTCAAAGGCACTGGGTTTTTCTAATAAAATTTAAAGAAATTAGCCATGCACAAATAACTAGAGCAGTTTGATGATTTTTGAAGTGCCAGAAAAATAATCTTCTCTCCAGCTATGCTCTATTATTGTTTTAATGGCCCTAATATTATTTCCTTATTTATTTCTTTACATGGAATGACATGAAACTTTAAAAAAAAGACACTCTGATTTGTGTTTGTTTCCATAGCATTTTGATCTATTCTTTATTCTTTGCAACAGTCACACTCTCAGTTTTGGGGTTCTTTCATTCCAGTTTGTGTTAAAATGTTGATTGTACTAATGAGTAACACCAGTCACAGTTCTGCTCTCAGCCAAGCCCACGCTGCAAACAACCACAGCAAGAGCCTGTTTCAAGTAGTAGAAGAGGTTTTTTCCTCTGTGCAAAGATTAGACCTTTCCATCGATGCTTTCTGACCATAGCAACCATATTTTATCTCAGAATGGCAGCAGAGCATCCCCCAAGCACCTCCTAGTTCCAGCAGTGAGTAGGAGCCTCTGCTCTGCTCGTGGAATAGCAGAGGTGAGACACAGCACCATGAGCTCCCCAGAGCTGCTGGGGCTGAGATTAACACTCCCAGGTTTGGCTGCTGCTCTCCAGAGGGTGGGATCTGCTCCCGAAATATTCCTGGTGCTCCTGGTTCATTTCTTCAGAAAATGGTTCTAAGAAACTGTAGGAGGGACCTGGGCAGGAGGGAGCAGGGAGGCTGTGCTGAGGAAATGGAGCAATTCTGACCTTGCTAATTGAGTTGTGCTCTTCCACAAGCCAGAATTGCCCGACGTCTGCATCCCACCTATTACTTTTGTATTGATTTTTAATCTATGAAATGATGCACACCAGTCATACTTCCATAGGTTTTGCATGTGATTTAAAATAACATTTTTTTTAACCCAGGCTCTGTAATTAAAAGAATATTGTATATACTTCATTTTTAATGTATTTCCATCATCTGTGGAGGAATCCAGGCTGTGGCCTGTAGCTGTGTCTCCTGCAGGTCTTCACTCTTGTGAGTGACTTGGGTTCAGGTTGTACCATTGCTTCATTACCATAGTAAATCTGCCCTAAGTTTGTAAGCTCTGTAGCAGGAGGCATTCAGTCTGCTCTGTATGAGCAGCAAATACTCCAGCAGAGCCTCGGGGGTCTTGGCTCCAAGTAAAGGTCAATAAATTTAGTGCTGAGGGGACACTTCTCCCTTTCTCTGGAGTCCCTGTGCCTCACTGCTCCTCTCCCCTCCCAGGCCAGGCAGCACCAAAGCGAGCCCTGCTCCACAGAGCAGCATGTGTGGGATGGATCCCCAAAGTGCCAGGTCAGAATTCCCTTCATTGGTGAGCTCTCCTGCCCTCACTAAGCAAATTGATGGTGCCCATCTAAGAGCATGATCTGGAGCCCCTCTAGGGTGGGGAAACCCATGGCAGAGAACACCCTGGGCTGGATCCCAAGGGCTCTCTGTGCTCCTGGTGCTTCTCCAGTCACTGTCCTTCCCATCTGCAGTGGCAGCACTGCACAGGTGGGGGCTTTTTATCCCTCTCGTGGGTCTTGTGTCCATCAGCCAGTGCCTGGCACGTGGGAGAGCCCAGGCAGAGCTGGCACTGGCTCTGGAGGCCAGGAGCAGTTCCTGGCTCTGATTTGGTCAAGGCTGGCAGGAATTCAGGCAGAACAGTGAACACCTTGGAGAATTCTGCCTCTTTTCTGAGTGTTTTCTGACTTGGTCCCAAACTGGTATGAGGAATGCAGGAGAAATGTTGTGTTTATCATTTCTGCCCCTGAAATGGGTGAATTTAAAGCAATCCTTCACTGCCCCTGCCCAGGGGTGTGTGCTGCCCTGCACCCAGAGGGGCTCAAGGACAACACAGTGTGTGAGATCAGTCACAATCCCTGCCTCCTGCAGAGTCTGGCTCCCCCCTGCACAGTCAGAAGGTGGGGTTTGGGGTGCTTAGGAATTATCTTTTGGTGTGACATTACAATAGAAATATTGGCAGTTTTGCACTATTAGGAAAATAATGGCTTGACAATCCTATCATCAAACTGAAATATTCACTTTGTTCATTCTGTCTTGATTTGAAATACTTTTAACTTCAATATGCCAGTCAGGAAAAACTCTGTTGTAACAGCTATTGCTTGTAAATGTGCTCTTCATAGTCTCATAGTCACTTCTAAATATATATATGGATGATGCCAAGAAGAGCTGCCATGTTCCTTTGGGCAAACAGAAAGTTTATATTTCAGGGTATTAAATGAAACAAAAACCTTTCCATTATTAAGAAATATGTATGGAGAAATCCCCTTTCCATCCAGCATTTCCTAATAGCATTCAAGCTAATAAACTGCTTCCAGTGTGCAGAACTTTTAACTCGAACAAAGATTTATCTTTAAACTGAAAGCTGCACTTTGTAATGTGAAATGCCTTTATGTGTGGTAGCAAACTGTTCATGGCTAATTTAGTTTTATTCTTGCCATCTTAGTTCTGGAAAGTTCCTCTTTCTCATTTTATCATTAGATAGTAATTAGTATTCAAGGGAAATTGGTCTTAATATATTAAAATTGGTTTAGTGCCTTTAGACCTATAGGAAAGCCAGTGTCTTATTGGAAAATGTAATTGGGGACTCTGTGTATGTAATTAATTGTATTGCAATTAAGAACTTTCATTAAGCAATATTCTAGTACATTAAAGTAATAGGGGACATTTTTGCAGTGCAGTTAACTCTGTATTTTGTTGTTTTATTGAGGAAATACAGGTTCACTTGTTCTTGAACAGGCTGCATATGGCATTTCAATATTCTGGTATTCCTAGTGTGTCCTTTTTATCTGTCCTCTGGTGCTCCAGGGGTCCCTGTTGGAGGAGGCTCCTGGTTTAGCTGAGTCCCCATCAGAGGAGGCTCCTGGTTTAGCTTCTACCTTGTTTGAGATTTGTGGTTGTGGTGCTGTTGTTCCATTGCTGTTTCATTCAGAAATCAGGGATCTGTCCTTCCCAGAGGAGCAGAGCAGAGCCCCATTGCTGAGCTGCCTCTTGGGCTCCATAACAGACCCCCAGCAGCCACTCTGTCTCTCCAAGCAGAAGCTTTCCCATTCCAGTGCCTCGCTGGTCTCCCCTGCACACACTCTGACAGGTTTATTCACAGGTGCTTGCATGGGGAAAGCATTTTTATGGGTTTTCCCCCAGGTCCAGCAGTGGTGGGTGAGCACTGTGCCAGGTTCTGCTGGTGGGTCTGTTCCCACAGGGCACTTTGCCATCTCTGGTATCAACTGCTCTTACCCTGTGCCCTGCAGAATCTGTGTCCTGCCATCCTCAGGCACAGGATCTGTGTGATGGGACAGGTCCTGGCTGCTCTCCCAGGAGCAACAACTTGGAAACCCTGTGAAGCTGAATCCATTCACAAAGCTTTATGAAACAGAGTTGGCTGAGGTTATGGATACACAGCAGCTCTGAGAGGCTGCCAGGGCAGAATCCTGCTGCTCAGCCACCCTGGCCATGGGGCTGCAGCACTGGCAGGTGCTCACAGGTTTAGTTACAGGCATGGCTTTTTCCCTGGATATGACCTAGCAGGCTGTGAATTGTCTTTTATTGGACTTTTATTTTGGGTGAGTGAAATCTGAGAAGCCTCAGCATCACAAGAGCTGTGCAATGCTGTCACACAGTGTCCCTCCTGCGCCATAGTTTGGGTGGGTGGCGAGGCTGGGTCAGCTCAGAGCCAGGTGGGAGGGTCACAGGGAGCACAGGGACAGTGGGACTGCAGGGCATCCTGCAGGTCCTGATCCTGTGAAGTGTTCTAAGCACATTTCACAGGAGCTGTGGGAGGGAGGTCAATATGTTGCCACCTTTTGTGCCATTTCTGCATTCCTTATTGATGCTGATTCAGTCTGGCTGTTGGTGCTGCCTGTCCCCTGCAGTTATCTGTGTGTTTAACACCCTCCTGCAGTGCTCTCATGGCCAGGCCAGAGCCCTGTCACCATGTTGGCAGAGGCCACACGTGGCACTGCACTCTCACCAGGAGCCCCTGCATCCCAGAGCAGGGGTTCGTTAGGGGCAGCACTAATGACTTCCCTCCGTGGGCCCCGGGGTTCCTGTTCCCCCACCAGCTCAGGCCCTCTGTTGCTGTGGGTCTCTCCCTGCCCACTGTGTCCCATCTGTCCCAGGTGTGAGTCCTGCCATGCCACAGTTCATGTCCCAGCCATGGTGACCACACACTGCAGGGGCATGTCCCTGCCTTCCACCAGTGGAGGAGTGTCCCAGCTGGCTCTGGGCAGCGGGGCAGTGGTGCCATTGCCACTCCCCTGCTTCACTTTCAGGCACCACCGTGCCACAGTCTTTCAAGATGCTTTTAAGTGCACCAAAAAGTTTGACATATCTCAGTGTATCTTTGGAGTAGTGCAGCATGAGGGTTTGACATGATACATTATGATAATCCATAGTATAGAGACATTAACACAGGGGTCTGTGACAAAATGCATTGTAATGTCTCAGAAGGAGCCATTACAATTTATCTTGTCATTCTGGAGCATGGAGTGGTTGCAATGTTAAGATGGCTCTGCATAAATTCACATGGAGATTGTTTCGTTTGATTTTTGGAATCCTTTCAAGTTGAATGGCACTGCCCAGTTTGTAGTTTAACCCTTCAGTGTCCACCTTCCCCAAAGGAACATCCACAGTGCCTGGGGAGGGCAGCAGTGGGAAAACTGTGCTGAATGTCTGGGACACAGGAATCTCCTGTTGTATGCTCTCAGTGTGGATTTTGATTCATTTAACAGCAGATGCTCACCTTGCTTTGGTGCAGACAGGAAAGCTGTTTATCCTAAGCAGTGATGCTATGGAATGAGCAGGGAGATGAGGGAACAGAGCAGGAGAAGTGCTCCCTGCTCAGGGGGCTTCTCTTGTCCTGCTGATGGCCACAAGCCCGACAGCTCCCCACACTGAAGCAAACAGAGTGTCCTTCAGCAGCTCTGAATCTCCCTGTTCAAAGGGCTCCTGCTCCTGCCTCAGCCTGTGGTGGAGACACGTGCCACAGCTTTCCTTCCTGGAGCCACAGCTCTCCTGGCAAACCATCCCTTTGTCACTGAGACCCAAACATGGAAACCCAGCACAGCTCCCCTGTGAGCCCTGGACAGATGGGAATGTGCATCCCAGTGGGAAAGGTCAGCATGGGGAGCATTAGAGTTGAGGCTGCTCCAACACTGCAAGTCAATCAAAATTAATTCTGAAATATCTGACAACTTGGTACCTGCTTTAAGAGGAGCTTTAAGATCTGTACTAAAATTCCATCACCTCATCTTCCTGTTATTAAAATTTCAGCAAAATATAAAGTTTTCATTAATCTCCTGCAGCCAATTTAGTTCTTTGAACTGGCAGTTGTTTCAGCTTTTAGGATTACATTAGCCAGGATATTAAACAAAACGTGTCATTCCTCAGGATCTCCTGTAAGAAACTAAATCAGTTTTCAAGCATATTTATGCCACTTTATCTACCAGCATCTGAATGATCCTTTCGAGCTGAGATGCTTTATTAGCAGCTGGCACTGAAATTACTCTGTGCACAATTATATATCACATTATAGTAATGTTGGAATTGGTGTTAATCCAACATCATAAAATGCAAAAAATCTTTAAAAAGTGTGTTATATTTTTTCAGTAATTGGCATTTTAGCTTAATGAGTTGTTACCTTTTATAAAGGCAGTACCTGCAGTGGTAATGAGAATACTAATCAGTAAATAAAGTGGGGTTTGCCTCAGTGTCCCTGAGGTGCTGCTGGTGCCACAGCACGTGGGGTGCTGGACATGGGGGATCTGTGCCAGGCATTGAGGGTGGCAGCTCTGGGCACTGGCCCCCTCCCCAGGCTGCCGCCCAGTGACAGGCTGTGGGTGCTCAGCAGGGTCCCCCCAGCTCAGCCCCTGGCCCAGGGCTGCCTCGTGCCACCTGGGAACCTGCCACTGGGACCTCGTGCCACTCTCCCTGTGGCCACAACCGTCTGTCACCGTGCCTTTGGTGCCTTGGTGGCTTTATCCTGGGGTGGAGGGTGGAATTCCAGCCCCACGCCGCAGGCTGAGCGGGCACCCTGTGCCAAGCACCTCCTTCATGACTGTTGGCTTGTTCTGCAGGTTCCAGAGGAGAAGAGGTGTCAGAGGAGGACCCCCAGATCGATATTGCCACAGTCCAGGACATGCTCAGCAGCCACCACTACAAGTCCTTCAAAGTCAGCATGATCCACCGGCTGCGCTTCACCACGGACGTGCAGTTAGGTAAAGCAGCCCCACCCCTGGGCACCTCCAGCTGCTGCCTGCCCACCTCAGCCCTTTATCACCTTGCTCCATTTGTTTATGGAGCATTTGAAAGTGTTTCTAGCATGTCAGCAGTTAAAAAAAATTGCTTTCAGTATTTTTCTTTTTATTATCACCAATCAGTTGCACATGTTGCCTCTGAACAAGGCCATTATTTAATGACCTCATATCTTTTTTTTCAATCTAGGCTTCCTAATGGAAAGCTTCTTGCCAACTGTTTTGTTATTTTTTAATGAGGCTTTGCAAAATTAAGAATTATTAGGTTTTTCCTTTTCTGAGACTGAAAGGTTTTAATGACCAAGTGGAAATTTGAGGTGGAACAAAATAAAATGAGCACTCTCTAAAGGGGTTTTATATTGTCCTTATTGGCTTGCTGAATGCTTTTGAAAACCCAAAGGCCAAGGGCTGACAGAATCCTGAATTATAAAAGCCCCATTACTGTTTTAAAATGATTGAATGGCTTTTTATCTTTGTGTTTAAATTGTGAAAATTTGATTAATGATGCATTGGTAGGTGACCTGTGACATTCCTGCAAATACCTTCCATAAAGAAATGATTCAGCAGTAAAATATTAAGTGCCATAGTGTTTACAAAATACATTTATTCTGTAGAATTCAGCAGAATTGTTAAATTTAAGCTGTACTGATTCCTGTATTATTGTCACTACAGTCTCTTCATTCTTCCATCCTGAAGCCCATGTAACAGTACATGTCTGTAAAATTCTCACAGAAGAGGCTTTTGTGGCTTGTTTTGAGCTGTCTAGTTAAGGCAGGATTTATCTGCTGGTGCTGGAGCAGGGCAGTGCTGGGCATGTTTGCTGCCTTTGAACAAACTCTCGGGGTGTGATAGTTTTCTCCCAGTGAAGTTTGACTCACTGTATCTGGGAAGTGTCAGAAATGAGAGCTTGAAAAGGTCATGACAGATCACTAAAGATAAATGGTTAAGGGAGAAGAGCTGTTAAATGAAACAAATGGCTTAACTTGTGCAGCAGTGGAGGAGCTGACCCTGCCCAGTGCTGTAAGGACCATAAAATTTCCCTTTTACAACAATCTGTGAACTTGTGTGGCTTTGATGGCAGTACACTGACAATGGGGTTTTTATAATCTAATTATTTTTCAAAAATCAAAGAAAACCCCAGCGGGGTGCTCAAAGCTTGGGCAAATGTAGAGAATCAAATCCTTTCAATAAAGTCAAAGTAAGTGTATGTTGCTGAGGTTTCTCCTGAATTTTTATAAGATATTAAAAGGGAAACGCTGGTGAAAAAGCATCCAGGGGCTGTTTGGTTGGGGATGCTGCTGAGTGTTATGTGTTCCCTGTGGGTGACACACTGCTCCTTCTGCCCTGAAATGACAAAAACAGGGACTGATTTTTTTGTCTCCACTCGTAGTAACTGTCCTGGGAGCCGTTCTCTGGCCAGTTGCAAAGACTTTCCTCTGTATCATTTTTGTGCCATCAGTTTTATGCAGCAGCCATAGCAAAGGGACAATGTTTCTTGAGGAGCCCTTTGCTCCTTGTTGGCAGATCAAAGGTGTCAGTGACTGTGCAGGAGCAAGTGCTCCAAATAACCACATGGAAGGTTATTTACATGTGACAGGAGCCAGAAATGGTGCAGAAACCCCCGGGGTAGCCCCTCACTGCTCCCTGCAGGTCGCTGGAGTTGGAATGGGTTCTGCCCTGGGGTTTCATTCACTTGTGCAGAGAAGGCACCAATGTGGAATCTGTGCTTGTGAGTTCCTCTTTGCTACTGGCACTTTTTGAAACATTTTAGCTGTTCTGAGGCCTGTTGACCGAATTTGAGACAAGGTTTATGAAAAATATGGCCATAAGTCCTATTTTCTGTACGCTGTACACAGCTCTGTGGTAAAAAGTGGTACGTGGATGGCAGTGGGAGGAATGCCCAGCCCTCCAAGTGGTGGGTTTATTGCATTTCAGGGTGGAAGTTTAAGGTCTGGGGTTTGTGCTTCAGCCCATATCACAGGGCAGTGCACACACAGCAGCACTCTCAGCAGTTTTACAAAGACAAGGTACACATTTGCTTGTGTATCACATTAGCAGAACTAACAGGAGCATATTGTCTGGGAAAATGACTGCTGGCAAGTATTTCAGAAAAGGGGGGGCAGTTGCAGACCCCAACAAAGGAAGCAAGAACAGAACAGTGTTACTGGACACGTACATGGATGACATTTCTTTTGATAAAATGAATGAATTAAAAAAACAGTAGAAGCAGCATTTTTACTTGGGTTTTGAGTACAACTGACTTGAGCTGCGAGACGGAGACTGCAGAAGCCACAGACACAATACTGTTTTGATTTTAGGTTTCAACACATCCAGATTGTGAGAACAATAACACAAAAAAGACAACATTCTTTGTCAATGTGCTCTCTGGATGTGGGTGAGCTTGAGCCAGCAGTGTCGAGATACAGAAATAATGGATGAAGTATACAGCGACAATTTGCAGATAAAAATAATAGAAGTTAAAGTGTATTTTACATGATAAAAAAAAGATGAAAGAGGAGGAAGTCTGTTCCATCTGAGGTGGTTACAAAATGGTGAAGTAGCCTCTGCTGAGAAGATTGATGCAATGGGGAGTGACCTTGGCTTGGAGCAGGAGCTGGTGATGTATGTATGAGCATCTCGCTGCTAAATGGACCCAGATTTGTAGCACTAATATACATGGAAGCCCAGAACCAAACTCAGGATGGCAATAAATCAACAGCCACTTTGGGTGTCATTTCTGGTTTATATTCCACTATTGTTCTATCACTTTAATTCATGTCACTATCATCTGTTCATCTGGAACAGTTTTATATAATTTTCCAGTGGAGTTACCTGACAAATCCTATCAAATTAACAAGGTGCATTAACAGTATTGACTGACTGTGAATTCTGAAGTTGCAGGACCAAACAACAAAATTTTTTTAAGATATTTTCAGGGGTGATGCTCTTAGAGGAAGGAGTGGTGAACAGCCCTTGCACACAAAGAATTTGCAGCTTTATTTTTAGAATTTCCCTTGGCTTTTTTTTCAGTGAGAAAATAAGATGTACCATCAACTTCCTTATTTTCCTAAAACTACAGCAAATGTCATTTGGAATATTTTACCATTACAGCGAAACACCAATGCCAATTTTAAATAATCTGTCCAAAATTAAATCACAAACTGAAATGGGCTCCAGATACGGCCTCAGCCTGCTCAAATTAGTGACTTCCAGCAGTCTGAGTGTTAATTGGACTCTTGATACAATGCTTAATTGAAATGTGATCTCTCTGATGTGACGTATGTTTAATGACAAAGCCATTCCTGGATTAATGGGGTGTTGCTGTAACCCACTGCAGTCTCAGGGTGAGTGAGGGTGACCTGGTGGTGGGGCAGGGGCTGCAGTGAGACCCCCACAGCTTCCTGCCCCGTGCTGTCTCCCTGCTTTGGAGCTGTGTAGAATACAAATGGACATGGTTTGCAAATTCAGCCCTGGCCAGGAAGAGTCTGAGTGAATTTTGGAGGGCTTGGGGCAGTTGTGTGCACATGTGGCATCTTACTTTTATTTTGTCATCTCTCTCAGAAGTTTCTTCATTAGCTTCTTTAGTTTTCTTGTGCTTCGGCCTCCCCTTGAGTGCAGGGGGCAGTTTGGGGCGCCACAGTACAAAAAAGGTGTGAAGCCACTAGAGAGTGTCCAAAGGAAGCCATGAGGATGGGGAAGGACCTGCAGGGGAAACCTTATGAGGAGCAGCTGAGGTCACTTGGTTTGTTCAGCCTGGAGAAGAGGAGACTGAGAGGAGACCTCATTGTGGTTTTCAACATCCTCACAAGGGGCAGTGGAGGGACAGCACCAACCTCTGCTCTCTGTGACCAGTGACAGGACCCAAGGAAATGGCTGGAGCTGAGTCAGGGCAGGTTTAGGTTGGATATCAGGAAAAGGATTTTCACTCAAAGGGTGGCTGAGCACTGGAACAGGCTCCTCAGGGAAAATGGTCTCAGTACCAAGCCTAAGTTCAAGAGCCATTTGGACAGCACTCTAAGATACATGGTAGGATTCTCAGGGTGTCCTGTGCTGGGCCAGGAGTGGGACCTGATGATCCTGATGGGCCCCTTCCAACTCAGCATATTCCATGATTCTGGTGTCTGCTGTGCAGCAGATGGAGCAGGGCAGTGGTGATAGTGTCTATTACACAGAGCAGTGGTGACTGAAAAACCAGCAGTATCTCCTATAAATCTCACAGCTCATGTAGCTGCTGCTTCCAGAAGAGCTCTGTATGCATTGGGAAGAATTTTTTCTGTGCTATTTCTTTCTTTTGGTATGCTTATGCGGGAGAATAAAATGCAGATTATCAATGCAGTTTGATAACCATTTGCTTCTGGTTTCCAGAGCTCCTGTGCTTTCAGAAAGCCCAGAAGGGCAATATACCTTCAGCCCATTTAAGATTTATAAAGTGTGTCAAACGGCTGATATGAAATCGGTTAAACAGATCACTGTTGTGGCTCTCTATTCTTTCTCATCTCAGGTATTTCTGGAGACAAGGTAGAGATAGACCCTGTTACTAATCAGAAGGCCAGCACTAAGTTTTGGATTAAGCAGAAACCCATTTCAATCGATTCTGAACTCCTCTGTGCCTGTGACCTTGCGGAAGAAAAAAGCCCAAGTGAGTAGTCCTTTTTATTTATGTTCTCTCTCCTCTCCCTCCCTGGATGTGCTCAATGTCCAAAGAATTATTGCTACCGTGTCCTTTTCTTTCTATAGGTGTATTTTATTCATTACAGGATGTTTTTAATCTGACTCAATTCTGTTATAGAGAACACAGCATAAGCAGACACACATTTTATGAGTGTCCTTTGATGCTGCTCTCAGCTAATGGCACCATTCAGAGTTTCCTGCCCATTGTCATGCCAGGGGAACACTGGCTCTGCCCAGCTGTCTCCAGCCCCACAGCACAGCTGGAAAATCCATGTTTCAACATAATTGCATTTTTCTTGAATTTTTTAACATCCAGACTGGTTTTAAACAATGTCTTTGGTGCAACTGAACATACAGTAAGTATCAGCTTAGTGTAGATTTGCCTCAACTTTGACTGCAGAGACACTGGGATGGGAGGTGCCACTCTGAGAGTTCCATTCCATAGCAGTGGCTGTGATGGGCTCTGAGGACAGGCTGGATGTCCCAGCTCACTGTCATCACCCAGAGGTCAGAACTGGCTGGTTAGAGCGTGGCTTCAAAAGCCAAGGGCTTCTGCTTGTTACATCAGTGGAGTAATGAGAGTCTCTATCTGGAAAATTTGTGTTAAAATGCACAAGATGGGCCTTGGGGGAATCGAGCAATGTGTCCCAGTAGGGCCAAAATGGAACAGTCTACGATCAAAAAGCAACTGTAGTTCAAAACTCAGATGGATTTTATTGCACTTGTGCCTCTGCAGGGTAGGGATGCTGGTATTAAGTACTTATCTGCAAGGTGACAGAGAGGGAGAATTATGTGATACATATTTACAGAGGTAATGATCTGTTGAATTCTCTTGGAAGAGTAAATTTATGGCTGCCACAGATTTTATCAGCAATTATTGAACTGTATCTTTCTCTCCTTCATTACCCCTTCCTACTTCCACGTTCTTGGTCTAGTCATTGGCTTCCTTTTCCATCTCTCCATCAAGATTTCTTGGTCCTTGGGGAGACACAATCCCAAGGAGAAGTTTCCCCAGTGACCAGGTGATCTGAAATGCGTGAGGGTTGTGTGCAGTGTGAGGGGCAGTTTGTGCTGGTAAATGCTGTCACACCCCTGGGTTGTCACCACATTTTATTGCAAAGGCACACACTTGAGGTAATAAAGTTGTGCCCACAAAATAAGGCTGTATTTCAAGTGCCAACCTTGGAAGCCAAGGTTTTTACCCCTGCCAACGTGCCAGCCTGAAGCACCCAGATACCCCTGGACATCTCAGACCATGTCCTGCCAGGATTGGGATCTCCAGCCCCACAGGCAGCACCTGCTGCTGTGGGAAATTATGTTTGTACCCAAATCCTGCCAACCCAGGAATTTCAAGCCCCAAAATAGAGCCCAAGTGCAGAAGGGCAGTACCTGCACATGGGGGCCATTGAGTGGAGAATCACAGTGGCTTTGGAGAGGACACTGGCAGGTTGTGACAACAACAACAACCGTTGTGGTACTGTGGGGTTTATTTGCACCTTTTCACGTGACCATCTTAAACTTCTTCTACTAAATAATTGTTCAGCACAGTTCCAAAAGGACAAAATACTTCCTCCTCAAACTGCTGACCTTTTCCCAACCCACCAAAGATGTTCCAAAAGTTATTATTTTAGACCAGCAGAAGAGACTTTTAGTGTGACATCCCAGAATGATGCATTTTGGGGAACTGAGCAGCAGACCAGTATCTCTTGAATTTTAAATGGAAGAAAGTTATTTTAGTAGCATAAAGGAATGAAACTCACTGTATTTCACAAGTTTTGTCTGTGATTTTTATCAGCACAGTGATGTATGTTTGTAGCAGAGTTTACATCAAAAATTATTCCCAGATCTTCCTTGAATGAATTATTGCAAAGAGAGGCTGAGTATAGATAAGGACTTTGAGTTCTGCAATATATTTTGTTTTCATGTTTTTATCTCTTGTAACACAAACATGCTCCATCTCCTCTTTCAGAAGTGCTCTGCACATGCCCCACTGCCTGTCCCATCACCCCGGGTGGAACACGGGGTCTGGGTTTGGAGCTGCTCCCCTCCCCAGGCACCACAGGGAGCTTGGAATCCAGCTGAGCCCTGCCTTGCTGGGCTGGGTTCTTGTGACCTCTGCAAGAGGTGAAGGGTTTGCAGGAGCCTCCAAATGTGACTGTACTTCTCAGTAAGGACAAGGGGCACTGGGAGTGGAGGTTGAGCACTGGAACCAGCACATGTGTGTAGTGGGGAGCCTTGTGCACGTGTTCTTCAGTGTTCTGGGAACAGGTTCATGCACTGAAGCTTTAGTGGCACTTGTGTGTGTGTTAAAGGCCACAACAGCCTCAGATCTGACAGGGTGTGACTATTTATGGATGGCTCAGAGCCGTTCTGGACGGGCTGAGCTTTCCTGGGCCACAGGCTCACAGAACTCAGAGCTGCCTTCAGTGAGGACAGAAAATGAAAACAGAAAGCTCTGGCATCTCACTTGCCATTAGTGAGGGGATTGTAGGCAGGGATGGCTGATGGTTTTTGTTTGCCCTTGTAGTAGTCCTGGGTCAGAATTTGAATTTTTATTTGCAAATTAAATCAGACTCCCTGGATTTAAACCAAGGGAAGAGGCAATGGCCCTGCTGGCTCACTCCAGTGCCACTTGAACCTGAGAACACTGGGCCTGAACAGCTTCTTTAAATCAGGTTCAGCCTGATTATCACGAGGGATTCTGAATGTTTTGAATCTTGAAAGGAAGCATCCTATCATGGAGAAATAAGATTTAAGCCTTAATAAAGTAGTTGTCATTTTTATAGCTGAAAAGAGCTTTGTATCTCAATTAAGTGTACATAATATAAAGTCTTAAGGAAGCAACATAATACATTTAATACAATTATATCCCTTTGCAATAGTGTAAT
Organism: Serilophus lunatus; assembly: GCA_013399895.1. Taxonomy (NCBI): domain Eukaryota; kingdom Metazoa; phylum Chordata; class Aves; order Passeriformes; family Eurylaimidae; genus Serilophus; species Serilophus lunatus. Next base: position 174,940 of record VXBA01001782.1, on the reverse strand, counting down.
TTAAAGGAAATCTGATTCTGGTAATGTCTCTTACATTACTTGGACAAGGGAGGAACTTCAGTGTCACTGCCCACTGCCTCTGTGCAGAGCTGTGTGTCTGAGTGTGCCCAGGAGGGATGTGCTGTGCCTGGGGCTGCCGTGGGCACGGGCTGGGGCCTGGGGCACTCACCCTGGGCTTCTCCCACTCACTGCCTTCCACACGAGCTGCAGAAATTGGATTGACTTGATAATTTACTTGAAACGCTGAAGGAATGTTCTCTGTGGTCCTTTATGTGCCTTTGGTTTTGTTTTCATGAAGCAGAGACATCTCAGTTACTGGGTCAAAACCCCCTCAGTGTGAAGGTAAGTCTAAACCAAGGTGTTCTATAGGTCACAGAGTACACGGGCAACTTGGGGTTGTGATTTAATTGCCCGCTTTGCACCCTGCAGCTGAAGATTTCCTTTAAATTCTGATTCCATTGTTGCACTGGGGCTTAACAGAGTGTTAACCTGGTAATAGGCACAGGGCCTCCCCATTATATGTCTCGCTATCGAGCGGTTCTGCATGACTAGTTAAAAAAGATGGCAAGAAGATTAATGAAAGCTGCGAGTGCAGAGGGGGGGCAGCTACCTCGGCAGGACTTGCAGAGAGGAGATATTAGAGCTGAACCAGAGCTTGGCTTTTTCTTTATCCCGTGACCTCTGAACCCTCCTGACTGTCGAGAGCTGCCAGCCCGGCCGACGTTTTGATTGATGTTGCTACACGAGTCAGTCTTTCCCATTGAATTCCACATCTGCACGAAAATAGCTTTTCCAGCAGTGCTCACCCTGGCTGTAAATGATAGCCAGAGCAATGCCTGAACCCCCTTTATGTAGTTTTCATTTAAAGCTCAAGGTATTTGATGTTTTAATTCAGCGTCCGGTTCCTCCTGATTATGCACCTTGGGTAACACTAATGAATTCGTTGTTGGGTTGTGGAAGGGCTGAAAATACACAGAAAGCCTTGGGAAGGCATCGTGTTCCTGCTGCTCTGGGGGCTCAGATAGAGACATTGCTCGTTTGCTCGGAGCCTGCAGTGGGGCAGGAGGAGAGGCAGTGATTGCCCTGTGCACAAACCCCTCTGCGCCCGCCCTGGGTAATGCAGAGCATCTGTGAAGAAACAGAGTCAAATCCCTCCTTGAAAGGAGACTAATCGCAGGTTCTGATCAAAAGGTAGAAAACCAGGGTCCTCAGAGAAAACGTTCCCAAGCTCCAGGCTCAGAGTGAAGGGACTGTGCAGGTGTGGAACAGAAGGAAGGAGCCCTGCTGTGCAGGCAGGGGCTGCCTCGGGGCACGGGGGGCACAGATGGCCTGGCTGTGCTGTGCTGGGCTCGGGGTGAGCCCACCGGGGCTGGGCAGCACTGGGACGGCTGTGTCCCACCAGAGAGGGGCCTGGCAGGGAGGGGACAGGCAGTGGGTCGGGGCTGGCAGCTCCTGAGCTGATTAACTGCGTGCCCCTCGAGCAGCCGCGCCATAAAAGTTCTCCTGAGCGCAATCAGGAGCGTGCATTGCCTCATCCTTTTAACAAATCTGTTTTGTAGCCCTATTAAAAGGGGTCTTCATCTATCCTGTCAAAGCTATTCTGCTGGGGTTTTTTAGTTTAATTACACTATCCAATTAAAACTCCTCGCTGCATTTGGATTCGCCTCTCCTCGGGCCTGAGTGGATGTGACATTTACAGGGCTCGCCTCTCAGGCAGACAATGTGTGATTGATGAGCTGCAGACACGCTGGAGGAGCCCATTGCCATGTGGAAACACTGCTTAGTGCATTTTGATTTATTTATCATCTTTTTTCCCAAACAAGGTTGCTGGTGAAGAGGTTTTGGGCAACCCCGAGTTCCACCTCAATTTTCAGCATTTTTGCAAAAAATCTTTATTGCATTCTGCCTTTGGTAACAATTTGAAGAAGAAACAAAAGGCTTTGAGGGAAAAACATCCAGATGTGTTGAGTAGTTACCACAGTTTGACACAAAAGTGGGTGTGTGCAGCTCTTTAATTGCTGCTCTGCTTTCAGGACATCTGGACACAAGGCATCCTCTAATAGCAATGCTGTGTAACAAGCCTACAGTGGAACATAAAGACCCGAGTTGAGGAAAAGACATCATGGAATATGCTGCTCCCTGAGAGGATGGGGCCAGCCAGCAGGACTAAAGCTGTCTGGGGCATCTTCCTTAACATCCACATCATTTGTTGCCACTAAAGTACTGCCTGGTTGGAGGGGATCTACTCCACTTTCATGGTGGGCAGTCTGAACCCATCAGAGGCTCCACTGGTATCAGCAGGGCCAGGATTTCATCCAGAACTGACTGCCCTTGCTGCCTCTAAGTTGTGTGCCTCTGAGACAAATATCACTTGCATAAAATGGGCTGGACCCCACTTGCACACTTGGGCCAGCACTCCTGGCCAGTCTGTGTCTGTAGCTCAGCTCAGGACCATTAATCCCAGATGATCCAGCTGTGGCCATGGTGCAACCTGTGGCATCCTCTGGAAGAAAACTGAAGGGTTTTTGTTACTAGAGGTTGTCAGGAGGAGTGTTGGGAGTTTTTAATGGTAATGCAACTCTTGCATCTTTGGTAGGACCTCCATGCCTTGCTCTAGGGTCACAGCATCATTTCTGAGGTAGCACATGTGGGTTTCACACAACTGAGCCTCTCCCCAGCACTTTTGGGTGAAATCCAGCAGTGGCTGGAGAGCAGAGGCTCCACCATTTCATGCAGGCTTTGAAGGAAATTTGTCTTTGTAGAGAAACATACCTGGTGTGTATTTTATTTTTCTTATTCCTTTTTGCTGGTGTATTTCTAATTCATCTTTGTTCTTTCTGGGCCTGTAAAAAGAGATTTCAGGATTGGTCCTGGTGTGGTCACAATTTCTGAAGTGGTGAGAAGCCCTGACAATGTAAAAGGAAGTCCAGAAGTGCTTTGTTCTTTGGAGAGGTCCTTCTCCAGCTATTTATTCCACTAATAACTCTTAATTGTTGACTTCTGCCTTATGGCCCTGTAATGACAAAGTAATCATCAAGGTATATTGAAAAATTATCATAAATTTGCATTTCCCAGGGTTTGTTTTCTGTTTTGTCCAATTCATGAATATTCTTTTTGTCCTTCATCTAATTAGTCATTTAATTCTGTGCATACTGTTTAAAGAGTGCTTTGGCAAAGTGTGGGTTTTGGTATGGACTGAATTAGGGGTGGGAGGGGAAGAAGAAAAACTCTTTCTAGTCGTGACAGATTTGGTAAAAAATAGTCTTTTCTTGTGCAAATTCACATCCTTCCCATTTTTCCCAGGCAAAAAGGGTATTTTTTTAGACTCTGATAAAAAGAGTTTATGGCTTGGACTAAAAAATGATCATTTTTTCACCTGTGTTGCAGTATTGTGCCCTGCAAAAGGTTGGTGTGTTTTCCCAAGATCACAGGAATGAGCACAGCGTTTGCTGCTGCCTGTGTGACACACTGTGGTCAGCAGTTCCACAGGGTTCCTCCCTGCTGTGTGTGAGCACAGGGACATGTGGGGGCTGGAGCTCAGGGGTGCCCCAGCCCTCCCAGGCTGAGGAGAACCAGGAGCTCAGCACTGCAGAGCCTCTGCCTTCGCCTCGTTGGCAGTGCAGTGGTGCTAAAAATCAGGAGATGGAGCAAAGAGCTGAGTGTGAGACATGGTGCTGAAGGAGTAAATGAGCTCTCCTCAGTGCATTCCCAGGGAATTAGCATCCTGCCAGCTGTAGGCTCCTCTCCAGGAGTAACCACACAGGAACCCATTAGTGTTGGGCTTGGAGAAGATTTATCAGCGCTCCAAGCTGAGGCCAGAGGGCACCACTGGGGGGCTGCTGCTCTCCTGCTGTGGCAGCAGGGGCAGCCCTGGCATGGGCTGGGGGCTTGGCACAGGGGGGCTGGTGAGGGGCAGCAGCACGAGGCTGTGCTGAGCCTGCAGTGGGTTGTGCCCACACAAAAGCTGTCGGTGACAGATGAGTTTCTGTCATTCCATTTACTTTCTATAAATGTTTTAATGGATAAACATAGTTGGGAATAACATGGATTTTCTGTTGTGCAGCTGATTAACCCTGGTCAGGGCACTGGGGTTCCCCCCAGAGAGCAAAGCACTCTTGGTGTGGGAGTGATGGGAACAGAGCTGCTCGTGCAGTGTCTGCATTTGGCTTAAACCTCCCATCGTGTGCAGTAGGAGCCACTTGAGCTGCAGCTGTTTGTTACCAGTTCCTCTCCTACAGAAACATCAAACCATGGAAGCTCCTATTGATCTTGGAATTGTCAGGAGTGGTGTCTATTGGAAAGAGGTAGATCACATATTTAAGCATTCTTGGAAATGGAAATCAATCTCACAACTCATAAATTCCATCTGGCTAGAAGAGTAGCAGAGCAAAGTGCCAGTTAAGATTTCAGTGCACTCGTATTTCACACTGTAAATAGTGTGATGTGGACTTGGAGCCCATAAACATGATGCTGTAATGGGGCTTTCTAAGGAAAGTCTTCTTGGCTTCTTTCCACTGAATCACCAGTCACAGGCAGGATGGGGCTGTGTGTCCTGCAGGGCTGGTCCTGCACAGCCAAGGATTTGGCATCAGCCTCGTGTGCCCTGCAGCTCTGAGAGCCCCTGCAGGCTGTGAGCCCAAGCTTGGCCAGTGCCATGCTGGACTGCCACAAAGGAAGAGCAGCTCCCCGGGGGGAGGGACAGCTGGGGGGCCTGGCTGGGGGCCCCCCCAGGCTCAGCAGGGGTGGCCATTGTGCTTGATTCCCATGGGACCCTTTTGTTCTGGGGCTCTGTGCCCTGTCCCTCTGCAGTGGTGCTGGATCATCCCACCCTGGCACTGCTGAAGGCTGTGCCATGCCATGCTGTACCAGGCCATGCCATGCCATACCACACACCCACCCACCTTCCACCATGACAGCAGTGAACACCTGAGGAGATGTTGCTTTGATCCACAGCAAGAACCACCCAATGAACTTCCAGCACCTGAGATGCTGCAGCTCATTGAGATCCTCCTGAGCCTGTTCTGTGCCATTTTCATTTTTAGTGGTCGATGTCTGTGTGGGATGTTCAATGTTCAAGCACACTGCTGGGAGCTGGTGGGGTGCTGTGCTGTGTCCCATCCCCAGGAGTGGTGCCCAGGCAGTTTTGGAATCATTAGGATGCTGCATTCCAAGCAGAGCTGCATTCATTAACATGCTGATGAGCTCCTGGCTTGGAATTCCACATTTTCAATACCACCAGGGTATCATTTGTCAAATGATTTAAAGGGGTTTTTTTTATTATTATTAGCCAATTTTTCAATATAGAATTTATATTCCAGATTAGTGCATCATAATGGTGTTTAATTAACATGCCACAATAAAATACTCGCATCTCAAATTTCCTGGCCACCCATCTGAGCATGTATCAGTCACTTTTTGAAAATCTGGAGAATTAGATAATGTAAATAAGATTTCCAATTAGCTTTCCTGCAGAAAGGACCTGGATTTACAGTAATGTAGCTGCTACTTTATGGATTGCTGACCGTTGAACTGAATAAATTAGGAGAAAATTGTTGGAAAAATATTATGTATAGAATATTCTTAATTTTAATTTGGGAGCCACCAGCATCCATACAAGAGAAGGATATTTTACCTTCCTACATGTTCCAAATTACACCCCTGTGTGGAAGTTATCCCTCCCAGCTCTGTTCTCCCAGGGCAGCAGCACGTGTCCACTCCAGACCCGCGAGCAGCCACGGAGCTGCCAGCAAATGACCAGCTGCAGTTCCGAGGGACTGGCCCAGGTGCTCCCAGCTCCAGATGTGTGGCAGAGGCACAGCTGCATCCCTTGGTGCAGAGCAGTGCTCACCCTCCCCTTGGCCCTCCGCAGCCGTGTAGGTCGGGGTGCTGTTTTGGGATGAGGCTTTGGGCTGATGATCTGGGGGTTCATTGCCCCTTTCTTTTCAGTGCTTGTCCTCTGTGTGTGAGGGTTGCCCAGTGAGTGGCTGCACGAGGCAGCCCCGGTGTGTGGCTGGGCCCAGCAGAGCTAACCAGCCATTTGATGGATTTTTGTGTTTCCTGCAGTGGGGATGTGATGGGAAAAGGAACTTTATTGACTGGAGTTCAGCTGCTCCTGTAAGCCACCACTTGCCTTAAATTGAAATGACATGAGAAGCCTGTCAGCATTTCATTGCTTCCTTCTGTCGTGCTGATGGTACACGGAGATCACCATCTGTGGTTTTCTGCTGTCAGGCACACGAGCTCTGCTCAAACTTTACAGGAATATTCTGAACAGTTTTTTTCTTATCTTTGCAGGTCATGCAATATTTAAACTTACATATCTAAGCAATCATGACTACAAACACCTTTACTTTGAATCAGATGCTGCTACTGTCAATGAAATTGTACTGAAGGTGAGTATTAAATTTTAACGTGACCCAAAATCCTGGTGTTTTTACCACTTGTTAGACGTGAGAGTATTCAGGATGCTCTGAAAACGTGAGGGTGCAGTGCCTGAGGACCACTGAGGTGTGTTTAACCTGCCAGACAGCAGCCTGTTGTTTTATTCATCCTTCAAACAGCCACGGCCTCTCTGTGTTTGTTTCTAGTTAATAAAGACACCAGTTTTCTGTGGAATTTTATAGGAAACTACCCAATTTTGTTGTGTGCAGGTATTTTCCACCAGCCTGTGCCATGCAGGGCTGCAGGAGCAGCCCAGGGTCAGGTGCTCTTGCCCCTCACCCAGCTGTTCCTACAGAGGCTCTTTCTCACCCAGTCCTCTATGGGAACTGTTTGCTTTCCCTGGGGCTCTGTACAGGCACATCCCCTTGCTTTGGGAAACAAATTTTTGTTACACTCTTGGAACATTAAATGGAATTTTCCACAAGTTCATCTTTCGTAGCAAGTCAAAATTCAAAAGCAGTAATTCTGGCAAACCATCTGTTATGTTTGCTTTTATTGGCTGTGTGGAGTTTAGAGGATTGTTAAATAACTGACATGTGAGAAAATAACTTTTATTCATAACACAGAAGGTGAACATATTTGAGGGGTTTTCTACTTTGTGAGCTGTTAGGCCAATTCTTTTGTTTCCACTTTGTGTTATATCAGCTATTGTAATTCAGAACACTTAGAATCATGGAATCACAGATTCATTAAGGTTGGGAAAGACCTCCAAGATCATGAAATCCATCCTTTGACCAGTACCCAGCCCAGTAACCATAGCATGGAGTGCCATCTCTGCTCATCTTTATAACACTTCCAGGGATGGTTACTCCACTCACCTGAGACTGGTCATAAAAGAAAGCTAAATAAGAAGGTCTACTGTGAATAACATGAATATTCAAGAGAGAAATATTATTGAACAGTACTTTTTTCTTAAGTAGAAGTTAATTTACATGTAACATTCTCTGGTTTCATGCACAAGTCACTGGTTTGTTTTCAATTCCATCAACTTTAGGAGATGCAGAAAAATCAGACTTTTCAAATTAGGCTTTTTACATGATCAAGTGAGAAGGATGGAGGCTTTATTGACCATGAAAATTCCCTATATTTTTATGCCTTAAGCTCTAATATGCAATGAAAGTGAAACACTCTACAGTGCATAAAATTGTGCAAGTTTTAAGCCACAGCATATTAACCAGCTAATGGCAGACCAAAGGGCATTTTTATCTCTTTGATTCTTGCATTAACCTTCCATTAAAATTATCTGTGAGATTATCACAAAGCACTGGAGATAATAAATTTAGGGAGTAGCAGGCTTGTTAAATATCATTTAAAAATGCTTTCATCAAGTAAAATGTGCCAAAACACAGAAAAACTCTGAGATTAGATGAGTATGCAAACATCATAATGGAAGAATTATTTTTACTGAGGCTGATAATGTCCTTTACTGAACCCATTACTGCATTATCCCAGCCTGCTCGCTGCCTCCACCAGAGCTCTGGGTGACCAGGAGGGGCAAAGGATGAGGGACATGGCAGGACATGCCATGCTCTCCTGGCGCTCTGGGCTCTCTCTACCATCATCACCCTGGTGGCCACTGGGACCAGTTACCCCAAGGCCCTGTTCAGTGGGTGGTGTGAGGGGTCCCTGCCCACCCCTCCCACCGATGAATTAAACCCCATCTCGTGTCTTGCAGGTTAACTATATTCTAGAGTCACGAGCAAGCACAGCCAGAGCAGATTATTTTGCTCAGAAACAAAGAAAACTGAGCAGGAGAACAAGCTTTAGCTTCCAGAAGGAGAAGAAGTCTGGGCAGCAGTGAGGCTGAGCCTGGGGCAGAGCCGGACCGGAGCAGCCCGGGCAGGTGGGAGCCAGGACTGGGAGCTCCTGCTGCCCACGGGCAGGAGGGGCTGGGAGGAACCTGAGTGATCCTGACTCTCACAGCTGGGAGATCATCCCTGGTGTGTGAGGGGAAGTCTCCCCTGTGACAGAAATAAAGAGCCATATCAGCTGGACAGAAGACTGTTACGCTTCGGGTTCCTTTGATTAGAAATAAGAGAATGACGTAGACTGGCATCATTTAATTACTGTATTATGTACAATCACAAGAAGAGATGTGATTACATATTATTTCACAGCCTGGTTAAAATAAATTATATACATCTGTAATCCACCCACGTACACGCAGGTATTGCTTGTGACATGATCAAATTTCTAAAAACAAAATGTAGGACAAATGTATCCATTTTTACTATTAATAAACAGATGTAATCTTTTTCAAGGTCCATATGATGCACAGTTCTTTTGGGGGGAGGCTGCAGTCCCAGATGGTTTCACTTCTGTTGCTGAAGTGCAGGAGGCATCCGTGAGCCAGGAACAGCAGCCGTGGCAGGGGAGCTCTTAGTGAGAGAGCACTGAGTCTGTTGTGGCTTGTTTTGTTCAAAAATATTTTTATTTAACTGTGCTTTTCAGCTTTGCATACGCTTCATTGAAAGTTCATTGCTGTAGTTGGAAATCCATGGCAGTGTCTTAGTGGTGGAGAAGAGCATCCTCCTGCCTGGGACAGCTGCTGCCACCCCAGGTCTGGCCTTTCCTCTGAGGCACCTTGAATCAAAGGCCTGAGAAATGCCTTCAGCTTTTTTAATATTCTTTAAAAATACAAATTAAGACCCACTTTATACTGGGATTTGTAACTATCTTGGCCTTGTCCATCCTTAGTCAGGGAATATGAGAGTGGGATTTCTGGGACCCAGAGCTGCATTTTTGGTTGAACTCACCAGAGGTGTCTTTCCTCCATCTCTCCAGGTCGCTGGAGCTCTGCACACACCTCCCTGTGCCGCGGAACTGCCCTGGTTCCACATGGCATTGAACCCCCAGGGCTGGGCAGGGCTGAGCCCCGTGGTCCCTGTGCCAACCTCCCCCCTCGCTTTTGTGCAGAGAAAACCTCGTGAGCCTTAACGCTCCTGCGGAGCCGCCCCGAGGCCGAGCAGGGGCTCTGTCTCTGTTGCGTTGCCCCTCTGGGTTTTCACGGCTCAGCCCTCCCGGGGGGCCCTGCCTGCACCACCCCGGCCAGGCCTCACTGTACAGTCTTCCATGATATCTGCAGAACAAGAGAAACGCTATTTTATAGTATGTTATTAATTTTTTAAAATATTTTCTATGTGCAAATGCAGCACAGATGCAATGGGGAAAGCCCCTTGGATGTAAATTACTCCTATAACCGACTCTGTGAACTATTTAATATTAAAGTTGTTCTGTGAATGTTCTCTGGCCACCTAGTTTCAATTCTTTTTTACTGAACTGAAAAATTGCCTATTTGGTGTCAGAAACTGCAGCAGTCTCCTGTTTCCATGGCCATAGTGCTGTTGCCACCCCCTCACATATATTTATTATCACCAGGGATTCAGCATGTGCAGGTTTGCTCTCAGTAAAGCCTAAAAATTCAAATAACAAAATCTCTGTTGTCTGTGGTGATGTTTGTGGCACAGTCCCTTGCCCAGACTGTGTGTTCACACCCCTTATCAGTCACCTACCACTGGCTGTTCCTGGTGAGGGTGTCCCTGGGAGCCAGGGCTCGGTGGGTGTCCCCAGAGCTGGGCAGGGATGGACAGATGGACACTGCTGCTGGACGCTGCTCCAAGGGCTGGGTGAGGAGCAGGAAGCTATGGAGCCCATAGTTTATTCGCTTCATAAGAGCCACTGATGGTTAAAGAGCAAATTTGCTTTTGAAGATCAGATCCAGTTGGATATGTAGCACTCAGAAAACATTCCTTAAAACCTGGACAGATCCCGCATTCCGAGAGCTGAGCACAGCCCCCAGCAGAACAGACATTCTGCTCCTCAGCACTTCTGAAGGAGTTAAATCGGAGCCGTGGCTGCGATCTGTGCCCAGCTGAGCACGGGGCCATCCCGGGCTGGTCTTTCCCCGGTAGCTGTAGATGTAATTGAGTCAGATGGGCATTCAACTGGGTCAGCGAGGCAAGCTGTTCCTCCATCCCTGCTACCAGGCTCTGGCGGAGGAGGGTGGATACTCTCACACACCAAGGATGGCTCCAGCCTGCCGTGTGCTGGGAGCTGGTGGAGGCAGCAAAGGTTTTCCAAATTTCCTCTGACTCCAACAGTTGGAGGACTCCTGTCTGCAGGGACCATCCCCCACACACCTCCTTGGCTTTACCAGAGCATTGGGGACCACAGGAGAGACCTTTGAGCAGGAGACACCCAGGACACTCAGGCATGTGCTGGCACCCAAGACCAGAGCCCTGGGTGCTCTCCCTGGGCTCCACAGGGGTTTGCCATGAACTCCCACAGGAGCAATTCCAGCCAGAGTGTCCCTGGGGTTTGGGTTGGTGGGAGCCTGGTGCATCCAGGCAGGGCTGGGACCTGGCACCCGGACGAGCAGCCCAAACACATCGCACAGCCCTGGGCGCAGCCCTGAGATTAATGGGGGGAGTTATTTATGGAGACATGTTTGTAATGGGCCCATGAATTCATGGAAATGCGCTGCTGTGGCGGCGGGTGGTGCTGGGTGCTGCCACTGCAGCTGAAATTAATGCCCCTTAAATCACAGCCCAGTGCAGCCGCCCCGGTGCGACGCTGGGACAAGGACGGTGCCGAGGACGGGGATGTGCAGGCACAGCGCACGCGGCCGGGTGGGCCAGCGGGAGGGTGCCCTGTGCCTCTGCAAGGTCCCAGGGCCACTGTGGGCAGCTGGGGCGTGGGGAGGGCCGGTCCTGGGCACAGCCCCACGCTGCTGCTCCGCTGCACAAAGGGTTAAACACTGTCGTGTTTGATTCTCCACAAACACCTCTGTTTAAATGCAAAAAGAGGGAAAAAAAATCTCAACAGGGTGTTGTTCACTCTAAAAACCCTAAGCATGATTTGTGAACTCTCACAGCCTGGGTAATCTCATCAGAGTAATGGGATTATATTTCAAATCACCATGGCCTGTTCATTACACATTTAAACTCCTTTGACAGAGGAAAAGTTAAATAAAATGTGTGCGTCAGCCCTGGTTGACTTTCCCAGTTCTCTTTCTTGATTAGACAAACAGATGCTGAGCTCCAAAATGAAAAAATAATGTGCTCATTTATTCATTTTTCTGACAAGTCACAATAGATTTTTAACTACAAATGAGCCCCCTCCCCAGGTGGGAGCACGGGGGCCACGCGCGCCGTAATGGGCTGCGAGCCGGCGGCAGGGGCTGCAATGGGGCACAAGTGGTCATTTCCGTGCTGAGAGAGTGGGGACGCTGCCACAATTCCCCCAGCACCGCCAGCACCAGCTACAGCTGCCGTGTGAATTTCTCCAAGGAGCTGATGAACGACACTCGCATTCCTGCTGCAAGTGCAGCCCCCGCCTGCAGCCCCGCGGCTCTGCCCGAGCACCCGGGGAGGGCTCCGGCCCCTCCCGCCTGGCTCCGCTCAGCGGGGCTGGAACGGACACGAGCGGCTGCCGGGACTGCGCAGGCACAGCGCACGCGGCCGCTGTGGCCACGGGGGTGCCCGTGCCGTGGCCACGGGGACAGACGTGGCGCGGGGCTGGCGATGGTCGTGCTGTGGCCGATGTGACAATGGTCGGCAGCAGAGCTGCCGCTGCCTCGCTCGACGCGATCGCTCCCAAACCCACCTTGGCACGAGCACCAGCTGTGGGATGGGGACATGGCAGAGCTCAAGCCCGAGTGTGGTGGATCTTGATGCCCCCAGGTCCCGCATGGGGCTTCACCAGGGCAGCTCATCCCCTCCCCGGGAGCTGCAAAGGACGGAGCACGTGGACTGCCAGAGGTGTCAGGGCTGAGCGGGCTGGGCTCGCCAGAGAGGAGGGTTCCACTGGGGAGTGCCAGGGCTCTGCTAGGAAGCCGAAATGCCAGATAATTAGAAATACACCAGCAAACCCCATTATTGTCAGGAGGCTGCAACTGCGTACAGTAATGAAGCAATTATTAATGAGCAACTGCAAGGCTGTCATTAATTTCAGCTTTTCAGGATCACAGATTAAGGCAAGTTAAATGTTACAGCAGATCCAGGCTGGGCTGAGCAGGCCTGGCCCCCATCCCAGGTGGGCACAGCAGGATGTTCTCCACCCCCTGCCCCAGGTGGGACACCCCCTGTGCCCATGGCGCCATTGCCAGCCCCATGCCCTCCCCACCTCAAGCACAGAGATTTCCTTCAATCCGGCCCCTTTGGGCAGCCCAAGCCATGGTGCTGAGGGGATGGGGACAGGGTTTGGGGACAGGGTGCGGGTGCTGTCCCATCCTGCCGCAGCACAGGCTCGGTGCCGGTGGCTCCGGGTGTGCCCAAGGCCGGTGCAGCCGGGATCTGCTCCCGCACCAGCGCTCAGCCCCGCGCCGCAATCTGTCACGGCGGCTGGGGCTCGCCGGCTCTGCAATATGTACCTCATGTCTGGGCTGTCATCGGACATAATTCCTCCCTGCTGGCATATTGCTGATTTGTGCATAAGTGATGCGTGCAATCCACCTGAGCCGGGAGTCAGGGGTGCCTCGATCCAGGGCTGTCAGGGCAGAGTGTTTTAGTGCCTCCTGCGATTAGCTGGAATTGACAGGCCCTGAGAGCCGGGAATTGCACAACAGGGGAATTAACAGCCAGGGCTGGAGTGGAGCGTGGCACTCGTTTAATCTGCAATTTATCAGTTTGCGTGGCTCCTTGTCGCAGGCGGAAGATTACACTCCAAAAAAGACGATGCCTTTTTTTTGTGATTCCGTCTGACAAGGAGAGGGCAGAGCAGCGCTCAGCTGCTCCCGTGGGGTCACCCTGGAGTGGGACATGATGGGCACGGTGCCCACGGACTGGGCCCCTCCACAGGTGGGCAGAGGTCTCACGGGGCAGGAGCAGGCGCAGGTCCCCCTGCCCGAGGTACCAACCCCAGTCCCGACAGTGGTTCCCTGGGTTGCTCAGGGGCACCCATGAACTCTGCACCCTTCAGCACATCAGACACTGGCCTTGGGCTCCAGGGGGTCTGTGGAGCCGCAGCCCCCGTTCCGCTGCTCCCGGGGCTGACGGGGCACGGGAGGCACCTCTCGGGCACGGGGCGCTGTGGCAGCAGCGCTGCCTCCTCTGGCAGCATCCACCACGCCGCGCGAGCTCCAATTTTGATAATATCATTAGAGGCTGATAATGGTTTCCAGGAACTCTGCAGCCTCTCTGTGAGGTGACAGCCTGTAAAGGCGGCGTGACAGATAATGTATTCTGCAAGGGTACAATAATGTGACTCCGAGCGCATTAAACTCCTTTAATGTGGGTGACATACACCTTCCTCCTCACATACATTATCATCCCGGGGGCACACGCAGCACTCAGCGACACGGAGCCGGAGCCCCCGTGCCCACAGACCTCACCCTGCCTCGCCCCACGGTGCTCCTGGAGCCGGAGCTGGTGCCAGCGCTCCATCGTCCCCCGCAGCAGCAGCTCCCCCTTCCCAAGCGCGAGGATGTTAAACCAAGGGACACAGTCACTCCTTGGCCTTTCTGGGTGTCCTGCTCTGATACTGAAAACCTTCAGCCAACCTCATGGTATCAGAGATTACTTATAATGAATTAAATACGTTTTCAGCAGCTTCTTTCCACACTTACTGCCACACTTTCACTGCCACTTCAACTTAATTAGGGAGGGTTCGCTAAAGAGATGGGAATAAATGCATCTATAGAAATATATCTATGTATAAACGAAGAAAGCCGCCACCGCAGGTCAGACCAGTCCTTTCAATTTATTGCCCTGGTACATTCATTTGTAAATAGCTTTGCCTTGCTGGTTTCTAAGTGCAAGGCTAATGTTGGAGTGCTTAAATTAATAGTGACGCACACCTTTCATTATTGCTATTAAATTAGGTGCTGGGCTTTGATGGATTCACTTGTTGCTGAACTAAAAGCCTCGTGGATGTGGGTGTGCGTATCCATTTGGTTTTACAGCAAGTTTAGGTCTCCGTGTCAAGGCAGGCAGAGCTGAGCGTGTTCCTCCTCGGCATATTCCAATTAACGGGAGAGCAGCTGCCGGGGGGCCCGAGGGACCCGGGCAAGGGGGCACCGCGCACCCCGCGGCGGGGTTGGGCTGCATGCCAGGGGCAGCAGCGGTCCAAGGCGAGGGAGCTGGGACCCCCCCCCGCATTTTACACGGCACCGGAGGGCTTGGCGGCCCCACGGCACACGGATCCTCCTTCCCGCAGCCGGGGCGCCGCGGGGGGAAACGCACTGAGACACAAAAACACCCGCAAAGTCCCCGCAGCCACGGGGGGGTGACACGGACCATCAGCCCCGGACACACGGCACAGCCCGCGGAGCCTCACACGGGCCGGTCACGGGGGTCCCCCCGCCCCGTGCTGGCCGAGGGCTGTGTGTGCCCCGGGCCCCCAGCCCTGCCACCCAAGTGACCCCGTTTTCATGACGAACGCCGGGATTTTTGCCGGTGGCATCATGACCCTCCTGTTGTTCCAAGCGCAGGGAGCTCTGTGCGGGGCCGGGGGCTCTGTGCGGGGCTGGGGGCTCTGTGCGGGGCCGGGGGCTCTGTGCGGGGCCGGGGGCTCTGTGCGGGGCCGGGGGCTCTGTGCGGGGCTGG
>VXBA01001782.1:129880-159938 GCA_013399895.1 Serilophus lunatus | reverse complement strand
CTCTGTGCAGGGCCGGGGGCTCTGTGCTGCCTTGGGCGCTCTGTTGCTGGGCAGGGGGCTCTGAGCTGCCTTTGTTCTGCCTCTCGGTTCCCATTCTTACGGTGCCACCTTGAGGCCGCTGATCGCAGCCCTGCGGCACAGGCTGCGCGACCAGGCCACGGTCCCTGTCCCTGTCCTTGTCCCTGTCCCTGTTTCTGGCCGGAGGGCAGTGACCCCCTCAGCCCCCAGCGCACCTCACCCACCCAGCACACGGGGCTCTCCGAAATTCGGGATCTGGTCAAGCAACAGGGGTTTATCCCAGAGAAACAGCAAAGGACACTCCTTTCAGGTCAAGTTTCTTGTTTCCATAGAAAGAAGTCCCAAAACTCCCTGTTTTGGCCTATGCAGTGACAGTGGGACCCACTGGTGGCATTTTCTTTCCTGTGCCACATGGCTGGCAAGGGCCAGACACCACAGCCATGGAGGGGCTGAGCCCCTCAGCGGGGGTGCCAGACAGGGATGCACAGTGTCATGCCTCCATAGGCTCTCCAAGCAGCTGGCAGCAGCAACCAGGTCACCGTGTAGCCTGAGGGACCAACATCCCTGTGTCCAGAGCTGGGGCAGAGACATCTGCTCATTGCAGCTTCCCCACGGACAAGAGGAAAGGGGTGGAATGCAGCTGACCCTGTTGGCTGGTGACCGTGACAGGGCACACTGGTGCTCCGTGTCTCTCTGGCACGGCCAATGCTGGACATACCAACTCCCCTTCTCCTGCTCTTTGGCATTTTAGGGATAATAAACACCTAATGAGTCCCAACCCCTCCTTGGTGTCCTCTGCAGCAATGCTCCAGTAATAAATTATAAGCTACAAATACTGATCAGCTTCCATGTCCTCCAATGGCACCCCCAACCATTACCCAGAATATCAAATTTATAACATTGGGATGCAGAACCTGCTGAGATGAACTGCACTGCTTTCTAATCAGCTTTATGGGATGATAGAAAGCATTGATCGACAGAGACAAGACACAGCCCCTGTTCCTGTGTCTGCAGTTATGCAACCTTATTAATTTAGATTTACAGAGGGTTGGTTGGTCTGGAGGTGACAGGGCCAGGGCGGTCGCCCCGGATGGACCCGTGCAGGAGCCCACGAGGGTGGCAGCTGGAGGGGGGCTCTGGGCAGGGACTGGCCAGCAGCCTGGCTCACCTGGCTCTGGGAAGGGGTTCCCAAAGCTTTGCCATGGCGGTACTTGGATCCAAACTGCACCCAAGCACCCACCCAGGGTGACACCGGAGGGACCCAGCGGGCCCGTTCCAGTCAGGTGAGCACTGGTGCCAATCCCAGCGCCCTGGCACCGGGCAGCGTGTGCCTGCCTGCACGTAGGGGCCCTGCCCCACCCCTCCCTCCTGCCCCCGAAATGCATCTGTGACTGGGGCATCGCCTGCCCACCCAGTCGGGCCCAGTGGCGGCCGGACAGCTGGTCACCATATTGGTGAGTCTGGCGCTGTCATGTCGCATTTGCTGCTCCCGCCGCGCAGCCGGGGAGGCTGGGGCGGCCCTTCCAGGTCAGAGGCTGCATCCAGCGCAGGAGGAAAATTCCCATTTCCCCACCAAGACTTTAACCGTGAAGTCACCTGCACTCGGCTCCTGCATCCCGGCAGCAGCTCCACACCGCGGCCGCCCCGGCGTTCAGCCGCTCCCGGGAACGTCCAGCCCCGAGCCCGCCCCGCCGGGCACACTCATTCACCCCGCCGGGCACACTCATTCACCCCGCCGGGCACACTNCCCCACTGGGCACACTCATTCACCCCGCTGGGCACACTCACCCGCCCCGCCGGGCACACTCACCCACCCCGCTGGGCACACTCACCCACCCCGCCGGGCACACTCACCCACCCTGCTGGGCACACTCACCCACCCCGATGGGCACACTCACCCGCCCCACTGGGCACACTCATTCACCCCGCTGGGCACACTCACCCGCCCCGCCGGGCACACCCACCCACCCCGCTGGGCACACTCATTCACCCCGCCGGGCACACTCACCCCACTGGGCACACTCACCCCACTGGGCACACTCACCCTGCCGGGCACACTCACCCTCCAGCACACCCATCCCGGGGCAGCAGCGAGGAGCTGAGCAGCTGCTGGTGGTAACAAGCGGGGCTGCAAC
The DNA here is from genome assembly GCA_013399895.1 of Serilophus lunatus. NCBI lineage: Eukaryota > Metazoa > Chordata > Aves > Passeriformes > Eurylaimidae > Serilophus > Serilophus lunatus. The sequence continues at coordinate 157,785 of VXBA01001782.1, read as the reverse complement.
CAGTGCCAGGAGCGTGGCTGGGTGGGAAGAGGAGCTGGTCAAAAAACTTGGTTTCATTCCTTGGATTTAAAAGTTTAACTGATAAGAGTAACTGAGAAGCTGAGGTGTGCTTCGGCTTCTGTTCAGCATTTGATTTAATAGCACATGACGTTTTGATTAAAAAATTAGCTCTATTATAATATCAATAGAAGTCACATTAAGAGAATTAAGAACTGGCTGACTGACAGGTCTCAAAAAGTGATTGTCAATGGGGAATTACCATCAGGTGATGATGTTCAACATGTTCATCCATGATCTGGAAGTAAATATCAAATCAGTGCTGAGAAGAATTGGGATGGCAAGGATTAGTGGCAAGGTGGGAACACTGACAAGGGGGAGCTGTGTGGGGCTGAGGTGATGCCCTGCACAAACTGCCTCCCCACGCTGCTGCCACACAGAACCAAGGGCAGCTGAGCCGTGCGATCACCAGTGCCACTGCGAAGTGTCACAGGCGAGCCCCGAGCCCTGACAGGGCACAGACACAAACAGCCAACACCTGCCCAAGGAGCTGCAGCCCCCAGCAGCCCCAGCCTCCACAGCAGCTGCAGGTTGGGGAGCTGCACTTGTGAGGGTGATGCAGGTCTGCCTCTGACCCATGTGGTGCCTCTGGCTGCTCCCAGCACGGACAGGGCACCGTGGCTGTTCCTCCTCTGCTGCCCTCAGCAACCATGGATTTTTGAAAGGCAAATCCCTGTTAGTGCAGGGAGTGTGGCTAACCCACATCAATTCCCAGTTGTGAGCGCTTTCAATTAGCGACCGCAGGCACTGAGCCCCTGGATGTGTTCATCAGTGACAAGGCCCTGCTGCTCAGTGACAAGCTGGATGACAAACCTGTCTGAGGGACACGCGAGGTTTCGGCTGTGGCACAGCTCCTGCATTAGCTCGGGAGTGGGGCAGGAAGGGGAGGTGTCCCCGGCTGGGACAGGGGTGTGCTCACACCACTGGGTGCATGGACCCCACAGAGTCAAGGGATGGCAGAGCCTCAGCACCCATGAGCCCAGCAAGGGCAGGTGAATGTCTGTGGCAGTCCCTGCTGGTGAAGGAGCCTTCCCTGTCCTAGTTCAGCACATCCATCACCAGGAGAGGCACCCACAGAGCCCCTGGGTCCACCACAAATGCTGAGTCCTGTAAATCCCGCTGAGCAGATGTCCCTGAGCCACCTCCAGAGACACCTGGCAGCAGAAGGACACGTCCTGTCCCCCACCATGGGCAGAGCAAGCAAAACGACAAGGACTTCAGTGCTTCTGCAGGGTGTCAACCCAGGGGACCCACCCAGACACGTCCCACCATGGCCACAGCACTGCTCAAGCTGAGCCCCTGGATGCACCGATGGCACCACTGCCCTCCCAGTGCCCAAATCCTTCAGCCCTCGTGCCCACCACAGCCAGTAAAGGCATTGCACTGGGCTCGACTGGCCCGATAAAGGATTATCAGCTAAATAAAACAAGAAGTGAGTGATGCCACAATGCCTTGCTGGATTGGAATTGTGTGAGCAAAGTGGTTTTCTCAGGGAGATTTATTTCCTCTGCTGGCTGCAGGCAGCCAGCCCAGCACAGGGACACAAGTCTGTGGCTCTGAGGCCACTGCTCCCCCCTGCACTCAGCACACAGCTCTTGCTCCATTTTTGAGAGAATAAACCCAAAGGAAATACGAACAGATATTCATTCACCCATTGCAAAGCATGGGAGCACATGTGTGAGCCCACACCTGCTCACCAGCACACGAGCCACAAGCTCCAGGCCCTGCACTCTACCCAGCCAGTGCCTGGGCCCCAAAATGCCACCTAGAACCAGCAGACAGGTAAGAAGGGCAACCCCACAGCAGTGGGGACAGGTCCTGCCCCAGCCTGGACACAGCAACAGCTGTGACAGTCCCCAGAGCCTCAGGGACGTTGGCCAAAGCCGTGGTCTCTGCCATGGGTGACTATGGCAGTGGGGGACAGATCCCACCAGAGCCTGCAGGGAGCTACCCTGGCCCCCAACACCTCTTACCAAATCCCTGCTGTTCAGCCTGATCCTCCCACTGACAGTGCAGCAGAGGCAAAGCCCGAGCCCACACACCATCACTGCTCCTGCCCTGAGCTTCACCTTCGGCCCCCTCCTCCTGCAAGGACCAGGCTCCAGGACCTGCTCTGCCACGTCTCACTGCCAGGGAGGCATGGCCATGGATCCTGGGAATGGCAAATACTGCAAAGTGCTGGAGTCAGCACTCTCACTGAATTTTGCTTTCAACATCTGCAGCCCAATAAATCTTTGTCTCCTTCAGGTGAACTCAGTCTCCCACTCTGGTTCCAATTTACATCCCTCAGCACCATCCTGGCAGCAGTGCCAGCCCCAAGGGGCCCCACTGCCAGCCCAGGTTGTCACCCTGTGGGGACAAGTGGCAAGCCTTGGCCTGCTTGCTCCTGGGAGCAGTGAGCAGCCCTGGCCCCACCGGCCCTGAGCAGCTCCGCCACCATGGGCCTGGTGGCCACTGGCACCACTCGCTTTGTGCCAAACCCCTTCCACTCACCAGATCTTCACTGGGCTTTTTTTGTGTTTTAATTGTTTTCAAAACAGATTTCATGTGGTCCCAAAATGAGACCATGATTGTAAATTAAAGTGTAATTAGCCTTTACGCTTTTATATTCATTAACTCTTCTCTGTTAATGATGCAGAGGCTGGAGCACAAACCCGGCATTATGAAACCACATCCAGGAAATAAAATAGTGATTTAGATAATGGCCAGAATGTATTGCTGCTTACACATAATTAAACAAATGCTCAATTTACACTTGGAAACATGAATGAATGTTGATTAACCCCAGCCCGAGGACTGCGCTGGCGCCGTGGCTGGGTGGCAGTGCTGCTGGCAGGGCTGGCAGAGGTGGGCAGTGCTGGGCAGGGCACCAGCTCCCTGTGGGGCACCCAGCGCTCACCTCGCACCTGCCTGGCCCGGGTGCCCCGTGCAGCCGAGCTCTGCAGCTGTCCCTGCCTGGGCCCGGGGCCGTGGCTCTGGCTGCCCCCTGGGCTCCGGCTCTGCTGCCAAAGCTCCCCCTCCCCACGGCAGGGACACGGGGGGCTCTGCCCTCACACGGGGGTCGCTGCCGTGGGGGGCTGTGCCTGGCCCCTCACAGAGCAGCAGGGCCACAGCAGGGCCACAGCAGGGCCCGGGGCTCCCCTGGGCCGTGGGTCTGCCCACAGCTCTCCCGCAGGCTTTGCCTCCCATCCCCTGCCCCTCCTGCCCTGCAGGACATCTCCTCCTCCGCGCGGGAGGACCCCGAGCCCACCGCCCAGAGCAGTTCGCTCTGCAGCAGGCGCTGGGAGCGCGGGCGGGATCCCGGGGGCTCCACTGGCCCCGCAGCGCTGAGAGCAGGGGCTCACACGCTCCTTGTCCTGGGGGCAAGAGGCGCCATCCGCTGTGGGCTCCTCCACCTCACCGGCTGAGCATGAAGAACTCCGGGCCCTGGTTTTGCCCCCGGTGTGGAACTGGGGGAAGCAGAGGTGGGTCTGGTGCCAAGCAGGGCTCTGTGGTGCTTCCTGCTGAGGCTGGCTCGGGGCTGCCCGCGGGGAGCAGGCAGGGCATCTCTCCTCCTGGAGCCAGAGCCCAGGGAATGCCTGCCCAGGCAGCAGGGGGGCAGGGCAGCCCTGCCCGGCTCCGGGAGGAGGACGGTGCCACCGGCAGCATCCCCAGCTCCATGCCCGCCCCTCCCCTCGGGCGAGACCTCTGCTCCATGAACCCGCCTTCATGGATCGCTGCCTCGACAGCCCATAATGGCTCCATCTATCGGGGTCAATACGGGCGCCTTTGACACATGATAGACAATAATTGCTCCTGCTTAGAGACTTTTTAGTTCATGGATCATTGACCTGATGGGCTGTAACAGCTCCGACGGAGGCTGCACGCCCCTCAGGAGCAGGCGGCTCTGCACAACCACGGCGTGGGCACAGGGCACCACGGGCTCTGCAAAGCCACTGCGGGCTGCCAAAGGCCCTGCGGCCACTCCTGGTACCACGGGCTGCGGAGGGGAGCCCACGGCAGGAGGCACGGGAGCCCAAGAGAAAAGGCCAGCACAGCCCAGCATCCCCCGAGCACCGCGCGCGGGACTAGGTCACCTCTCCAGCTCTGCGGGCTGGAGCTCCCCTCTCCGACGGCAACTTCCAGGTATATGATTTAATGAAAGGCACAATAAGAAGTGAAACAATTAGAATTTCTGCCTCATTATCATGGTAATCTTATCAGTCGGATAATGAGGTATTAATGGAGATTTAATGTGCCTCTCATAACAGAATCCCTTGGAGAAAACACATAAGGAAATTGCTGTAAATCCACTTAATGATGGAAAGGTCCCCAAACACCATATTCCAGAGGATGAAAAATGCTGGATGCAAATGAGAGAGAATCAAGGTCAATAACACTGCGGGGACCAGGCTCGTGGCAGAGCCACCACTGCACCCACCTGCCCCACTCGGCGGCAGGACCAGGGGGCATGCACAACAGCTGAAGAGATCCTCCTGCCCCACAGGCAAAGGCAACATTTCTTAGGCAATCAGACCCCAAATATAATACTTTTGGACTTGACCACTCCCATCAAGGCATCAAACAGCAGGCAGCAGAGGGAAGGGCACAGTCCTGCTGCAGGCAGAGCTGTTTCTTCCCTTTCAAGCTCCCACAACAGCCAAGCTGCAGGATTTAAAATAACATCTGAAGAGCTCTGTGTTAAGCAGCCAATGCAGCAGTGCTTCCGCTCCCTTTAACTGCATTTTGGTTCTTTTTTGCCACTGTCCCTTCTCTGCGAGGTGTGAGGATGGAGCAGAGCAGTGATGCCCAATGGGAAACCACAGAGAGTTAGTGGGAAGCTGCTCACACTGTACTGCCATCCCCAGCACAACTGCTGAGGGCCCCAAAACAAGGCAGAAACGTCAAAGCCAGGCGGTTAAACTGCTCTCCTTTTAATCAGTTTGTACAGAATAATACATTAATAATCATGTTAAGAGACAAGATGGGTTCCTGTATACAAGATTGTGCAAGCTCGTTAATTTAGATTTATAAAGGCTTTACCAAAGAGGAGAGGCAGTACAAAGCTTTTCAATAGAGGTAAAGCACAATTAAAAGGTACAGAACACACACTACTAACTCAGCAGAGGTTAATTCTCAAGTAGTACAGACTCAACCACATCTCCAGCTCTACCCAGACATGACCATCCTTGCCCCTCCATCCCCACTGCCTACCTGCTGCTCCAGCTCTCCCAGCACACCACCACTCACTCGTGCCAACACGCAGCTCTGCCCCCTCTCCCACCCTCTTCCCCCCTCCCATTCCCATGGCAGTGAGTTCTCCAATTCTCTGAGAATTTGGCTTAACAGAACAAGAATGTTTTCAAGCGATATGAACCAACACTGTGCTCACCAGAGACCCATCCACAGGAAACAGCATCATGTTTGTGGCTTTTTTTCCTGAAATTTATGGCAGTTACATTCAGCATTTGGTAGTAAAAGGTCTTCAAAACAAAAACTTTTAAAACTCAAATCCTTGATAGGCCAGACACACCCCGTTCTCCTTAAAGAGGATTTATAAAGGCTTTAAAGAGAAATCTCACTTAGGAGCACAAAAGAATCTCCTAGGGATGGAAAACCCAGCCCTTTCTTTCTCCTCTACCCCAAAAGGAAACCAGCACCTCTGTAACATTCATGTGCCAGCTCCTCAGAACTTGATGACAACTGATGACAATGACTGAGTCCCAAGCCCACGACAGCCACCTGCTACCAGTGACCTCTCCCCTCCCCTTCCCCAAAATGTGCCACTCCTCCTCCAGTGGCTGAAGTGGTTCAACTCACAGAAAGCACCAACATTACAGCAACAGGCCCGTGGCTGGCTGGCACCTTTTGGCAGCAGTTCTGGTACTTTTGGTCCTTTATGCACCATCTTTTCACCTTCACTATTGCACATCAAACCTAACACCACCACTGCCTAGACATGGAATTTAGCATTTTAAAACAAAACGTTACAGGACACCAGGGAAAACAGTAAAAGGACATTACAGGCAGGTTTTTAATTCTTTGGAAACCCTAATTCTCTAACTACACCTACCAAGACTATAGGAAGGACCTTCAGAGTAGTTGGAAAAAAGAAGCAAAGGACCATCTTGCTACAAAAACTGTCAGCTCAGCTGGGGCTCACTGAAACACTTACAGGTTGTAAACTAACTAAATGACAATTAAAAAAAGACATCAGTTCTTTTAAATATTTTTCTATGGAGAGAAACCAAGTGGTAAAAGCTGTGAAGGAAATGGCTCTTGCCCCTTCCACAAGGGAGAGCAAACCTGAAAGCCCAGATGGTGCTGAGCAAATCCTGGGTCCAGGCTGGCAAAGAGGCAACACACAGGGTGATCTTTAAGGATCCTACAATTCTCTCCTCAACCAACACCCAGACTGCAGGACTGGGAGAACTTTCACACATCGGTCTCAACATCCCAAATATTCAACTAAGAATTACATATTACAGGACACTTCAATATAAATGGGTTTTATATTGCTTTTTGATATGATCTGGCCATATCTCCAAGGGCATATTTGTGCTTTGCTGCTGAGTGTTATTGGTCAGGGCTGTGCTTGCAATATTGAGTTACGTGTTCAGCACCAAAAACCCATCAAGGCTAAATAACCAGAATATTGCAGTGCTACAGAGACTGAGTCACCACAGTAAGGCAGGTCAGAAAGATTCTGTTTCAGCTGAGTATTGCTCCTCCACACCACTGAGTCTCTAAGAGAGGAGAAAGACTATAAATAAAAGAAAAAAAGTGGCCATCCCACCTTCTCACCTCTGATTAGTTTGGCAAAGCTGATAGACTGGGTTGTATCTGAGAGTCCTAGAAAGTAAGTCTCTTAAAATATGCCTTGACAAGTAGCACAGCCAAATCAAGCACTCCATACTTTACAGAAATTGCTCTGATTCCAATTAACCACATGATTTTCCCAAGTACTAGTTGCTTACAGGTTTTAATCGCCAAAATGCACACACACTAAATGAATCAATGGTGCTCTGAAAAAACGTGAGGAAGATTTTGTTTCCTGTACTCACAGACACCAAGTCTTACCACATCCCTCTGTCAGAAGTGCAAAGAAAACTCTGGGAAGAGCAAGAAATAATACTGACATGGAAAAGTTCAGAGCTTGCTGTCCTTTTTCACCATATTAGAGCTGAAAAGGGGCAGCAAGTGCATACAGAGAGCCAACACCACTGGCCATGCCCCAGACCACTTCACCCAGGAAAAACACGTGGTGGTGTGCATAAAAACCTCTTTAAATTGGTAACTCTGGGTTTAAGGGAAAGGAGGGGTGAGAAATCTATACAACACCCTGAACTGATGTCATGATATGTTTCATAAAGAACAGTGTTATATTATTTTAAAATATTTTATATGAACAGTAAAACTTGCACTGCTGGATAGCAGACAACACGAAGAACACTTAGTAAAAACATTCACTGAACCCCCTGGCATATGTATTTAATGTCACTAATCAAAATATATATTACAGCCCAAGGTTCTGTTAAGGGTCTCTGTTTGGGGTTTGTACAGTATACACAATAGCTCAGAAAAAATATTACAGTAAGGTATTTTATTTCTCCTTTTTTATATTAGACTTCTCTATTGTAACTTACAGTCCCTCTCCTCTACATATCCAAACCTCTGTAACACCCTAATGCCCTAGCCAACAAGTGTTCAGCTAGCTAATAAGCCCTATAATAAATTCCAGTTTTAGAAATTTCAGTAATCTTAATTACATTTTAATAAATAGTTCAGTTTGCCCTTTTTTAATTCTTAGCCTTTCTAGGAAGTCCTTTTGTCACCAAAACATGGTACATCACAACCTGCTGGAGGTCAGAGAGGCTTCTGCTTGTTTATTCAAAGGATAATGAGTCCAAAGAAACTTGCAATGCATTAAATATAGCTATATAATATTTACACTGTCCTCCCAAATTTTAAATTTAGGTGAAGTATAACTGGTAACTGATGTCAGCTACTACAAACTTTCAGTGTGGCTGGTGTTTTCTTAATAAAAGTTGCATTCAACTAGAAAGTTTTCTATGTGGCTGCCCTGATTCCTCTTGTTTCAGTTTTCTGTTAGAAATTAAATGCAGTATTCACGTGAGCAAGAATTCAGGAAGGAGGGTGGTGGAGAAAGCATGAAGAATTTTCTGCATGTTTTGAGATTCCAAAATACCTGAAAACTGTGGTCCCTTTTGCAGTGCCAGTGTCTAGAGGGGAGAAAAACGCAACCCAAAGAGAAGAGGAAAATCCATTAAATTAATTAGATTAGTAAAGGTGTGTTTTAAAATGCCTCAATTCTGTACAGTATTATACAAGGAAAGTCTTTTCTTCAGCTTTTGCAGCTGTTGTACATTCTCAGACACTCCTCTCCTGCTCACAGTGTGCCCAGACACGTGCTCTGTGCGAGTTACTTGCGGTCGTCGATGGTTTTGATGAACTCCACGGCTGCTGTGAACTGCATCCACCAGTAGGACTCCTCCCCAGACAAACAGTTGGCATAGAAACTGCTGATGTACTGCACGGTGGACAGGAGGCAGGGGGGGTTTGCCTGGGGGTTGAAGGGGAGAGAGATATTCCCAGATTTTTGGAAAGCTCGACATCAAACACGGCAGGAGACAGAACAGACCCCCAGTTTCCTTCATGCAGAGACCCTCACACTACACAGTATGCAGTGCATCTGCAGGGCAGGCACTGTTCATCCTGATCAGCCCCATGTGATATGCTCAGAAGGCATCAGGCTTGATGAGAGGAAGATCTGTCCATCAAGGAAAAGTGACTAGCAGATCAAGAGAAAGAAGAGGAACACTGGCAGAATCTACAAAGGTCATCAGGACCTCAACACGTGTAAAGCCTGATTTTTAGTATCTTACATGACAGATCATTCTCCGCTTCTGTCAAAAGAGATCAGCAAGTCAATCCTTATGTAGATCTTAGTCCTGAGAGGACAGCATGAAGCAGGGACAGATAAGAGATGCTGGTGGACAAACCCCAAATAAATTCCACTCCACACACAAAATCTGCACCCCATTTCCTTGATTCCAAATGCAAAGTTTGCTTGGATTCAAAAACTGTTAACTGTGACCACATTTGTGATGTTCCCATTCAAACCTGATGGATCAGGGCTGGCTTTGAGCCTGACATGCTCCCCATTACCCACAGGCACTATTCCTCCTCCTAAACGAGCTTGTTTATTACAAGGCTTAGCTGGCGTTTGTGATCTCAGCAGAAGAACTCACCTTTATGAGGACAAAAACCAGCACAGGAACAAAATCGTCTGCCCCAGGCACGGAGTCCTCGTTGGCCAGGCTGAGCAGGTTCATGATGGTGGAGCACATCCTCAGGATACACTGCACCTTGTCCCGGGGGGTTTTGTAAGCGCTGATGGTGCGGATCTCCGACTGCGCCGACGGCCACGGGGCCTCCCGCAGATACACCTGGGGAAAAAGAGCAGGCTGCCACTGCCACCCTGCCCAGCCTGCTGCTGTGCACTACCAGAGACCCACAGGCTCTGGAGAAACTGGAAGCTTTAAGGCAAGATGAGTTCAAATTGAGAGAGGGGAGTTTTAGTTTAGATATACAGGAATTCTCCCCTGCGAGGGCGGGCAGGTCCTGGCACAGGTTGTCCAGAGAAGCTGTGGCTGCTCCATCCCTTGAAGTGTCCCAGGTCAGGTTGGAGCAATATGGGATAGTGGGAGGTGTCCCTGCCCATGGCAGGAGGGTGGAACTGGATGAGGTTTAAGGTCCCTTCCAACCCAAATCATCCTGTGAGTCTGAGATTCTGAGATGGCTCCATTACACTCATAATGAAGGCAACTTCCTGATGTATTATAAAAAGCACTACAAGGAGCCAGTATCTGTGTGCAACTCCCATAAATAGCCTGTACCTCTTCATGACTTGCTCAGGCCCCTGTTCAAGGTCCTCTCTTCCATATCAGCAGCTTTCTAAACACTCACTGTTCGGTCACACACTCCACATGCTGAACTGAAAACCAGGCAGCTGCAGACACCCAGCCCTGACAGCTTCCTTAAGCCCACCAACCTGCTTTTACTTCTCCTATTAGACATGAGAAAAGTGAAACCACTGGGTAAACTTACAGAGTTGCAAGGTTTTGTTAATTCTGGCTGGTTCAGAAAGTTAACTGGACAGCCAAAAACCAGAGCCACAGCAGGGGAATCACATCAGAAGCACAAAGGATTCAAATCTTGTCTTTTGAAGCAAATTATCAGAAAGTTACTGCATCTTAGTGCACTGCAGCATTAGTTCTTAAATCTTGCTATCAGGACAGAAGTGGCAAAATAAAAATAAATTGATTTAGAAGGATCAGTCAAGGGAAGACACTAAAGCATGGGTGCAGCATGTTTTTCCTGCAGGATATTTCAGCTGTCACAAGCAGAAAAGCAACACTTCTAAGTGCAAAACAGAACAATCCTCTCTCCATCCCAAACACAATCAAAACCAGGCACCCCAACACACACATAGAAGAGAAGGAAAAGAGTCTGTTACCTCAGGAATCTGAAGTGCCTTGTGGTTTGCAGTCACTACTTTGGATAACCTCTGTATGTGCTCGTGAAGGACTCTGCAAACACAAAAAACATGGCAGAAAAGTCAGCAGCAGCCAGCCAGCAGTCCCCTGGGACTTCCCACCCATTTGAAGTGTGATACTGCAAGAGAGACCTTGAGGAATGTACATAGTCATGGTGGCCCTACAGCTGATGGACTCTGGGCCAGTGAGGCTGCAGAGGATTGTGCTGTAACACCAAGCACGACTACACAGCCCTCAGAGCATTCCAACAGCATCTGTTCTCAAACGTCCCTGTCCCTGTCCTGATGCATGGAAAATACTGCATCACAGCCAGAAATGGAGGGAGCCCTGAAGCAGATGTTGACCATTCTCTCAGCACACACACTTGCAGACCTGGCAGGCTGTATCCCAAGCCATTAGATGCACAGCTCTGTTCTGTTGTAGCAGTTTGCTGCAAGCACGTGTGCACACAATGCTCAAGCACTTCCTCGGCCTTTTACAAAACGTTCTGAACGAAAACACGAGTTTGTGTGGCCCAGCTGACAGAGACAAGTCCGTCACAGGAGGGGTGCACAGCTCCCATCTGCACCAACTGCAAAAGAGAAACCAAGTCCTTTGGACCCCATTGACTCACTGGTCACGCAGAATGTCTCCATCCTGATTAGGGTAGAAGGCAAGTTTGAAAATGCGATTCATCACACTGCGCTCGATGGCTAATTGTGCATCCTGGAGCTGCTCCTCACTGGCATTCTGCCATATGGCATCCTGAGCCATGGCCCCATACAGGAACTGAAGGAAATCCTCCACTTGGGCTGTTTTATCATCTGCTGCTGTGAGTTTCTGGAAATCTTGATAAAAATGTAAATAAGAGAAAGAACGCTCACTTAAGTAAAATAATATTAATTCTGAGAGGGTTTTCTGCAAAGAAGTGCCCAGAGTCTGCTTCAGACTTCCTGCCAGGCAGCACTGAGGCCGTGTTGCCCACATCCCAGTAAGGGAAATATGAGCAGAAACACTTGAAATAAGTGGAGGAATTAAAGGAAAAGCAGATAGAACACATTTAACAAAGCATATGGCCAAAATACTTGATACTCTGCAGCACCAGCTCTTAAGCCTTTTCCCAGCCACCCACAGAGACAACACCCAGAAGAACCCGTGGGACAGGTGCTGGCAGGAAGCAGCACACATAGAGCTGTCAGATGCTGAAGGGAGAACGGGGGAAGACATGAAAGCTCGTGTGTACCATTTCCCACTACCTTTATTAAGTATATATAGGTGCAACAGTCATGTCTGTGTACAAAACACAGACTGAGTGATACAGCCCAGGGAATGCAGCATGACCCAATCACTGCTCATTTATCAGCTTCACATTTACAGCACCCTGCCCCAGAGACAGCTGCCAGCAGCCTCAACACCACTGCTGCCAATGCCCCTTTTAGATCACCCAGAAATAGCTGTCTCTTTTCTGTCCAGTGAAAGGGCTTTAGCTCCTTCCTGGGTCACTGAATCTTAATACCAGTATTTTCACCCCGGTAAATGTAAGTTCTCATACTAATTCCAGCCTATTCAGGCACATTTAATATGCAGCACTGTATGCTCCAGGAGCAAGAACTGACTCTAAATTCCTTATGTGCTCCATTAAGTCAGGTATGTGCATAGAGAACACAGAACTGGTCTGGTGTGAGTGGCTCTGTTTTGAGAGTCGTCCTCCTGGTGCTGCTATCCCTCATGCTCTGATATTTGTGGGTCTTTATTCATTTTTTTCACACCACTACTACCCCCATGCCTTCCAAGGTGCAACCACAGCTTCTGGACTAAGAACCAAATGCTGCAACTTAATTTAACATTTATCAGTAGATCTAAAATAACTAATAGTATTCATGCTTCTTCCATGGGGCAGATGCTAGAAAATATGATTATTTAGCATAACTTTATAGGCCAAGCAAGGCAAAATGGCCTTCATTCTCCCAGCCCATGCAAAATGCAGACAGTTACCATGGCTTAGATGCCACAATACACTGCAAAGTCAGAGTAATCTGTCTATTTGAGCCATTAATTCACCAGCTGAAATTAAAATCATTTTAGGAATCTGCTCCTCAGATCAAAGGTTGTATTTTAAAACACTAGTCCAAGCCAGCATTTAAATACAGAGCAAAGGAATGTAAACACTCCAGTCTGCATTCATCTTACCTTGAATAAACTCCCTTATTTTCTTCTCCTTGCTCTCCAGCAGTAACCTCACACATACTGTGGTGAAGTATCTGTTGGCCACTTCTTTATCTCTCAGAACTCTCTGCAAGAGCCTTTCCAGGTGTGCTTGTGTTGTCTGCAGGCCCTGGCGACAGCGAGTCAAGTAAGCAATGTAGGGAGCTCTTTTCCTGAAATAAAGAGGGCTCTGCATCAGCCTCCTAACAAAGAGAGAGGCTAGTAACTTTACAAACTGCTAAGTTGAAGTGCAAGAGGAATCTTCAACCTGTTATTTTTAAAACAAAATGATGCCTGAATTCACAAGTTTTGTCTCACACACATTTCTGTGAGCTCACTGCCCTGGCAGCACTCAAGGATGCCAGACTAAAGCAAATTCCAAACAGCATCTCGTGTGTGTTACTGCTGAACACCACCCACAAACTGATTTAACCTGAGTTTGTTACTACCTGAACCAAAGGCCCAAGCTTTTTTAAGCCATTCACAGACAGGTGAGACAACCCCATCGATTTGTGGGGAAGCAGAGGGGTGGCAAACCAGTTGGCTAAAGTACAATTTAAAACAAAAGGCATCTTCCCAATCTGCTAGTGAATAAAGAGGTGAGTGTGGGAAGGCATTATTAATGAGGTACTGAACTCTGTACCTGTAGTCCTCTGCAATAGATGCCAGCAGCTTCCTGCAGGTCCTGTTGTCGAAGCGGCTCACGCAGCGCATCGTCTCCTGCAGCTGGGCCATCAGGTTCTTGTCTTGCAGGTTGATGGCTTCAGCCAACTGAACTTTCAAGAAGCACACAATTTCATTATCTAATAAAGAACAGAGAAAGCCAATTAAGGAAAAGAAACGCAGGTATGAAAATGAACTGGTTTTGAATAGGGGAAACACATAAATGGTTTAAAACAAAAGGTCTGTGCATCAGGCAGTAAATGTTATTTTAGAATAATTTAATAAGACTTTTTGAATTTTCTAGATATCAGGGGGTAAGTTTTCATCCACTATCTTATCTAGTATTAAGAACCATTCTGAAAGGTGAAGAGGACCAGATCTGGTGATAAATTCACCTCTCTGCAAATAAACCCAGAATAAATAGAGGGACACAACACAACACATATATACTAAATAAAGACTCAACCATTCAAGTTGCACAGTTCTCAACAGCACAGGTATTTTAGAAGTCTATTCTACAGCTTCAGGCTCTATCTGCACTATATCTGTGATACTTCATTAAAAAAAATTAGACCAAATTTAGATGACAGGTTTGTTTGTGGAGTAACAAAGAAAACATTCTGGGGGCAAAGGCAGCTTGTGCCTTCTAATACTATAGCAAAGAGAAGTGACATAACTGGTGCAGTACAAGTGCCAGTAGATGGGGGACAAGAGACACACAGAGTACAAAGCAGCTTCACCTTCAGGGTCAGTGTGGTCTGGGAGACCATTCCGTGTTGAGTGTGTCAGCATCGGGAAGGCAACAGAATCTGCTGAACAAAGAGCCAACCTCAGTTTCTTCTTTGCATCCCTTAAAGAGGAAAAACGTTTTCTTAACACAGTTGTTGTGAGGTCTGCTTCTTCAATAACAGGTATTTACCTTCTTTTAATATTTAATGCTGCCCAGAAGTTATTTAACACTGCTTTAACACGTTGCCAAGAATTTGGAATATCAGTTCTTTTGATATAGTGCCCAGACCATTTCCAAAGGAATTCTCCTGAACACTGAGCTGCCCTTTCCTCTCAGGTTACAACATCCCTCCTCCATCAGTGGAAATATGACAGTTTGAGATGTTTAAAACTAAACTCACAAAGTTTACAATTGATCCATATTAAGATTCTTGTGGGAACCAATCACAGAGGTTCAGCTTTTAATTCTACTTTGTGGGTAAGACAAAAACTGCAAAGGTATTTACCTATAGGAGAAAGCAGAACTTTGTGGCTGTGCTACTTGACTTGCAGAGTCTGGGAGATCATCTGCAGACATGTTCTGCAAAGCCTCATCCCGTGGGGAGTCATGCATGCTCTCACCATCCCCAATTGCCTCTGTGGGAATGAAAAAAACATTGCACTTGAAGACAGGAGTCAGAAGAAGAAACCAGACTCCTGGTTATTGTAAGGTCAGGGAGAATGGAGACAGCAAATAAACCAGCCTGTTCTGGGTAAGTGAAAAAAAGCATATTAAAATACACAATCTACAAGCTGCTAAGAAAAAACTACATCAGTTTTGGTTTTGCAAGGCAATATGCTTCTTCAGTACCATTAAAACAAAACAGAACAAAAAAATGGTAGGAGATGTGCCCTCAACAACCAGCTCCTTCAATGACAACATGAAAGAGCTGTCCTTGGGAATACTGATTTAATTTCCAGCCAGGGATTGTCCCACAGATTATGTCACAGAGCATTCCTGGTTTAGAGCTCACATTGTTCAGCTGATAATACCAACACTGGTCTGGAATACTGAAGTGTTTTATCTTTAAGGAGGACAAACTATGTTGGTGATGATTCCAAAAGCCAGGCTCCCACCTGCACTGTCGTAGTTCACTATGGCTCCTTCACTGGGACTGGTTCTCTTGATTGCATTCCTGTATTTGTCCAGAATGTCCTCAGCAGCTTGTGCCTGTGCACTGAGCCTTGGGCTGGGATCGTCTGAAAGGACCACAAAAAACAACAGGAGTTCCCCTGCTGCTGTGCCAACTGAAAGCAAATAAACTCTTAGACCTACACATTTGGACTCTGTTTGTAGCCACATCAAACAAAGAGCTGTCTGTGCTCCATGAAGCCCCAGTTCAAATATTTTTATAAAGTCTGAAGCAAAGCAGAAAAAAACAGTACAATGAAGTGGACAAAAAAAGCCAGATGCTGAGCAGATCCTCAGTATATTTATACTGCACAGACAAATGGTTCTGGGATATTTGAAGGCTCCTAGAAATGATTAGGCAAACAGAAAACAAAACACCCAAGTTCAAATCATGTTTAATTTAGCACTTAAGTACCTATTACAGGACCATGTGTGCAGCCATCCTTACAACTCAGCTGTGACAAGGACATGAGCTCTATAATGAGGGGGAAGAAAGCAAGGGCTTGAGTTGAGAATCCACTACCTGCACTGACAGACGCCTGACAACTTAAAAACAGCCTTCAAGTCAAGAAGTCTTTATCTATTTTCTTATTCAAAATGCCAGTTGTGAACATTAACTACAGCAGCATATACCTGTCTGTCAACAGCTACCTGGTGGGCACTCTGGAACTCCAGAAGGCATGTTCTGAGAGAAAATTACCATGATGATATTATTCACATACCTTGAAGCGTTGCATATCTGTCAGGCACCATGTCATCTTTGTCTTTTTCTTGTTTTTCTTTCTTTCTAAATGGAATTGGAGCTGAAAATGCAAGGTGCTTCATCAAAGACTATTCTGAGATAATGGCCAAATTGCAGAAACTTTAGGAAAGTGGCTAATGCAGAAGATTTTCATCAAATAAACTACAATAAAAGCATAAGTTTATCCAAGGGGTGAAGTAGAACTGTACTGTTATCATCTATAGCAAACTCCACCTTTAACAGACACCCAGGAAGAGCAGTTCCCCCTTCCAGGTACAGTACACTCTAGCCAACTACTAGCCAAGGGTGACAGGTAGCTCCCCCTTTTTATTTACATATTTATTTGTACATCAGCTTAGCCATAGAAGTGACTAAAGACATAATAAAGGCAGAGTGCACCCTGACTGAAGCACCAAAACCAGACAGCCATGATCCTACCTTTGGGCATAGCAGACACAAAACGTTTCCTCCACCAGGGCCTGTTCCTGTCAGACTTCTCATCATCACTGTCTTTCCGTTCCTCAATCTGCAGAAGGGCAGAGTCTACAGTTGAGCATTTACCAAATCAAGTGGAAAGAGAAAATTTCTCTTTCACATCAGGTTTTGCTACACTGACTGTAAAAAACAGAACTACAGCAGAGCATAGGGAGCAGATGAAGTCAGAAATATTCCTCCTCAAGAGGACAGGATGCAAATGCAAACCCCAAAGGCATGAAGAAATTTAGATTTCACAGGGTTGGTTTTTTTTAAGAAAATTAGTAGAAGTTCAACACTACAAAGAATCTATTTCTGAAGTACCACCAAATCCAGCAAAGCTCATCCAGAAAATAAACTTAAGAGAAGCCAGCTCCATTTAAGCCACTCTGGACATCTGCAGCTTTAGCTTGTAAAACATCACTGGCCAATGTTTAAAGGGCACCAAAAGTGTCATTCCTTGGCTAAACACCTTTAATACCAACCTCTGGCATTAGATATGTGTTTGGTGGGCAGGCTAACCAGAAATAAAATGCAGACAGAAGCCTCACCTCTCCCCTGGAGGAGTCCTTACTGGGGGATGAAGAGGAGGACTGGGACGCTGCCAGCACAGCCGCCCCCGTGGTGCTGCAGCCCGTGGGCAGCTCCCTGTCCTCAGTGCCAGCACGCCTGTTCCAGCCGGGGTCACTCGTGGGCCTGCGGCCCGAGGACACCACGTCCGAGCTGCGGCTGCGGACCAGCCGCTCCGGGTACGAGTGCCTCTGCTTGAAGGCCTCCAGATCCGTGGGAACCAGGGCGTGGGACCCAAAGGTGGGCAGCCGGGCCTCGTTCCCCCCCACAGCTCCTTCCAGGATGGGTGGGTCTGGGGGTGGGTGAGAAGGTCTTGCATAGTGCACCTTAGGCCTTACTACAGCTGATGCACCTGTGGTCACAAGCAGAAGAGAAGCCACATATATTTAAGATTCTTCCAATCTATCTACTATCAGAGATTGTTTTTTTTAAAAAAAGCTTGTTCTTTACAACTCACCCTCATTTGAGGACAGAGGGTCAAACAAGGCAAGCAGAGAATCTGTCTGAGAAGGAGGAGATGTCAACTGACTGGCTCCTGAAACACAGAGTGAACAAAGTCAGCTCTGAAGCAAAACCACCTCCAGCATGAGGGACACTGGAAAAAGAGCCCTCAGCAACAACAGTTTACAAAGCTTATACTGCAAAATATTTGTAAAGATATTCTTGCATGGAAAGATCTCTGTAGTACATTGGAATGATTTAAAGAATCACGTCACAAACAGTGGAGGAACTCTTGAGGAGCAGCCCAAGTCCAAAATGCAGGAAGACAATCAGTGTAATCAAACCAAATTAGAGAAAGGTGATCTTAAATCTAGAACTCAAGCTCTAGTACTGCAAGGCACTGGAGCCTCTTTGTCAAACACACACTGCTGGCAAATAAGGAAAATGTTAAGCACCAGCACTTTGAAACTGGGACAACTGTAACATGTAAGGACTATAACTGTCATTGGTGATGATCAGAGATTCAAGGTAAGTAACTTACCATGGGCTGTTTCATCCATGTCAGGACTTGTCACAGAATCTTTTCCCCCAAAGTCAGAGCTACATTCAGACCTGAGATCCTCAATCTTGTTAGGAATATCTTCAGATGTTGCACTAATACCTTACACATAACAAAAGAAGCATCTGTAATAGTCCTTCAGAGAGCAAGGAAGCAAAATCCTGAGGTTGTTCAAATGTTTGGTGAACTCTGCAGTAATCAAGTCCTAATTCACAGTAGCACCTACAAACACTAAGACTTTCTGTACTCCTAAAAGAACCATTTCTGCAGTATGTTTTTAGAAGTTTTAACATGGGCACAAATACACCCTGATGAGGGGTATTAGAAGGACACTTCAAATGAAGAACTAGAGATAGATATATATATATGTCTGCTGATTTACTTAAATAAAAGAAGTTGTGAATATAAAAATAAATGCAAGAAGGTTTGGAGTTGCTTCCAAATCAACACTCCTGTGCCAACCACTGCTATTGCAGCACAGAGTATTCACCACTCTGATGCCTTTTTATTTCTTCTGTAAGTGGAACCAAAGAATCACTGCTTTGAAAATTCCAGAATGAGTGAAGAAAGTTGCTTTATGAGTGATGTACAAGCAAAGCACACGCAGCAAAGTGAGTGCTGAGCATGTTCTGACAGAGGAGTGTGTTTCAGAGACAGTTAAACACACCTGACACAACACTGAGTCCTGGAGTGCTGGGTCGAGAGCTGACCTCCCTCACATCTGTGTCATCAGACGTGCTGCCCAGCCCAGAACAGCTCTCCAGTTCTTGGAGTCTTTCCTCCTGTTTTAAGTCTGGAGCCTCTACAAAGGGGACACAATGGAGAGCAGAGAGAGAAAGTATCATTACTCAATGCCAAGTTCCCTCAACATTCAAATGCAGAAGGAATGCAGGGGTGTTGATTTAGTGTATCAAGTTCTAAGGTAACTCAAACACTTCAGCAAGAGTTCTCTTATGTTCTTTGATACAGAAGGCAGGACTCTGCACAGATAGCAATGCTCTGTCTGCACAGGCATGATAAGGTGTGTTTACTGTTTTAAGCGTTGTATTTCTTAGACATAACAGGATACAGTCACATCTTCACTAACCACAGTAAACTGAGGTCCTGGATAGCCCCTACCCAACATCACAGGGAAGGAAAGCGAGCACAAGTTTGCTTTGCAAACCCTTCTCTTCCCCTTCAGCCTTTAAGAATTTCTTAAGTAACAGTAAGTCTCTCCCAATGCTTTCCATCTTCTCTCTGGCTGGGAGCAATTTGTCCTTTCAATCCTAGAAGTATTCACAAACACATAACCCTAGGACAACAATTTCTTGAAGAAAGAGGCTGTTGTTTTGTGTTCTATGCCTCTGAAGAGTCTTAGAATCATGCTAAAGAAATAAGCAAAAACTGCCCGATTCTGACCTGAATCACTTGGCAATACTTCCACACTCCACGCCTCACTTGTGGTTTCTGATATGGTTGAACCTGTGCAGGGATCAAGCAACACGGATCCTGAACCTGGCAAACACAGCAAGCTGCCTAGCATGTTCTCTGCAGCTGCACCTGCAAAAGTAAAGCCGAAGCACATGGCTAGAGCTGGGCTCTGGGACAGCTCTAGGAGAAAAGTGTCCTTAATAAAGCCACCAGGAAACACAATGTTGAAAAGAAACGAGCAACTAAACATAATCCAGGTCATGCATACAAAATCCTTCTATGGAAAGAGTTCCAGGTTACTCCATGGACACAGCCCTGCTCAGAAAGGGAGGAGGAGGGCTCTGCAGCCTTGCAGTTCCAGAGCAAGCCAAGCACAGGGACATACCAGGTGCACCTCCCAGTTACCTGCTATTTCCTGCAGGCGATCCTCATCGATATTGGGGTCGAAGTCACTCCCCAAGACATCTGTACTCCAGGTCTCACTCACAGTTTCTGAGATATCTCTGTCATCAGTCAAACCCATCATGTCACGGATCTCAAACTTGCGGAGCTTGTCATCCAGATTATCCTGAGTTGTGGCTATGGAAAAACGAACAGTTCTTCAGTTTTTTAAAGGCTTCTCCAATTACTTCAGATTGAAAACCTGTAAGAGTACATTACAGGAAAGAAAACCCCCAACCAACCAACCCTCTAATTCTGTTGGGTAAGGCAATGGTTTAAAGTAAGGCCTGTAAAGGACTATTACACTATTCAAGAGAAGCTGGATACTAAACAATATCCAATGCTCTCAGACTACTCCAATCCAATCACCCTATTCCTGAAGGGAAAAGCTTGATACCCAGCAAAACTTTACAAGCAGCTTCCTATAAAGAACTTAAGCCTCCAAATTCCAGGCTGTTTCCTTTCCCTAACGACAGACCACAATGGATGTTTTTGGAGTTAAAAAACCAAACCAAACCCACAAATAAATGCAAGAGTGATTGCTGAAGGAAAACTGCCTTTTTTTTTTTTTCCCTGAACTAGTCCATTTTTCACCCTCTTTCACAGGACGTTGGTTTTCCCACGCCCAGCCCCTGGAATGAGAGGTGGCCCGTGCCTTGTTCGTGCTCCAGGAGCTGCAGAGCCTCCACCCCGTTGCTGCCAGAGGGGCCCGCGCCGAGCTCGGACACCGACTCCCCCTCCAGGTCCAGGGAGGACACAGAGTTGGAGCGATTGGAAGGGCCTGGGAAAAGAGAGTCTGCTCTAAATCTAATCTGAGTAACAGTTCAAATAATAAATATAACAAAGATACAGCATTAACAATCCAGGACACAATGCACCACAAAAATCAGAGGAAATGAAGTAGCAGTTCCAGTATAAAACACTGAATCTCACCACTACTGTACTTTGCTTAACTAAAAAGTCAATAAAGTCTTTGCCATTGATTTGTTTACTTGTCCTTGAACTGAAATTTCTTATTTTGAGGAGACAGAGGACAAAAAAGAATTAATTAATTATGGAAGTAATACAAACTAATACAGGAGTGATCTGTCCAAACCTCTTCCACCCCACAGACACCAGTGCTTTGTTGTGTCTGAGTTTCATATAAAGGAGTTGTCCAGAGTCCAGGAACTATTCTGAGATATGCAATAGCTGATTAGAACATGATGAAAAATAAGTCTGAGAAGTCCAAGTTTAGAGTTAAATTAGATTATCTTAATAACTAATATTGCATTTAAGCTTAAAAATAAAAAATACCTGTTTTGTCTTTCTAAACACACTTAGTTTTTCTCTTCCTAATTCTCAGACTCACTTATGTCTTTGTAGGTCAAAATTTAGCTCCAGGCTTTTTTCTCTGAATGACCAAGAGAGAAGACAGGCTCTCACATTAAACAGTCTTCAAAATAGCAAAGACAAGATATATAACACAACTTCCTTTCAGAGTTAAGGGAGGAAAAACCCCAAAACAACAGAGCAATAAAACTTCTTCAAGAGTGAAGCAGCCCTTCACCTTCAGATATTCCTTCCAGATTATCGCTGCAGAGGGAGAAGCGCAGGGTTTTGTCAGGTTTTCCATGGAGTTTGTTCTCATCAATGGGGACATCTCCCTGCCCTCCATCTGCAAGCTGCATGTTTAAGACCTGGAGAGTGGGGGAAAGAAACAAGACTTCCTTAAAATCATCTGCTTTTCAGATCACTAAACAGTCAATAAAGCATTGGAGACATGTTGTTCTATACTTAATGGCACAATCCAATTTCTAACGTTTTGTCTGAAAAAAGGCAGCAATCCCCCAAGTCAGGGCCTGGGGACAATGCAAGGGAACATCAGGCATGTCCTGGTCACAGAGCCAAGCTCCCTCATCACCCCACAAGGACACTGACCTCCACAAGGCTGCCAGAGGAGATCATCCCAACCACCAGGCACAGCAGCAAAGCTGGAGCAGCAGCTGTGCAATGGCTGGAGACAGGAAGGGCTGTAACTCCAGCCCTGCCCTGAGAACTCTGCAAGCACCGAGGGCTCTGTGAGCACAGCTCTGCACTCACAACAAGCTGGGCCTGTGCCTTGCAAGTCTGAGCTGCCAAAAATGTCAGGATCAGTGCTCCAGTTCTGTCATTCACCTGTGTCCCTTGATCCAAAGGACAGGGCACCAGAGAGGAACCTGCATCAGTTCCTTCAGGCTCAGAAACAACAGCCCTGCTTTGCTCTGAAGTGTCTTAAGTGAGGGGAAAAAAACACTTCATAAAGAAATTTAAAAGCTACAAGCCCCAATTTCAGTAACAAAAAGGATTTTGATTCCTATTCTAGATTTACTACTAAAACTCAGTGCTGCAACCTCATTGTTGTGCTATTAGAGAAGACAGAGGCTGAACTGCTCAGAATGTCTGAGATGTCATCATGACTGGATACCTCATTTTCTGACATCATTCCTGGAGTAATCTGTGGACCTGTCCCCAAAGAAATCACCAGCACTTCTTCTGGCTGAACTTCTGGGATAGTCTCCTGGGAGGACCCTTCATGATCTCCATGCTGATCCATTAGAATATTTGATCTACTTCTGCTACGAGTTGCTAAGAAAATATTTTGAAATATCAACATTAGAAAGCTTTTCATTGTTGAAGAAAAAAAGACAATACAATGGAAACAGAACTGTAGTGTTTCAATTAGTAACACACACATAAATAAATCTACAAAATTAAAGTCTTATTAAACTTTGAGAGATGGAACTGGTGTTTAAATTTTCTGTGGTTTAAAACTCTAACTAAATTATTTAGAAGTTTTTTTCACCTAAAAATCAGGAAATCTTATTCCAACACGTGCCTCAAACCCAGACACACAACACAAGACCACGTGGTTTTGTGACTCTATTCATCTTTTCAGCTGGCCTCAGACTCCCATGGTTGGCTCCAAGGAAGGAAGAACACCCACATGGAATTAAGATTTCTAAGTATGGCAGCATGACACCAATTATTTCTTTATTTAATCTGGGGAAATCAAGGCCAGTGTGCAGAAGTCACAGCCAAATTCTGATTATCACACAAAGGCACACAAGGGGTTTTAAAAAACCACATGGACACAAAATGAGTTTCTATGGAAATCAATGAAGAAATCTGACATGGGAACTGATTGCAGAGGAACCCAAAGACATGCTTGAACCACGTGATACAGGTCAAAGTTTCACAGAGAAGAATGCAAAGAGGGCTTTACCCACCAAAAGGGGTTACTAGAGTTATGTGAGCTGACAGATTGGTGGCAGAGGGATCCCAGGCAGTAATGGCTGCCAATTGCTGTCCTGGATTTCGAAAGCATTAAAATGAAACAAAAGAAATAAAAACTTTTAAGCAAAAGCTATTTTATACCAGAAAATAAACGCTGTTGTGCCACTATTTTATAGGCATAAGACCAGAACCACTGAGAAGCAGAGTTAAAACAGCATGGGACAGGTTGGGTTTGAGGGTGATTTTGTGGGGGGTTTTGCCACTTATCAGGTTCTGCACTTTCATCCTTTTACACATCAACACCAAATCCCTGAAACAAAACTATCCCATGTGGTCACATTCACATAAATGATCACTGACTGATTATTCATCACATAAATAATCCCTGGCTATGAGTACCACACTTCCTATTTTAAAATAAAATATTATTGATAAAGAAATGTTCAAGATCCAGAAATCCTGTTCAAAAAACAAAACCTGACCAACACAAAATTGCATCCCAGAACACTGACAGTTGGAAATAGAGCAGATAAAGGATGGAGAAGGGAGAAAGCTTCTCTTCTCAGCACATACTCCAGAAGTCCTGCTCCTACTTGTTCATCCTGCTGCCCATTTGCTCTCTTCTGAGAAGCAAAACTGTTAAACTTACTCTATCCCACTAATTAAATGCCTCTGCTTCCACATTAACACTCTCTTAAGCAATTTCCCCTCCCAGATCTGCTTCCAATCTTCAAACCTTTCCTTTATTACCACTACACTAGTGTGACCAACCTCTCCAGTATTTCTCTCAAGTTCAGCCTAGAGGGTTGAAGCTCACCCACCACACTTGCTCCAGGAAGTAAGGAAGTTACATGGTATTCTGTTAGGGAAAATTCTTCACTGTCTACACAGAAAAAGCAGGAACTGAAGGTGCAGGTGAAGAGAAGCCCCCCAGGATGCCCGAGGAAATGGCCCAGAATGTGCCCAGGTGCAGAAATCACACCCTAACCCCCTCCTCACCTATGGGCAACCGGTTCTTCTTGTTAGCTGGGGTGGTGGCAGGAGAAAGCTGGGGGGTGTTATATGGAGTCATTTCAAGGCTGCTGCTTTTCCCTGGCTTGTTCTGGGGCAGGTTTGCCAGCAAGTTTTCCAAAGCCATCCGATCTTCCTTAAGTTGATCGCTGGACATCACGTTCCGCATAAAGCCAACCTAAACATCCACAAGGATTGCAGCGTGAGCCATCAGCCTGCTCTGTGTGAACACGAGCGTGCCCTGCTCCCCAAGGAGCTGAGGCCTTACCAGGGAGGTGAGCTGGCTGTAAGTCATGTACACCACGGTCCTGCTCAGCCCCTCCAGCAGGTTCACTGCAGACATGGGAGGCGTCTCCACCGCGCGCCCGTCGATAACCACGTCCAGGAAAGCAGCAACACAGCTCTGCAGGGGCAGCACAGGCACTGTAACTGGGGCACTGGGAGGCTGGAAGAAACTTAGGACAGCTGCTGAGTACTTTATAGAATCAAGTCTTCCTTCCTACTTTTAAAATCTTATGATAAAGCAGCAGTTACCACTAAATCCCCTGAAGAGCAAGGAAAGCGTGCAGGTAGTTTTAGCATTTCCTTTGTTCCTTTTCTGCATTCAGAAGTGTTTGTTCCTTAAGTGTCTGCTCACAATTGAAAAAAAGAAATAAACTGTTTTATGGCAATGAAACTCCCCCTTCCTGAACTATCTGCTGAGTACAGACTAAAAGTGAAACAAGGAAGCAACACACCACATCACTTTCTGATCTGACTGGATTTTACTTATATAACACATGTGTAGTTTTGAGTGATGACTGTCTAACAATTAGAATTAGCAAAAACTTGGAAGTTACATAGGGTAGAAGCAAGAATCCCCAACCCTTAATTCTAGCACTCCAGATTTTTTTCCCCACCTTTGTGCAGGATTTGATCTGCTTCCCAGTACACCCAAAGGCGAAGTTAAACACTTCCCAAGCCCTTTCCAACATCTGAAAAAGGAGACTGCAGAAGGATGATGACTTATACACTGAGTCAGATGGTTTTAGTCTGGGCTCTTACCTTGTCAAATTTAGCAAGGTTGCTTTTCATACGTGGATCTCCCTCCTCAGAGCCTGACATTGCCAACTGCTGCAGAAGTCTCCCAACCTGAAAGGAAAAGGAAGCACAAAGCATAAGCTAAGCCTTCCAAAACAACACGATGGACCCAATTACAAAAACTACTCAAAATATCTCCTCCATTCTAAATCCTTTTTCATTTAGTGCTCCAACAAATACTTCTGACTGAGTGGACAGAGTCCTGTGCTTGCTTTCAGGGCAGAAAAAAATGCAAGAAGCTTTAGAGAAAAAGCAGTCATTGCATTAAACAAGAAAACGTGCTGTGAGCATCCATACCTCCCCCTCCCAGGAACAAAGCATGTTTTGTTTCTACACCACGTCAGAATTGAGAGTTGAATCTAGGTCACCTTAAACCTAGAGGTTTTCAAAGGCTGCATACATTTTACTAAGGCAAAAATAGCAAGAGGGCTAACCCTGATTTCAGAGCACATACCCCTTATTAATCTCCAACTGCAAAACACCTCTCAGTTTAAAGAGCTGCCAACTCCAAGCTCTGCTGTACTGGCACAGGAGAGGATTGCTACTGGATTTTAGGAAACACTAAGTCAAACACACCAGAGCAATTATACTGTGAGAATCATTGCCTGCCCAGTTTATAGACAACTCTAAAATCAGGCTTTGTTCCTCACGTGGGGAACGTGCTCAGTCAGACAAGCTTTGCTCAGCACCTTCAGACAACACCTCCATGTACCACCACTAAGTTGTCCAAGCATTTGCACAAGGGCAAAACCTGGTCCTGAGGGCTGGGAGTGCTCTGAGGGCTGATGACACACTCCAGCTGTCCACCAGGAACACCAGGCATTACTGCCAGACAACAAGGGCTTTTCAGCAAAATATTTCTTTTTTTTTTTTTTTCAATATCTCCCATGATATTTAACATTGGCAAGAACAACACTACATCCATTATTATAATCACTTTTATGCTTCAGCTTCCATCCCTTATACCAGCTTTCATAAAGGATATTAGCAGCTCTTCTGAGGGATACAGGAATACATGGAGTCCATTTCTTCAAGTCCGTATTTTAAGCAAACAGACAAACTTTTTCAACAACATTTAACATAAATATCTTGTTAACATTCATCTTGTAAGTAGGAAAGACAGGACCTTTACTTTTACTGTAGTAGCATCAGTTCTGGTGGGAAAAAATAGACCAAGAACATTTCTCATACATATATTTTTATGACTATTTTCAGGTCAATCATACCTGCATCAGATTGAATCTTGCCACCTCATTTATGGGAGCATCAGAGATGATCCCGTACTGCTCTGGGTTAACGATTGCAGGGCAGATGAAACAGGCCAGGAGGAGGTCTGTGCACATGGCTCTGACCTCCCCAACCTCCAGCCTGTCCACACACGACAGCGTTTTGTACATCTGCGACACAATCCACCTCAAGCTGTGAGGAAAACAGTAAGTGTTTTGTTTGAGGTAGCCAATGAACTTGTTCACCAAGGTCACCAGCTTGGCCTCATTGGAGTCAACCATCTCTTGGACTCTCTGCTTGAATTTTTCTGTGCCCTTCTCTCCAAATAACTTCTCCTGCTGCACCGGGGAAAACCTCTCAATCAGCTTGTTTGCGTCGGTCTCCAGGTGGTCTTCATCTTCCACCAGAAGCTGCATGATGGGCTCATGTAAAGTGGCAGTAAGGAAAAGCTTTGCAGAGAAGAGTCCTTCAGAGAACAGTTTGAACAAGATGCTGAAGGCACAGGTGCCTCGTCGCAGCAGCCGCCGGGGGTTGTCGCTCTCCTTGAGCTCAAACTCGATGAGGTAACGCAGCACCTGCAGGAGGTAACTCTCATCCTCCTGCATGATGCAGTTGCCATAAATGGAGGTAAAGACCGTGTGAATGACACTCTGAGTGTTGTCCTGGTTGAGCTTCTCCCCAGCAACCAGGCAGGACGCGATGAGCCTCGGGTTCTCCCTCAGTCTGTTCAGGAATTCTCCGTAAGCAGTCTCCTGAAACCCCAGCTGCTTGTACCCGTCCACAAACTGTGTGTCCTCCAAGACTTTTGCATGCTGGCAACACTCAGCAGGAGAAGCTTCAGCACTTGAAGAAAAACAACACGGGAACAGTTTAAGTAACTCTTAAGCAAACAAACTTCCCAAGAGATGCCACGTGGCCAATGTATTACCCGGGCAGCCCAAAGTCTTTGCAGGCAGTTACTCCAAACGATTTGCTCCCGACACAACCAGAGGCACTGAACCAAAGCCGCCCCCAAGGCCCGTCCGGCCGCCCCCGCAGACCTGGTGATGATGAGCCTGTCGAGGTTGATGCGCTGCTGTTTGGAGATCCAGGCCGTGCGGTACAGCTTCTCCGCCGTCTTGAGCACGTCGGCGTTGAGCCGCTGGATCAGCTGCTTCTCGGCCGTCACGTAGAGCCGCTCCTGCTTCAGGTGGTGGGCCAGCGTGTGGATGTCCAGCTTCACCATGGTGGGCACCCGGGGGCGGCCCCACGCCCTGCGGGCACGGAGGGACAGGGAGGGGGATGGAGGGGCACAGGGAGGGACAGGGAGGGGCACGGAGGGGCAGGGAG
>VXBA01001782.1:94459-115751 GCA_013399895.1 Serilophus lunatus | reverse complement strand
TAATTTCAAGAGTATTTGTAATATGTCCTGGAAATCTGTACTACTGCATGTAGTCCTTGCCTAGTGCCGGGTCAGATGAGCCCATCCCTTCCCCCCCCGCGCTCTGGGAGCCGCTCGGGCCCGTCTCTCGTCCAGCTTTTTGTTTTTGGTAAGTTTCAAGAAATTTCAGCAGCAAAGTCCGTGCCGGGTGTGCGGCGGGGCCGGGGCTGCCCGCGCCAGCCTTGGCCCAGCGTTAGTGGATCCCAAGCGAGCGCTCCAAGGGCTGTTCCCCACCCCGGTTTGTTCCGTTTTCCTCGGGATTCCGGTTCAACCCGCGAACCTGCTGCAGCGACGGGATTTGTACATTAAAGTCATTGTTCGGATTTTTCCCCGGCTCTCTTGTGTCTTTAATTCCGCGGTCCGTGTGTGACCCCCCCCCGCCCGTCCCTCCCGGCTCCCGGGGCGGGGCGGCCCCGCGGTTCCGCTTCCGCGGGTGGTGATGCTCCTTCCCCTTCCCCTTCCCGTGCCCGGGTCCCGGGCGGCTCCGGGCGGGGATGGCGCGGAGCACTTTGTCCTCCCGCTTCCGCCGCCTCGACATCGACCAGTACGACGAGAACCGGTTCGTGGAGGAGCCCGAGGAGGCGGCGGCGGCCGAGCCCGATGCGAGCCCCGAGGTGGAGGCGCTGCTCAGGCAATATCCTTTGGGCTGTGCGGGGGATATCCTTTGGGCTGTGCGGGGGATATCCTTTGGGCTGTGCGGGGGATATCCCTTGGGCTGTGCGGGCCATATCCCTTGGGCTGTGCGGGCCATATCCCTTGGGATGTCCGGGCCATATCCCTTGGGATGTCCGGGCCATATCCCTTGGGACGGGGGTAATCCCGGAGCCCGGCGGGGAAAGCAGCGCGTCCGTCCCGGTTCGTGGTGCGGGTCCGAGCTCGTCCCTCGCCCCCCGCCCGTCCCCGGGGCCGGTTTGAGTCCTTGACCCGCCCGCACAGGGGAGGCGCTCCGAGCCTTCCACACCGCCATCCGCAGCTCCCCCGGCAACACCCGGAACCAGGCGATGAAGGTAACGAGGGGCACCGGGGTGTCGGGGAGCCGGAGGGGACAGTGCCACCCCCAGTGCGGGTGTTTTCACATGGGTTATCCCCAGTGCCACCCCCAGTGCGGGTGTTTTCACATGGGTTATCCCCAGTGCCACCCCCAGTGCGGGTGTTTTCACATGGGTTATCCCCAGACGTTCACCTATTCCGCCTTCTTCAACCCCAGCACTGCTCACAGAAATAGCCCAGCCCGGGGCGTGGGCGCTCTTGTCAAACACGAGACCTGGGATAGTTCCCAGCTGTGCTCGTTCTCACGTTTCTCTCCTTTCCCTTCTCAGGAGCAGGCCCAGGGAACGATGCTTAAAGTCCTCACATCTTTTAAAAGCAGTGAAATAGAACAAGCAGTGAATTCCTTAGACAGAAATGGTGTTGACTTGCTAATGAAGTACATTTATAAAGGATTTGAAAAGCCAACAGAAAACAGCAGTGCAATATTACTTCAGTGGCATGAAAAGGTACGTGTTTGGGGCGCTGGTGGCTCAGCCAGGCTGGCAGGGCCCTGGTCACTGGTTTTGGGAGAGCTCCTGCAAGAGAAGCAGGTGAAGGCAGGGCCTCACCCCTGAGGAGCACAGCGTTTCCTTTTATCTTTGGTCTCTTTGAGCCTGGACTTCCAAAGCCTTTGCCTGTATTTCAAACCTCACCCTTGGGCACGGGGAGGGCAAAGAACTTGTGGCAGAGCTGGGAGGCCTCGTGCTGCCTTTGGTGTCCAGCACCTGCAGTGGCTCCACCAGGGAGAAAGGGTGGCAGTGGAGGGGCCAGGGTGGCTCAGCCCATCAGCTGAGTCACAGCACTTAGCAAACTGGTTTGGTTTGCCCAGCAGAGGTTGCTGAGGTCTCCCAAAAGATTCCCTTGGGATCCCGAGTGGGAGGGAGGGTGGGATGTGTTGAGCAGCTGACTGTGGGACCTTCTTCCCTCTCTGTGACGGGGTGAGGCACATTCCAGTTTGAGGCACTTCCCTGAAGCAGCTGCTGGGTGCCACTGCCCCTGGGCAGGAATCCAAGTGAACTCTTCCCCCACTGCAGGGATTTCAGCTGCAGCCTGGGCTGTCAGTGCCCCTCCTAGGAAAACTGATCCCTGGGAATGCTGCAGCTCCCTGTCCAGGGCAGCTGCTGCAAACACATTTTCTCAAGGTGCAGGGCTTTTTCCCTTGGTACATAAAGACAGAGCTGCTGTAGCACAACTCCAACTACTGGCACCTGTCACTGGCTTTGCAGAGCCTTGACAAGTAGAGGAGGGGATTTCTCAGAACAGCAAAGAGCATGTTTCTGATTTTTCCTTGTTTTATTGTGGTTTTTTTTTTTTCCTTTTTTCCTATTGTTTCCACTGAGGCATTTTCAGGTAACTGTGGGTGGGTGCCCCCAGTGTGGGAGTGACAGAACACACCCTGCCTGGAGCAGTGAGGCGCTCAGAGCGTGTAGGCACACGTAAGGCATGTCACCCTCTGTTGAGAAAGGAGCAGGGCAGGGCTGGGCAGGCTGGGCAGGGTTTAAAGCCTTGTGTTCTCTTGTGGTGCTACTGGTAGAACGTGTGGCTTGCTCAGAGCAGAGTCAGCCTGGTGGTAGTACCAGTCTGTCCTCTGGAAAAGGGCTGTGCTTGTGGCAGGTCTGGGGGCTCAGAACAGGTTCTGCTCTGAGCAGGTGCTTTGCATTCATCCAGTCCCTTGTTCCCCAGCGCTGCTCTCATTTCACACACTGGGATACCCCTGGGCTCTGCTGGAATTGTGGCTACAAAGCAAACGCCCCTTTCTCAGCAGTCAGCTTTAATGTTTATTGTTTTCATAATCACCTCCATCTTCTAGACTTCAGAAGGAAATGTCATTTACACTGAGGGACGCACATGAAACTGAAACGAGCCCTTCTTCCTCCTCTCTCACTCAGGGGTAGAGGAGGTAAGATAATTCTGCTTCATCAGTGGTGTGCAGCACTGGTGTCCTCGAGACCCAGAAGATGGTGGGATTTTGGAGAATGACATTTTCTGTGGCTAAACACTCAGCTGTTTTTCCTGGGTGGGATGCAGCGACTCTGTAACCTCTCTCCTTTCCTACAGGCACTGGCAGTAGGAGGACTGGGCTCCATAGTAAGAGTTCTTACAGCAAGAAAGACTGTTTAAAGACTGTTAATCGATCAGAGATGATGGTCAGCTTTGGACTCAGAAGAAGGAAAGAGCTAAAACAACACTGGTCCATCTATAGAGATTACAATCTACTGAAATCCTACAGTAACCTCCTCCTGGAATGCTTTTAATCTCAAAGGTGGAGGAAGAGTAAAGGTATTCCTGCATCACTCACAGGAGCCAAGACATGCTCCTGCTCCCTTCTTTAACAGGCAGAGGGAAGGCACAGTCCTGCCTCCTGTTCCTGTAAGTGAACAGGTATTTCAGATGCTGCTTTACCCAGGTGTGGTGATACAAGATCCCGTGTGTCCTGCTTAGTTCCAAGGTAGTTGGAGATCCTGCAGCTGATGGTGGGAGAAGGGGTTGTGGAGTGGGGGGTTTGGACGTGTGGTCAAAGGCCTTGGCTGGATTCTGGGTTGGTTTCATGTAAAGTGAAGTGCCTGCTGCATCAATAAAGCTCTTGGATCACATGAGTTCATTTATTTTGAGCTAAATCCTAAGTCTGACACTCTAAAGCAGGCCAGCAAAAACCAACTCCAAGCTCACCTTTGGCTGACTGCTCCTAACTCCAGCTGCTTACAGAATGTCTTGGCAAATCCCACTGGGTCTTGGATCAAGACCTCTGAGATGCAGTGAATAGAACACATGGTCACTGTGGGTTTGACTTCCATATTCTTGTCCATGCTGGAGAGTCAAGAAGATGCTCCAAAACGTGTCCCTTATGCCTGAGCCCGTCCTTTGCAGC
Source organism: Serilophus lunatus (assembly GCA_013399895.1). Taxonomy (NCBI): domain Eukaryota; kingdom Metazoa; phylum Chordata; class Aves; order Passeriformes; family Eurylaimidae; genus Serilophus; species Serilophus lunatus. The sequence continues at coordinate 111,814 of VXBA01001782.1, read as the reverse complement.
AGCTGTTTGAGCTGTGCTTTGCCCAGGGCTGTCCCAGCTCAGCTCAGCTCCCAGGGCAGGAGCCACAGCCCTCTGGGCAGGGCTCCCTGCCCTTTGGCACCAGGGAGCAGCTGCTGGGGAGGCCCTGCCCCCCCCAGTCCTTCCATCCCCTGCCCAAAGTGCAGCAGCAGCTGTTGTGGTGAAAGGTGGTTTTGGAGGCCTTGAGGGCATGGCCGGGACACCCACCCTTGCCCTGGACAGAAGATGGGGTTTGGGTCATGCTTTCAAATCCCATTTGAAATAGTTACACCCAGGGGAGATACCCAGAACTATAAAAAGAAAGGACTCATAAAAAGAAAGGACTCGAGGTTAGGGTTTTGATCCAAAATGTATTGCACCACAAATTTCATAGTGTTTCATCATACAATCCATATTTACAGCATAGAAGGAAGGAAATCCAATGGCCATAGAAAGGATTATGTATAACCACTGCTCTGAGACAAGGGAAAGTGCATTAGCTTTTTAATACATGTATACACACCAGTCTTGCTCTGATATCTAATGAAAACTCAACACTTAAGAACTAGTTTATGGTAAATTGATCCTGTGTCAGCTTTGGGATCTGAAATTGAAGTTGTTGGTGAATATATAAACTAAATTTTAGTTTGTCACTCCATTCCAGCCTGGCCCTTCTGCTTTCCTTCCTGTTCAGTGACCTTTCAAGCCAGGATCAACACACACCCATTAGTTATTCACAGGCATCAACCTGAGCCAGGGAGTCCTGACCCCTGGTCCCACACAAGCAGGGCAGGGCAAAGGGACATTTGAAAGAAAAACACCTCAGAGAATAAAATCTTCTCAGAACAAACAGGGTTATCTCACCCTGCTGTGTCTCAGTAGAAAAACAATTGAGATAAATCTACTTTTTGATTGTCTATTTTCACAGTAGAGCAGAGCTCAACCATTCCATGGACTCTCTATCCTATCTGGAAGTGCCATGGATCCACTTACTAGTGTTTGCTTTGGTGTACCAAAAAAATCCTGTTGCTTTTCTTAACTTCAGCTAAATCTAAGCTGTGCCCAGGTAACAGCTGTGGAGTACCTGTGTGGGATGTGGCTGGGCCCTGCCTCACACTCCCCTCTCTGCTGCCTGCCCTCACCTTGAGCACGGAACAGGGGCCTGGAAGCAGGAGCAGCTCCCCTGCTGTACCTCCAGCTCTGTGTCTCCAAGGTCAGTCAGAGCCCTGTCAGCAAAGTCAAACACATCAACAGTGACTGGATCTCACTGAAGAACAGGTTGAATTATCTTGAACATATTTAAAAGTATTGTTTGTAACACCAGCCTCCTTGTAAGAGAATTCCCAGAATTGCAGGCTGCTCACTGAATTCCACACAGGAGTAGTTTTTTTTGGGAAATAGGTCTCATTGTTAGTAAGTCAGACTCACTGCTGCTTCCCATTTGGATCCAGAGTTTGCAATGGTGTTAATAACTGGGCAAAATGGTGCTTCAGTTGTGAGGTAAGTGCCACCTTGGTCCCCCTTTCCTTATTGTTTTATTAGGAAAACAACTCCTGGAACCAAGACTTGTTCATTAAGAGTTGAGTTTTGCTCTCAAAACCCCCTTGAGCAGCATTTCTTTAACCATGTAGTCAGGACACAGTTAACATGTTCATAACAGTTTTTAAGCATCAGCATTTGAAGTACAGAAAACCACAACCAAAGAGGAAGATCCTGGTTATGAAGATTTGTTGCCAGCAGACTTGAGGGAGGGGGAAATAAAGTGTTTAGTACCAATATTCTTCACCCCTTGTCACTAGATTTTTTATTTTTTTTTATTTTTTTTTTTAAATAAAAGATACTTTTCAATGCAGATTTACAATACCTAGAATTCAGCTTTAAAAATTTAAAATGGTTTCCTACCCCTTCTTCCCTCTGCTAACAACCCTTGGGACAGGCTAATGGATTAGTTTTAAAGGCGACTGAGGATTAGGTACTAGAATTAAGACCATTTTAAATATTATTTTTCTTTAAGAAAAGTAAAATCAGACAACTCTAAAGTTGTGCTCTCAAATTAAATAATCATCATCAACATGCAGCCCTGAGGGCTGCCAGGCCAGGATATGTGCACCTTAAATTACACAGTGATATGAAAAAATGCCAACCATTAGTCATGTCAGTATAAGAAGGCAAGGCTGAGTTCTTTTTTTTGGTTAAAGCTCCTGCTCCTGTCCCGTGAAAGGCTTTGCAAACTGTCACACACTGAACACAGTTGTGCCAACACATTTTTCATTGCTGGCTTCCCACAGCCACACAAGCAGCTTTTCTGTGCTTGGAGTCACTCAACTCCAGCACCCTGGAGGAGCAGCTGGCATCACCACCCCAGCAGCAGCCCTGTCACTGAGGTGGTCATTGCCCTTTGGTGCCAAGGACACAGGACTGATGAACACGAGGAGCTGACTCCCATCCCAGACACCCAGATGGTCCCAAATCCAGCCCAGAGGTGGTGCAGTCTGTAGTGAAAATTCCTCCTTGCACAGTATTAGTTTTGTAAACAGAGCCAGAAGTTCTTGTACAAAATACTGCAATGACAGTGATTAAGACACACCTGGAGCAGTGTGGTCAGTGTTCTTTTCATAGAAAGAAGTGCCTGGATGCTGGCTCCACCTTCAGGTTCCCTTAAGGCCACAGAGTCCTTGGGCTCGAGATGGATGGCCGGATGCTGCCCTTGGGAGATGGCTTTGACCCAAACCAGGACATCTGGGACACAAAAACACAACGTGCATCACACTGGGTTCACACTTCACACGTGGGAAACAAAGAACAGAGCACACAGCCATGTCCCCACTGTTTGATGGAGAGAAGTGTTGGAGGCTGCAGCATCTGACTGACAAGAGGCAGCTTCACACCACCAGGGCTGGAAGGAAGAGCACCCATCTCCCGTGGGTGAAGATGACTGAAGATTACACTTACATATATTCCCTTAAGATCATTTCAGATTAGAACTCCACAGTGCCTTTAGACAATGTAGTGTTAAAGTATTCCCTGAACAAGATGGTGAGGAAATCTCAGCTGCAGACTGAACATCCCAGGTCACTGAGTGTGCAGGGATGATGCAGGACATGGAGGGAGCACCCACTGCTGAACATTGCCTCAGCACCACACAGGCAGGGACAATGCAGATCTTATCTTATGCCACAGAAAGAAGACATGGATCTTGGAGTCTGAGGCCAATGTCAAAAGGACAAATCCAGAATTAGTCTCCCTGATGTTCAAAGTGACTGTGCTCCTGCAAGGAGCACACAAGCTTCTCTACAGAGACCAAGACTGTGCTGTAACTCCTCTAAACACCAGAGAGCTGCTATTTCCCTTACTGACAGGGACAATTTCTGACATGTAGGCATGTGATCAGCTAACCATTTAGTAATAAATTACATTTGTAATTGTAGCTAACATTTGAAAAAGACACTTTTCCTGATCTCCCCTTCATCATTCCACCTGCTGGGAGTCCCACCAGAGACTTCACATGGCACAGCCCCCTTACCTTGTACTCCAAAGTTTCTTTGAGCATATTTTCTTCCTCTTGTGAAAAATTCAGTAACACAGACACAGCTTTAATGAGATGGAATGCCTGAAAGAAACCACAGGGGTGTGTTGCTTATGATGCTCTCAGGCTCTGCACTCTGGACTGTGGTGCAGCACAGATTTCTGTAGGTCTGTCTCAGACTTCAGCAGACCAGCAGCCTCCCATTATCCCCAGTTCCAATGGACTGGGATGGCCTGTATCTTACTTCTTCTGTCTGTGTTTCCTGGCTTTCTGGTCTCTAACAATTGTTTGCATGTTTTGGAGAAAGAAAACAAATGGGGAGCCTAGTTAGTTAGAACAGAGAAGCAGCCTGGCTCCTGTGAAGCTCTGAAAAGTTGAGCAAACCAGAATGCAGGCAAGAGAATCTGTCATTTCAGATAACACTGAGGTATGTTAACCCCATGCTGCTGATACTCACACAGTGCAGTGAGCAACAGAGTCAAGGACTCAAGGTACCACGGAGTTGTACAATTATTCTTGGACCTTACCCCCTGACTTCCAATTAAGTGAATTGTTGGCATGACATTTTAACTCTTTTGGCACAACGTGAAGGAACTTCAAATGCACAAGGAGTTACCTCTTACAGACCAACAGCAAGTGGTTTATGTCTCTTTGGGGTTTTTTAACTCTTTCTTAAATGCATAGTTCTAATTACATACTCCATATGCCCTTCAGAGTAGAGCAGGGGGAATCTCTTGTAGATGCAGATCTTCAACATCCAGATGTAACTACCTCTTAAGAATTCACATTTCCTTTCCATGTAGTTCATAATAACACATACTTCCAGACATGTTCCTGTTAGCTATTTTGTTTCATAATCCCCCCCCACTGCACATTTTTTGACTGTAAAATTACAAAATTGGCATAAAATGTCCTTAGCAGGTGACAGGTGGTCATTTCTAGAGAAAGACAGATGCAGAAGGAGAAGGTAAGTGACACCTTTACCTCAGATTCCCGGCAGGACATGAATTTTAGTACAACATGTTTCAGGTATTCGAAGTTGATCTCCCTCGAGTCATTTAAATCAGAGTTGTTGGTGACAGTCACAGCAGCATTAGGCACTTCAGAATTTGCTTTCTCACGTAGCTCTGGCACCTCACTGTCAGGCTTTATTTTCTACCAGAAAAAAAACCCAACAAACAAACCAGAAAAAGAGAAGTACATTGTAGACTCTGTCAGCTTCCCTCTGAGAGGGGATGAGCTGGCTGCTGTTGGTGTTATGGGTACATCACCCAAACCAGCATGGAACTGTCTCTGTGGTAGAAACTATCCCCTGGTAATTTTCTCCTATCACTAATCTGCTCTGAGCCTGCCAAACATGGGCTTTCTTCAAAACAATTTTCGAGCTCAGAACAAAGATAACAATTTTAAACACCCCCCAGAGATTTTACTAGATTTTTATTTTTTTTTGAAGAGGAAAACTACTGCAAGAGGGATTACAGGGGTCAAGCTTTTGGAATGAGAGTGCAAGGACCTGTCAGCAAGAGCCAGCTGATGAGACTGAAGAAACACAACCCTTACCAGCTCTTTCTGGAGGGTTTTCTTGAGTTCTGTCATTCTTTGCTGCAGCTGCTTTATCATCTGTAAGCACAGTAAAGGAAAGTTTAACACAGTATTCACTGACAGGACCCCCAGACATGTGGAAAACCCCATAACAAGTGAGTAATGAATGAAACAATCTTTAACCAATGCTCACAGCTCTGAAGAAGCAACCTGAATGCCTTGCCTTGCCAGCTGCACACAGCAGCAGGCATGTGACAGGACACTTGGGCTTTCATGTGACAGCACTGGGGAACTGAGCTGAATTCACACAAAAGGGCTCTGCAGGAAAGCTGTAAATAGTATCATTTGGTGAATCTTTCTTCCAAAATAGGTAAGGTTTCATACAGTTCTCACTGCAGTTTTTATCCACAGTTGGTAGATCCTTGTACAAACCAGAGGAAGAAACATTTACTCACAGCACACAAGACTCAAATTGGACATGCCTGTCCTTTTTAGGCTGCAGCATGGGCAGCACCAATTACACACTTCCTAACTAAAGGCAGAAAGACTACCAGCTGTTTCTGCTGTTTCAGTTCACCTTGTTTTTCTCAGCAATTTGCTGCTCCAGCTCTCTGTTATCCTTCTGAAGTTGAATGACATCTCCAACTGCCACCTCCCCATTCTGTTCCACCACAGAGTTTTCAGGAGAAGGGAAATGCTCATTGTTCAAGGCCCTCGTCGACTCCTCCAGTTCTGAAACCTATAAAAATAAACAGTGAATTGGAGACAAACCATGATGTTCAGCCCATGAACTGGGCTTTCTCCCCAGGGAGAAAGCTAGACTTATTTTTGGTGGTTGCTCTTGGTGGGTGTGTGGTGGATACTTTTTAAATCAGAAAACATTAGTGGCAATCCAGCTGGCTACACCTGTCACTGGCCTGCTTATCCCTCCTGTGCCACTGTCTCATTGGCCTCATAATGGATTTCTCAAGACATTTTAGGAGTCAAAGCAAGGGGTTGTCCTTCCTAAGTCAGCCACAGATCAGACAGGAAATGTCCTTCTTTAGGAAGACAGGGAGCAACAAACACTGCTGGTGTTCCAGGTCCTGAGCAAGTTGTCAGAACAAACAGCTGAGAATGTGTCACCAGGCAGCACAAAACTGGGAGTCTCTTGCACACTTACTTCCCTGGAAGTCTGACAGAACAGATTTGCAGCAGCACTCACATTCTTCTCATGCTCTCTGGCCAACAGGCACTCCTGTACCTGTAACTTCAGCTCATCAATCTCCTTTCTGGCTGTTTCCTGCTCCTCCAGTGCCTGGCTCTGACTTGCCTCTATGTCAGACTGCAACTGGTGCACCTGCAGCAAGGCAGCTTCGTGGTCTGAGGAAGGAGACACCTGCTTAGTATCAGTTTTCCACATCAGATGGGAGTTTCTAACCCATTTTATTAAACAAAGCAAATTACAGAGAGAACAAACCTTGACCTTTTTGCCTTGCTCTGAGAAAAAGGAGCAGCCAAACTGCCTGAAAGTCAAGGTGACTTTAATACAAACAATATAATTATCAATTATGAAAAAAAATTATAGAGTACAGAAAATGTTATTTTATGGTGTGTAAACATTAGAATTTGATTTTAGAAAGTGGTTTTGTTTTTAAGAATGTAGAGAGACTGTCAAATTGTTAGAGAAGGATAAATCATTCTGAAAATTGAATTTTGAAAATTAATTTTGAAAATTAGTAAGAGATAAAATGTGGAAGAGAAATCTAGAAATACTACAGTCTACCAGGCAAGGCCAGAACTAGAGGCTGTCTTTAGACAAAGCTGTCTGGGATACAGGAGACTCATTTGGTCTAACCTTGACTGAGCTGGTGCAGTTGTTCCTTCTGTTTTAGCAGCAGATCACATTTTTCATCAATCAGCTGGTCTTTCTCCTTTATTAGGGCATTCAGTTGTGAAACCTACAAAGCAGACAAACTCAAAGATATAAAACAGGAAGAGGGCATTGAAACATTCTGACATAGCTCAGAGGCTCAGCCATCACCTCCACAATGACCTCAATAAAAAGCACTCAGGTTAATCCTGGAAGAGCCAAAGCACATTTGGGTTCTGATGAACCCTGTGCCACCACTACAGGCAGCAGGTGGCAGCTGCAAAAGCCACCAAGCAAAACTAGAGATCATTTTTTTTATGCAGGAAGAGCAAAACAAGACTACCTAGAGTTGTTATTTGGTGACTGGACACAAGCTCTTCCCTATGAGATGTGCAATTTTACAAGAGCTCCAGAGGCACCAAGATGTGATACTGAAGGGAACAAGCCAGAATGAACAGGTTTCCTAAAAAGAAGCTGCCCACTGGTCAAAGGCCCAGGATGGCTGGCCCACCAGGACTAGTAACCCTGAACCAACCTGCTCTTGTAATTCCTCTCTCTGTTTCCGTGTTTCTTCCAATGCTTTGGCAATTTCCACACTGACAGTCTCTCTGCTGCTCAACTCACTCTGCAAACCAGAAGTAACGGAGAGGTTATGTGAGACAACTGAAATCAAGCCAGTGTCTCATCTTTAAACCCCCATCTATTAGGACTGGGTAGATGAGTGTTCTGACACACCACGATTTCCACATGAGGGTTACTTTTGTTGTACTGACTGCTACTATCTGCACAGGCAAGAGCAACACAGAACTAATGCAAGAGCCCAAACAACCCCCAGTGCTTAAAAGATCTCTCAGTTTTAAGTCTTTGTTACAAAGAAGCAGCTCCTTGCTACAATTGATTTTTATTCCAATTGAGCATCCAAGAGTAGCTACAGAAAATTTTCAACAAACTAGAACAGTCAAAATTAGGTAAGATGTAAATATCAGACCAAATTAAGTTTTTAACTTTTTGTTTTGAATACCATGAGTGGAATTTGATGTTGAACCATTCTGTATTCATCACTCCTAACAGGATTCCCAAGCTCTTCATGCCTGACGATACAGGAATGTATTATTTCTGATTTAGGGAGATCCAAGCACTCTGGGCCAGAAAAGGATCAGCCCTTTGTAATCCTTCTCAAATGCACTTCTACCAAGTACCAGAGAGGATTTCCAGCTCCAAGTGCCTGCAAACTGAATGTAATGGGCTCCAAGTAACAACTGTTGCTCACTGCTCCCCAGCCTTGGCTCTGTACCCATCCCATGTCACTGCCCACTGCAGCCCTCACCTTTAGCTTGTTCAGTTCTGATTCCTGTTGTTTTAAAGAACCCTCATACTCTTCTCTGCTTCTGTTAAGATTTTCATTTTCATTTTCCAACTGGCTCTGCAAAATAAAGATTGCCTAAACACTCAGTACAATTATTCTAATGCTTTGTTTGAACAATGAAATTCATCAAATGCTTTGTTCACATTTAGCTCCTCAAAGTATGAGATCTTCTATTACAATGCCAGGAGTGCTGAGTAAGGACATTCAGAGTATGAGCAAGCTCTGTAAGCTGTGTTAAAATCATTTTGTGAAGACTCCCATGGCCCAACAGACAGATTCTGCACTTACAATTCTATGCTGAGTCGTTGTTTTATCCAGTTCCCAAGCTTTCTCAAGAGCAGCAATCTGACTCTCCAGCCCAGTAACCTTCTGATCATACTGATGTTTCTCATTTAAAATCTGTTGCTGCAGTTGACTTCTTTCATCCTCTAGATCAGATTGCTTAAAAGAAATAAAGAACACCACATTAATAAAATGGCATTTGGATGCCCTGACAAGATCAGACACCATTCCATGAGACACAAACTGAGGAACACAATTCCTTTGGCAGCAGTGTCATGTACTCACATCTGGACAGGAGTTTAGGAGACAAACAGCAAGAAAACACTTGAGTAACAAAACAGATAGAGAAGTGAGAGTCTGGAGCTGCTAAAGACTGATCTGCTACTGGTCAGTGAAACACACAGGATACTCACCAGCTTCTGGATCTTCAGATTCTGCTCTGCAGCTGCTTCTTCGCTCTTTTTCAATGCTTCTGTTGCAATCTGTAGTTTTTGTTCCAGTTCCTTATTCTAAAATAACACCATACCTTAAATTCCTTATCCATTATCTACATTATCATAAAAAAATGCTACAGGATGACTCAAGAGGGGGAAGGTAAACATTAAACCCCTGAAACCACAGAGATCAGAGAGGCTGCCCACTTGACACGTGCTGCTTTTAAAAACACCACAGCAGCACCCCCAGCAATGCCTGCACTTCAGCTGTTTGTTTCTTAGGAGAGGGAAAATCTGCACAGAACCTCTACCTTCATCCCCTCTAGGCCCTTCTCCACCACTGAAGGTGGGGAGGTGACCACAGACACTGAGCAGAGACACTTTCCTTCCAAGACTAAATGTGACATACAGTCTCACCTTTGGCTGACAGCACCAGCACAGCAAGAGGGGAAAGAGCAAAGAGGATGAAAACAGTGGGAATTTGTAGTGAAATTAAAACTACCCACCTGTGCTTCCAAGCAGGTCACAGTCTCAGTGTGATGTGTTCTGTCTGTCAGTACCTGCTGCCTGGTCTCATCCAGTCTCTGCTCAAGAGCAGCTTTCTGAAGATTACATTGAGGGGAAGAACAGGAGGAAGGATGAAGATACAGAGAAGCAATGAGAGAAAGGCCATTAACTACAGCTAAGTTTCTGGTTTCAGCTGTTTCTTTGCACTTCTGAGGCTCAGGTTTTCAATGTACAACGTTCTGTTTGCACACCTATGTGCAAACAGTTCCCCTCCCTGTCCCACTGCCCTGCTGAAGAACAAGGAAGAGGTTGACAGTTCTTGCAAGGATTAACCAGAAAACCTCCCAGACTGTTCCACCTCCTGTGGAGATGTTAAAAAGCTGCTCTTTTCCTGCTAAGCAGCCAGATGCACTGCCCCAAACAGACAATGCAGAAAGGCCAACACAGACATCTGTGCAGGGTCTACACAAACAGACTCAGTGCAGCCACCCACACATTCTGCCCAGCACTGACAGAGTGCCAAAACACACTGAAGGGACAAATATGCCTGCATGACATCATCAGCCACTCTTTCCATGGGTAAGGAGTAATGTATGCCCTAAAAAAATAATCTCACTAAGACTGCACTTCCAAGCAGTCTATAACTATATAATTACCTCTTTGAGCAGCTCCTGCATGTGTTCATCTCCTGAGAGATTTCTTTCTAGCTTTTTTTCCAGAGAAGACACTTTCTCCTGCAGCTGTTCAGTAAATTTATTTCTCTCAGCAAACTCAAAACTCATCTGTGAGAACAACAAATCACAGAATCTTTTCTGTAATGAAGATTTCAGCTGATCTGTTGTGATTTGACTTTTATAAGTGCCATTAGAAGGAAAAGTCCTATATGAAAAGACAGCATGATCCCAAAACCCCTTCTAGACATCAAATGGGGAAACATTACCCAAATGTGCACCCTGACACCAACGACAGCAGATGCACCTGAAAGCACTTCACCTTTTGCTTGTGCTGTTCATATTCCACCTTCAGAGATTCATGCTCCACCTGTAACACTTCCAGCCTCTTCTCACAACCAGAACCAGCAACTCGAGCCTAAAAAGTTTGGGAGATTACTTATTTTGAAACTTAAATTTCCAACACCACATAACTGAGATCTAATCTAACTTCTGCAGACATGGAGCTCTTGGAATCAAATCTCACTTAGCTCAAACTTACATTTTGCAAGTCTACAGAAAGCTGCTGAATGACAGTTTGTAGCTCCTGTTCTCTTAACTCCAGAGCAGTGATCTTATTTTCTGCATTTGTCTCAGCTGTCATTAGTTCATCTCTTCATAGAAAGAGAATAAAAAAAAAGTGACATACCATTCCAGAAAAATAATCTTTAGCAGATAATTCTGCTGCTTGTGAAAATGGACTAAGCAATTACAAAATTTTCTTGTCCTAAAACCAGTCATCATCATCAACCACTGCTTGATTACACATTTTCCCCAAAAAATGACAGGAAAGCATTCAAATTATATAAAAAAAGAAAAAGAAATCATAACAAATTTACAAATCCCTAAACAGGTATTACTATGATTGGCTTGGCATTTACAACCCTGTGGGCATAGCAGAGGCAACAACTCTCACTACATAAAGAAACTCTTCCAAAAATACAGAAATCAAGTAAAAATACAGTGGGAACACATCCTCTGCTCCTGTGACACAGCAGCTCCCTACCTCTGTGTCTCCAGCTCCAAGAACTGCTGCTGCAGCTCCTGAAGATCCTTCCTCAGGCCTGAGGACTCACTCCTGGCCTCCTGCAGCTCCTCCTTCGTGTGGGTCAGTTCCCCAGCACACACCTCGAGCTCCTGCTCTGCTCTGCTCAGAGACTCTTCCTTTTTCAAAAGCTGAATATTACAGGGTTATCTTTGGCAAAACAGATGACCAGGAACACTGACAAACCTTCTCACTTAAACTTGCCTTATTTACTAGGTTATGAGCTGAATTAAATGAGATAATAAACTACATAATATCATATGCAGTACCTGCTTCTAGGATTTTGACACTGACCAAGACTGTGAACAGGCACAAAGGCTAAGAAATGAATGCAGAGCTACCACAAACTTGGTATTCTAGTAAAAACCTTAGGAAAGCAAATAATGTTGAAAATATTCTTACCATGTGTTTAACTTTGGCAATTTCCTGCTGCTGAAAACCCTCCAGCTCATCGATTTCATCTCGTTTTTGGAAAAGGTTCAAACTCTGCTCCCTCATTTCTTGTAACTGAGTTTGGAGCATTTTTTTTTCCTGATAAATGGACAAAAACAAAAGGAATCCACAAATATCTGTGTGCTCATGTCAAGTCAATGGGAGTTTAGCTGAACTCTCTGGGAAAGGAATCCTGTCTGGCAGCCATAAGGCTCTGCTGGTGCTACCTGTAGAATTGGAAATCCCTCCACATTCATGTCAAATGATTGGCCTCTCACTGAACAAAGATCAAACAACAAAAAGGGCTGAACAGAATTGAGTTCCAATAGAGGTGGAAGTGTGCAGGCTGCTGTTTACAAATACACACACACAGACAGACTAAATCCTCCCAGAAAAACCTCAGAGGTTAATTACCTTTTCAACGTGACCCAGTTTTTCCATCCACTCCTGAACAAGAAAGAAAGGAGAAAAGAGAAACCCATCAATTTGTAGACTTCAAGGACAGTAATTATGAAGAAAAATTTGTATTGTTAGCAGATACTCAGCTGTGATAATGATTAAAAATTAATCAGCAAAACAACAGCCAGTGCTTTATAGATAAAAGCTGAGGAATCATTTCTGGTACTTGAGCACGTAAGGTTTGTCCAAGTGAAATAAAAATGACAACAGGTCTCTTGCAATTAATCTTATCAAAGCACAAGCTTTCATTAGGAATTTTTGTGGGCTCTTTCTAAAACCAGTCAGAACAGTCAGAGCAGTCCTGGCAGGGAACTCAGTGCTCCCTCCTTACCTCAGCGCTGGCATGCTTGCACAAACAATGCTGAACAATTATTTTAATTAATGGCAACACCTGCTAAAACACCAGGGTCACGAGAGTCAAAAGTCATGCTCAAGCTGTTACCTTGTCCTTTTGCTCCAAGGCCAAAGCCATTCCTTCAGCCATCTTGGCTCGACTGGCCTGGTGAGCCTCATTCTGCTCCTGAATCTTCCTCATGGAGGCTATCAACACAGAACCACCAGCTACGTTAAAAACTCATCCTTTAAAATTGATTCTCAGTTTTCTGTAAGTTATTTATAACTTTAAAGGGCTTGCTCTGTAAGTAATTAGCCCCATCTTGACTCCAGCACTAACGCTCATTACCTCAGCTGCTTGCACACTGGCCAGAAGCCAAAGCTAACAGGAGACAGGAGCACTGCTCCTTGCTGCACCAGAACAAAGCTGTGGTTTCTAAAAGGTCTCTCCTGCATGTTAGTCCCAAATTTGGCAAAGCAGTATAATGACAGCTTTGTTCAACACACTATTCCTGCTTTCTAAGCTGTAAATAAGGTAAAACCTTGTGTTCTAAATCTCCACAGTACAGAGATGCACATTTTGAAAGGAAATCATTAACACACCTGTACCTCAAACCCCTTCCCTTCCAACCACAGTGATTTTCAAAGTAAAAAAACCAAACAAAAAGGAAAAAGAAAGAACAGTACATACAGTCCTGATGCTTTTCTAAGGCATTCTCAAGCTTCTCTTTTATCTTCTGCAAGTTTCGGATCTGATCAGCATAATCTTGTGTGAGGAGGGAGAAGCACAGACCAGGGATGGACAGACATTGGGGACAGACATTTTTAGGGTTAAAGAAAAAAAAAAAAAGAAAAAAGGATGAGTGGCAAATGACAATGATTTTCTCAATCAGAAAATCATTCCTACTGAGGAAAACTTGGGTGACCACAACAATGGACACAAGGAAATAGTTCTGTGCTGTCCACAGGGTTGGCACAAACAGAAGGGCCTGTCCTGAGGGTGTCAGTCACACAGACAAGGGCAGAACCAGAGAATGAACCATTGTCCCCACTTTTTACTTCATTCCAGAAGAGTGATCCATTTAACTCTGTTCAGGAAAGGTCCCTGGCATTGCAGGATGCAAGGGAGGGGCAATTGCTGGCCATGGCATCCATGTGCTCGTTGTGCTGGTCCCACAGCCCCCCGAGGGGGAGCCCTGGCTGCCCTCACACCCACAGGGCAGCCAGGGAATGAACACTGGAATAAAGTACACACAGATGCTGGAGAAGCTTCTGTGCAATGGAAAGGAGGATTTACTCACTGGCTGGCTGCTTGCACAGAACTCTTCACATCAGAGCCTCCCTCTCTCCTGCTAAGCCCCAACCACTTTTAAGTTCACCTTGTGCAAACAGGGGAGCTCTTTGGCCTTTCAAACTCAACATGAAATCATTTTTTAATCCTCTATTTTCTTGAACTGAACAGGAGCCTGATAAGTCTCCAGAATAAATTAAAATAATCCTGAGCTGGTTGTAACCTTTCCTTATTTTCCAAGGCCTTCCATGAGCTCTGGGAAGCAGCAGTGTAACACAGCTCAGCCTGGTCTCTGGTTCCCTCCCTACAGCAGGGATGGAGAGCAATGTCAAGCAGAGCCCTCACTACAGCTCTAGAGAGCAAGGAATTAGAAAGAAAAGAGCCTCAAGACTGTTTTAATGTTGAATTCTGTGCTTGTTCTTCATTTCCAAGCTCACTTCTGTAAGGATGGCCCTGTGTTACTGTCAACATCAGAAAGCTCAGGCTCTGTGAGGAACAAGCCATTGCATACACAAGTAAAAATGGAAGTGGGAACAGACACTGTTTGAAACACGGGGCAGAAAACTGTCCCAGCTGTTCCAGGGAGTCCCACAAATGTGTTGTGAAACCAGCAAAGAGCCAGCTGGCTTTATAAAAAATCAGGGATGCTGGATCTCCCTAGGGCTCAGTCAACAAATCAATCTTCAAAAAAAAAAACATAAACCCATGTACTTTTAATTTTTAATTTCCCAAAGTAATAAGGTTTTACACCTATCAGGACACATACCAGACAGCTTCACCTCCAGTTTTCTTATTTGTTCATTTCTTCTGAACAATTGGGATGAAAGATCCTCTCTGGAGCTGCTTCCATCAGAAGCCTTGGGAGAAGAGCAACACTTGTGTAAGTCACAAGATTCAGAACAAGTGATCCTGCCATACATTAACTCTGGGATAATAAACACTCTCCCACCCAGGAATAATGCTTGTTTTCCACATAAAAGGGAAAGTTGTACTAGCACAGCACAACATGTAAGAAATGCTGAAGCAGAAAAATAGCAAGAGCTTAAACAGTGAGCTGTGCCATGGTGGCTGCTCCCTGGAGCAGAGCTTGGGAAGAGCTGCAGCTGGGAACTGTTTGTTCAAACTGACTGAGGAGATGGGGGAATGCAAATCAGGCACTACAGCACGGGTCAGAGTGAAACACTTCAAAATCAAAGCAATTGGAAAAGCAGCAGCAATGCTTTGAGGGAGGATAAGCTCTCTGAAGCCCTGGTGCTGCAGTCTGTCCATGCAAAAAACCACTGTGTAAAATGACTGATGAGTCCTGGGGTGCTTTCTGCTCCATAAAAATCAATATTAAGAGCAATTAAATGAATATTGATAAAAGAACTAATTCTTGGAGGTTTTCTGAAAGCCACTCAAGACTTCAGGCACCACCAGTACTTGTTTTCTGCTCTCTAAAGTAAATGGAATTTCTACATGGGAATTTGTTGAGTGCTAAAAGGAACACTCAGCAAAACAGAAAGCTAATACATTTCCATTATAAAATGCATCTAAACAGTAGGATCTCCCACTTTCTGCTTAACAGATCTGGAATTTGAGCTGAGCTTCATTAAAAAATAAGTTAAAGCCCGACTGTGCAAATAACTCCTTCCCTTTGCAGCCAGCAAACAGAGCCCTGCTGCTGGCTCCAGCAGTGGGGTGGCCCTGCCTTAATCCAGGCTTTGAGGGCTGTGACAGCCAGCCACCCAGGGCAGAGCTGCCAGAGCATTCCAGGGTTTCATTTAACCCACACACTCCTGGAATTTTACTTGCTCAAACAATGTTTTACAATGAAAGAGAGGAACTGCAGTGCTTTTGAGGGCAGCTCAGAACTGTGCACAGGTTTTTGGCAGAGACAGACCCAGTGTCTGGGGGAAGTGTCCCAGGAAGGCAAGAGGTGAACCCAGATCCACAGCAAGATGAGAGCTGCCCAGATGTACCCTGTTTTCCTGGTGAAAGCTGTGTCTGCCCCATCCCTGGCAGTGATCCCCACCCTCAAGGCCACTTTGGACAGGGCTTGGAGCAACCCAGACTAGTGGGAGGTGTCCCTGCCCATGGCAGGGGGTGAACTGGATGGGCTTTAAGGTGCCCTCCAACCCAAACCACCCTGGGATTCTATGCTTCAGTAATTAATTCTACAAATAGGTATCACATAACTAAAGCTTTACTCAATATTTTATGTCTGTTTATCAATGTTCTGTGTTGAAACAGCTTTGTAACTCATGTTTACATAGGAACAGAAGCCTTACATCAACTACTATGATGAACACATGAATATTTTCCTTCATTATTTAGGTTCATTCAAGGTATGACTCCTTTATGCTTTAAGAGGTGTTCTTACAAAGACACCACAGTCTGTATTCAACTCACACACTAGATTTAAAATGGTTGCCTGCAAAGCCACAGCACGAGTGCTGTCAGAGAAACGAGATTCCAAAGCAAGGTGTAACTCACAAAGTCGTCTCCAGAGTCTGCTCCCATCGAGGTGATGGACTCCCTGCTGACAGACCTGGGGATCCGGGCACTTCCTCCCGGCCTGGGGGCAGCCCCTGCCTCCTCTGCGATCTTCTTCTTCAGTTTGGCAAACATTTTACTGCCCTGCAGCCCTGAAACGGGCGGTTCCCTCGGAAAGCCACGACCCCCGACGTTTAACACACTGGCACTCCGTTTAAAGCTCCCAGATGCTGAGACTGAATTCTGTGCCTCAGCCACTGCTTGACCGCACTTGTGGTTCCATTAAAGCCCTCACGGCCTGGCAGCACCTGCAAATCAAGCAGAAATGGGATCCACACGAAAAATCCCACCCACATTCACCATTTAAAGGGAATTGGACGCCCTTTAACATCGCACCTGTCACAACGCGTTAAAACACCGGGTCACCCGGAGCAGGACCCGCTCAAGCCCCAAACCAGCGGCGCTAACGGCGGCAGCCGGGGGCCCCCGGGCCCGGCCTTCCCACACGGCCCCGCAGCGGGGCCCGGCCCGGCCCGTGGCGGCTGCTCTGCCCCGGGACAGGAGGGCCCGGCCCGGCCCCTCACGGCCCATGGCCCCCCTGTCCCTGTCCCGGCCCCTCACGGCCCATGGTCCCCCAGTCTCTGGTCCCGGTCCCGGCCCCTCACGGCCCATGTCCCGCCTGTCCCTGTCCCTGTCCCGGCCCCTCACGGCCTATGTCCCCCCTGACCTGGTCCCTATCCCGGCCCCTCACGGCCTATGTCCCTCCTGTCCTGGTCCCTGTCCCGGCCCCTCACGGCCTATGTCCCCCCTGACCTGGTCCCTATCCCGGCCCCTCACGGCCTATGTCCCTCCTGTCCTGGTCCCTGTCCCGGCCCCTCACCGCCTATGTCCCCCCTGCCCCGGTCCCCGNATGGCCCCCCTGTCCTGGTCCCTGTCCCGGCCCCTCACCGCCCATCTCCGCCCGGGCCTCTCCGCTCCCGCCGCCGCTTCCCCGGGAGCCGCCGACCCGGAAACGCCGCGCGGGGCGGAAGCGGCAGCGGCCCCGCTCCTCCCTCAGACCCCGCTCAGATCCTGCTCCTCCCTCAGACTCCCCCCCTCCCTCCG
>VXBA01001782.1:56830-94009 GCA_013399895.1 Serilophus lunatus | reverse complement strand
CAGATCCCGCTCCTCCCTCAGTCCTTCCCCGCTCAGATCCCGCTCCTCCCTCAGTCCTTCCCCCCTCGCTCCCCGCTCCTCCCCCGGTCCCCCCGTCCCTCCCTCTGTCCCCGTGCGAGCGGAGCAGGCGGCTCGGTACGAGTGTTTACCACAGTTTATTGACAGCACAGGCCCCGGGCGGGGCCGGGACAGGAGGCCGAGCCCCGGCACAGACACAGCGAGGGGCGAGGGGCGGGACACGGCACAACCGCGAAGGCCGGGCGGGGACAAAGCGGTGGGGAACGCGCTCCGGAGTCGCTGGAAGGCGGTGAGGAGGACGCGGGGCTGGCGCCCGGTGTGACCCCGACAGGGACGAAGAGCAGGGCCCGGTTCCATCGCGGCTCCTCCAGCGGGAACACGAAGGCGCTTCTTCCCTGCACGGACGCCCGGAACAACGGCAGAGCCTCCTCTGGCATCACACGGCTTTGGCGATTACACATCCCTTGCAAAAAAGTCCATTTGCTCCAAAAAAGTTTATTTATATATCTCTATATATTTCAAGGAAAATATCTGTTTTTACCAAAATACGATATACAGGCACACAGCTGTAAAATAACTTTAAACCAATTCACTATAAAATTACTTCTGATAATAAATAATCTGATTCTCAGAGAGGCAAAACGCTCCCTGTACCTCTGCAGCTGTGCTGCCCGAGGTACGGTCCCTCTGCATTCCCAGAACTCTCCCAAACGCTCCCACCTGAGCTCCCCTCGTCCTTCTCGCTGGGCCTTGCCCAGGGCAGAAGCAACTTGTGCTTTTCAGCCTGCATGAGGCGGAATCCTGCTCCCAACAAACCGCTTCAACGGAGAAACCATCAATAAACGTGTGCCAAAAGCCATCGGGGGCAGATCCTCCCAGCGGGGTGTTCTGGAAGGAGCAGCTGCTGGTACAGGGCTGGTGAGATCTGCTCTGCTCTGGGGCTGGTCCTGCCCCCAAGGGGAATGAAACCAGGATCAGAACACCTACGTGTGCATCTGGGCAGGACTCATTGTCCCTAATTCTCAAAAAGATCCCTCAGGTTCAGAAATCTCGAACTAAATCACCTCTGTCTTGGCATAGCAATAGTTTAGAAGGGAAAACAAGAAAGTGGCTGTCGCTGCTAAATTTAAAGCAGTTACGTGTCTGATGTGCTCCTCCCCTGCCCCATGAGTGCACACCCAGCCCTTCAAAGCACTTGCAACACATTTGGTCACGGAACAGTTTTGCTCTAAAAGCCGGATAATACAAATGTGAGAGAGCTCCCTCGGGAGGTATAATGTGCTCTGGAGAGCTCTGCCCTGGCCGCGGTGCCCAGCCTGGCCTCCCCGAGGGGCACAGAGCAGCTTTCAGCCCTCTGCACCACGTTCTTCCCCTCGTCCATAAAACTGCTCCTGCCTGCAGAGCCCCCCGAGCCCCGGGGAGCACCAGGACTGAGGGAGGCTCAGCTGCAGTCAGACAGTGACTGAGGAATCAAACAGATAAAGCTTTTACAAAAGAAGCCTCAAGACAAAACAGTTGTTCCGACGGATGCCGGGATTTTTAGCTTTCGGGGAGGAGCAGACTTGCAGCACAGCAGGGTCACAGCACACGGCAGGCAGCAGGGCAGGGGAGGTGCTTCCCAACTCATGCCAGGGGTGGATCTTGGGGCAGCACTTCCATCCCATCCTTAGGGGAGAAGCCTGACCAGCCCTACTCAAGTTGTAGCTTTTGAAGATGATTATTGGGAACCCGATTTCCTGTTGCCTCCATCTATTTCCTGTGACCCTTAAAAGACATCCCTGCACATCTCCCTGGGGAACAGTCTTGAGAGGTTTAGTCAGTCATAGCTTGACAGACATTATTTTGATGAACTACTCAAAGAAATGTCCTGGAACTTCTCAATAAAGCACTTCCAGGGAGCAAGTCCCACTTGCACAGCTCATGGACGTTAGTGCTCCATTTAGCTGGTACACGAAGCAAAATGACACATCACATCCCAAGAGCAAATAAAAACCAGAGCATTAAAGACTCACAACCCTGCATTCCCCTGCCACTGGTATTTTGAGAAGTCAAAGGGTTAAAAAAAGGCAACAGCAGTAACTTTGGAGGGATGTTCCAAAGCCAGTCTGAGCTGGAGCACAAACAGGTGCCTACTGTGGGAGCAGGATTCATCTGAGCACACCACATGCAGGGATTAGGGAGCCAGGCAGGAGTAGTCCCATAAGGACACAGTTGGTCCAGTTCACCTTCTCCTCTCAGTGTATTACATGCAGAATTTACCCCCTTTAATTTGGCATTGCCTGGTGCTGGCAAGTCTTCTCTTGTTAATACAAGCGAAAAAGATACATGGAGAAAGGGAGAGCGAGACAAGAGGGAAGGCATCAGGCCTGAGAAGAAAAGGATTTGTTCTCTTCTCACTTAAAAGTGGTTCAGAGTCTTTGCTTCGCTTCCACACTGAGGACTGTGAGATACAGAAACCAATTTTCTTCAGTACACACAAGCATACACCGAGGTACCTACGACCATAGCACAGAGCACACAGTAGCACAAGTTTAGAATGACTTAATGCAAACAAGACAAGCTTTTACTTGGAGGGGAAAATATCAACATTTTCATCTTGAATGCAGTTGCTTTGGGTGGGAAGGGAGGGGGCTGGCTCACAATCCCAGACCAGACACTCACCCAAGCTACAGCTAGAGCAGGTGAGAGCCTTTTGCTTACACAGTACAATTCTGCACTCCTCCCTACACAACAGGAGAGGAATCTTTATCTTTCCATGTCCCTGCCAGCACAGGACCTTCTAACACAGATCAGTTAGGTAAGAGAATGAAGAACCTCAAGAATGAACTCTTGACTTGAACACTCATCACTGAGAAGTTCAATTTCTGAACTAATTTTGAAGACCTGTACTCTCCTCCTACATTCCAGCTTCTTCAGGGCTTTTTGTTCTGTTTTTTAAAAAGTGCCTTCTCCTCTGATGAGATCCACCTTGGCAACAAGCAAACAGAGCCTCCTTGAAGGGCTGCAAAGTGCAGAAGCCTCTCAGGTCACAAGCAAGGACTCCCTGCTCCAGCCTGGCTGAAATGAAGGTGGGGACCACCAAGGCTTTCCCAGCCAGTTCACAAGCAACGTCCCAGAGGTTCACCAGCCCACATGAGTGGAATCCTCATCACTGCTCCTATGCTTGGAAACAGCATACTCTTTTCCATATAGATGGAACCAAAATGAGAACAGGTTCATCAAAGCAAAAGCTACAGCAAAGCAAAAGCATTTGGTTGGAAGCCAGTGAGCTGGGGAAAACCCAATTCCCCTTTTCCATGCAAGCTGAACACTGCTGGGGGAAGAACAGCAAGCAGGGCAACAGATAACCAGCCTCTCATTTGCTGCTGCATTAAAGGCTTCCTGTATCTTCAGCTTGCACGTGTTTTAATTACCAGGGATCTCCTACCAGGCAGAAAGGCAGAGATCAGCTTCACAGTTAACACAGGAATCTTACCACTGTAATACATACAGGAGTGCCCATTCCCCTGGCTAAGGGCTCCTGTACCTCAAATCAGTTATGAGTTACTCCAAGGTCCAAGGGTAAGTCCCTGGAAACAGCACATTACAATGGCAGAAGAGCCATGACCTTTACTACAGCCACGAATGATGTGCAGCACCTTGTGGGATCCACCCGAAATGGCGTATGTGTGTATATATAAATTTTGTATATAGACACTGTAGTGGTTCATTCTTTTTAATACATATACAAGTACCTATACATATATACATATTTACAATTTACACCAGCCAGTAGATGTATGTGTACTGTACATACACACACAAACGCCGAGAACACACATGCACACACACAAACACGCACTCGTTAAAACAAATGCCACAGCTTGGGAAATGAAGTCCTGCCAGAGTCCAAAGGGCAGCACCAAGTTGGGGGGGGGGCTCAATGTACCAGCTTCAAGACTGCTTAGAACAAACACGAGCATTCACAGGATTTTGTACACTTGGGAAATAAAGAATGGATGGCACAAGCTGCAGCCCAGCTACAAAGAACCTTCATGCAAACACCCCAGCTACACTGCAGCCACTCCTGCTGTCCCACACTGTGCCCTCAGCTGAAGGGATCCACCAGTGCTGTTGTGGCTCACTAGGTGATACCTCAGGCAGTGGCACTGCATGCTGGCCTGCCATCATACCCTGGGAGTCACCAAGTTCTGCATTGCTGTCACCTGAACACAGAGGCACGGCTGGGCTTCAACAAAAAGCACTGGTCAGACTTGTCCTTTTCACTTCTCTTCTAGCAGCCCATGGAACAGTGACAATAGACTTTTTCATTAATAGCTTTAAGTATCTGCATTTCCTCCTTGTTCACACCTGCACCGCCAGGAGCTGCCAGAGCTGCTCTGTCTCCTCAGGGGACCAGTACACTCCCACACGAGCCAGCCAGCACTTTACCCAGCAGCCAGAACAGCTTTTCCCAGTCAGCACCTCCCCAAAGGCCACTGTCCTCCTCCACAAACCCACACTGAGGTTACAGGCCAGGGGAGCTGGCAGTGCTGCCAGAGTTCCAGCCCCTGTTCTCCTGGTTCCAGGGCAGGACTGAGCTGCAGTGGGGGACATGCAAAACATCCACGGGGTTGTGGCAGCTCCCACTTGGTTTAACCTGCAAGGGGAACATCAGCACCTCTCCTGGGGCACGGGGATGCAGCACAGGGGGGTCAGATACACGAGTGCAGGGAAGGGCTCGTGCTCAGCACTGTACAAGGTGTCCTTTCAGCTCCTGCCAGGGAGTGGTCACACTGGGGGAGCCATACATGCCACCCACCCACGGAAAGGAGGGATAACACCTGCTGGAAATGTCAGAATTTCTAAATAGTACCTCAAAATGATGAATGCCCCCTCCTCCTGTGGCAGCAATATAAATGGTAAGATGCCCCACAGGACAGTGAAGGGGGGGGCCAGGCTTGGGGGTTTGTAATTTGACCACCTGCCCAACCAGGTCCTTGCCCAGCAGGACATCGTTCCTGCAGAAAACTGCTGTGCCAAATTTTAGGGAGCATTAAAGTATCTTTACAACCTCACTTCAAAGCCACTGCTCCAAATGCAACTGAATTGTCCAAAGTTTTCACTTGCCTAAGACTGAAAAAATATATTTGTTATGAAGGACTCTGTGTTATTGCTATTGTTGGTTTGTACTGTGTGGTTCCATCTTTACCATTTCAAATCCAAACTCTTTGGGGATAAAATATTGGTTTTTCTGCTGATTTTTTTTTTCTTTCCAATTTCTTAAAATTGTATAAAAATAAAGGATTTCCACAAATGTGGGCTAAAGGTAACCAATAATACTTCTATGCTTAGGATCAGCTGTTGGAAATGTGGTTGACAGCCACAAGACCAGAAATAAACCTCTAGTGATTCTTTAGTTTAACATTTAAAAGACATGAAAACTTCTGCTTATAAAATTGACCCCATACAGAATGGAACAGCTCAACTAACAGCTGTTTATTATTACTTTTTAAAATAATGGTCCTAAATTTAAAAATAAAATCAAGTACTTCCTTTTATGATTTTCACATTATAAAACTGCACCATTCAAAATCTGTGGCCAGGGAAACCCCTTTGCAGTAAGACAGTTTCTTTTAATAGTCATCGAGGGTGTTTTCCAGGAAAACATTCCTAACATCCAGTATGGAAGCCAGCTCCAAAATGTGCTTTTGGAGGTGAGGGTTCTCCACCGTTTCATCTCTTGGCAGCTGAGGATAAGATTCAGGATAATTTCGAGTCTCCTGCTAGATGACAGTGAAAACAAAGAGAATCAGACACTCATTTCTTGCACACCTTTTACAAAGTAGATTGCAAAGGGCCAATTTCACCCTAATCTGTTCAGTTTGGCACACAGAGAGAAAATATTCTACAATGCTCAGTTTTCTCTTTTCATTCACTCATAGTGGCAATACAAATGCCTGTTCATCTGAGATGGTGAATAGTATGTTCACAGCAGCCTTTCAAAAAAACAACAAACAGAACACACTAAAAAAGACAAAAAGACTTCAAGTGTACTTACCTACCAGGCTGGAGTTCATTTCTTGAAATTACAGACATGTTAGCATCTCCAGTGGGAGATTCACCTCATCCTAAAACAAATACCTAAGACACTGTGTGGGGGCAAATCGCTCCCAACAGCACAGACATGTCTCTTTTCCCTGATATCAGGGGCAGCCCAGGCAGCTGATTTAGGCTTGGAGAGCTACTGGATGTCTGTGGTTCCACAAGTGAATACTGCACCTTTCTGTGCTCAAGTCTCATTTCTTCCTGCAGTGTTTAAGATGGAGCAGGCAGTTTATATGCCAACACTCACACGCATAAAATGGTGCAGATCCAGAAGCAGGCTTCGCTTTTGGCACAGCTTTAACCAACAGGGAGGGAAAATACCATCTTCCTGTTTAGCTGATTCATTTACATTTCAAAGACCTTTCAAAAGCCATTCACATTAGAACACATTCAGCAATAACACCCCACTGCCTCTTATGTTCTTGTTCTACACCTTTTTAGTTGTGTAGAAATACTAATCTTTAGTAAGAGGAATTTCTAGAGCAGACAGGGACGTTCAGTGTGACGTAGATGGAGTGTATCTGCTGTGACCTGTGTGCAGGACTAAGGCTCCTGCAAGCCAAAGGACAGGCACAGAGGCACAGCCTCAGTGCAAGCTGTAGGAATTAGCATGTGAGCATCAGTCCTCTCTCTGAAGCCACAGGGGTTTGTCCAGCCCTCAGATCCCTCCACCCTGAGCCAGGGTGTTCCCACAAAGGCACAGATATCCCTCCATACCCGGAAGATTTTGTGCATCCTCATTGTAGCTGAACAGAAGATAAATCTTGTGAGAAGCAAGCGAAGAAATTCATCCCCAAAAAACTGAAGGAAGGACTGATCTGTAGAGAAGGGAAACAAAGCTCAGTTTAGAAAGGCTTAAGAAAGAAATTCATCCCAAAAGGTTCAGCTGTGCATGCTGAGGCCTGTACCTATGGATCTGGAGTGGGTCAGGAGCTGGGCAATGTCCCTGTTGATTTTTCTCAGGTAATCCTGACACTTCTCCCACAGCCCTCTGCGCATGCTTGATAATCCAGAGACAAACAGGAATGCCATCAAAGGATTGTTCAGAAAGAGCGTGAAGAGGCTCCCCCGCTGAGACTGATCTGAAAGGAAAAACACATCAATAGACAAAGAGATACATTTGGCACATGAAACAGAAACGCTGTCCCTGCCACAGAATGAAGTCGCTCACCCGCTAAATTCTGTAACAGAGCAACTACTGCTCTGTGTCAGTCACACCTCTGGTGGGGAGCTGAGCAGAGACTGGCAATAAAGCCTCGCTGGGGACCTGCAGCAACACCAAGACACCTTAACTGACTCTGCTCCCTTTCTGGGACTAATAAAGTGCCCACAGTGCTAAAATCCACCATCATCCCACGCTGGGATGGCAATTTCCTCTGCCTCTGTGCAGAAGAGGCTTTGCTCCTGCTACTTATTGGAGCTTTCTGCAGAAATATCATCAGTGTCAGAATAAATTATTCACTATGAACAGTAGCTAAACTTTATCAGGGACTGTTAACCTGATTTAGGGGTTGCATAGTGGTGAAAAGCTATCTCCTCCTGAGGAATCCATTTGTTTGGGACAGACACAGGATGCAACTGCAACTTGTTGGGAAATGCAATACTGCACATACCTTGTAATGCTTTTGGATATGCTGTTGGAGAAAGCAAGCACACCAATGGTTGTCCAAATAAGTTTGTGAAATTCTGTAACAGATAAGAATTTTCAAGTATTGATGGTCACTTTGCTTGCAGCAGGTCAAGGGTACAAATCCTACAATGCCAGAGACACTAATGCCCCTCACACAGCTCAGCACTGGCAGTGAGCCTGACCAGTTCACTTACTCATAGATCACAGCACAGAAAGAATGTAATGCTCTCCATTCTAAAGGAATTACAATTCTCTCATTTCACTGCCACTGATGCCAGACATTAATATCATGGAAATATGGCTTCTAGCAGTAATACAATACTTGAAAAAAAATCATGTTCTGCAGTAAAAGTGAAAGCCATGGGCCTTTGGGTCAAAACAGCTCTTGCATCTTCCCTCAATACCAAATGAACTGTCCAGTCAAAGTAATTTCTTTCCCCTTTTGTTTCTAGCAGGAGGAGCTATGTCTGATGAAACACCAAAGCCTAGGGGAGAAAAGTTTTAAAGTAAGTTTCCTTTAAAGCAAGTATAAAAGTCATAGCCTTAACATCTGCCGTTATGAGTTACAATACTCATTCCATGCCCCTTCAACCAGCACCTTAAGTATTGCCCAAGTCTCCCATTGCCCAAGAATTTCTCCAGAATCTCAAACATCACCATTGTCCAGTCTCAGAAACCTTTACTTGGTAACAGTTCCTTCTGGCCCCTTCATAATTCAAATGGGACTTTCCCTTCCAGGCAGTACATTTGAGTTAAATCAGTTTTACAGAATTAATCTAATCAAAATCTGCTAAATACTAAAGACAGTAATCTAGTCTAATCAAAATAAAACATTTCCCATCTCTGACAGAGTGCTGACTAGTCCTAAAACCCCTTCTAGTTCATTAGGAGCCCAAGGCAGATTTATAATGCTGGACACTGAAGTTTGGTAATGAAGAAACAAAGACTATTCCCTTACAGACAGTAACAACAGGCCAGCCCAGGAACTGGTGAAACTGAGCTATAAAGAAACATTTCAAACTCCAGGAGACACTGCTGGTTTGAACTGGACACACACACTGGCAGGTTCCCCCTTCTCCAGTAACTCATTTGCTCAGTATTCATGAGCATATTGACATGTTCCATTCCATCTTGTACCACTCAGCTACAGACCAAAGCAGACTTGCCACCAGGAAGAACAACAATGCAGTTCAACACAGCCCAGAGCAAACCCATGCCACTTGGGTGTCTCAGGCAAGGTATCACTCACTGCAGTGTCTGGGAGCACTCTGGTCTCTTGATGAGACACAACTACCTACCAGAGCCCAGGTGAACACCAGGGCTCACTCACCAGTATCACCACTGTGCTCCCAATTCCCCCAGGAAGGTGCTTTGGGATACAGCAAAGGCACTGGAGCATCTGCAGCCATGGCTGGGAGCAGAGGCACACACAGTGCCTCCAGGAAAACCTGTCCTGCAGCCCAGGTGTTGACAGGGGCTCTAGATAAGGAATGCCCTACCTTTCAGTGCATGGATGACTCCAAAAAGGATAACCCACATTTTATTTCAAAACTGACTCTGTCTTTCCACTTCAGCATTCAAGTTTCCCACAGAAGCATTGCTGCTTTTTACAAAGCTTCTCATGTATATATCTTTTGAAAAAAGAGCTACCCATCATCTCTAAAAGAAGTCACTTCACAGGTAGGCTTTGCTCAGCTGAGTGTACCACACCACTGACAAAGGCCTTGCATTCTCACTGGCTGGAGGTTTGGGTTTGGTTTGTTTTGAAGCCTTTGCATTTCACCATGATCCCAGATAACCATAGCTACAGGGAGACATTGATCTAAAAATATTATTTCATCCACATATGCAGTGGTAACCTTCAAGAACACACAGCCATCTATATTTAAATGGAAGTGTTAAAAAAAAATTCATGGGGCTTTCAGTAGATAGGCAGTTATCTTCCACTTTCAGCTAAATATACAGGGGAGGAAGCTCTTCAAGTGCTGCTGATTTGACAAACTGGCAAGTCACTTCCTGGCAGGACTGACTTTCAGTCATCACCATTTCAGCCCTGCAGAGGGGGAAGGGGGGGATGCGTGCAGGAGAGCAGGAACGGGCTGCAGAAAGAGATGTGTGAGCAGTTGCTGTTCCTGCTGCTAGTGCCAGCAGTGACATTTAAATGTCAGGATAGCTCCTGTCCTATCAGGAAAGATCAGAGCAGCCATGTGGAAAAAAGGCAGTACTGACTTCAACTTCTCTCACAGTTGCACAGAACCTCTTTGTCTGTGCCAGCACTCGAGCCTGTGAATCCCCTCCCAGCCCACCCAGGGAGTCTCAGGACAGCCCTGTCAGGACACTGGGGACAGGGACCCACAGCATGACAGGCAGGAGTGCAGCAGGGCTGGGGAACACTGACACTGAAAGCTCTGACATGCACCTTCAGTGGAAAACAGAAGGAGACACCTAAACCCATCCCCACACACCTGCCTGCCTACGCCCAGTGGCAAGAGATGGGGAAGGTGAATGTCACTTCTGAAATGCTGAACACATTTCTTTTCAGACTCCTCACAGTTATGCCCACACAGTTCTGATCTGGGTCAGAACTCCTAGCAGCCAATTCTATAATCCTGTCCTCAAATACTTCCAAAGCTCCCATTTCTGTGCTCCTTCCACACGGGCAGACCCGGACTGCTCCCCCACCAGCTGCTCTGTGCTGAACAGGCAGAGCACTGGTGGGTTTTACACTACTGATGGTCAGCTCACTGCAGGACAAGGAGAAGAAACTCAGTGGAGGTTACAGTTTAGCTTACTGTGTGCCCACAGAATCTAAAGAAGATTTAATTACAAATTTTAAATGCAACACAAAAAGCAAATTCTACTGGAAACACTCCACAGCAATTCTCACAAGAGCTACAAATCTACACGTGGAAATCCCTTCCCTTAAATGGGGAAGGCAATTTAATAAAAAGCAGATCTGCTCTGAAACCTAATATGGTGAATTAAATGCAGTGGTGTTTAAAAAGCCAATGGAGAGGCCAGATCATTACTTGACTGTCAGGCAGGAGTTCCCTGGCTCAGCACAGAACTATCCAGAATCACACTGACCACTGATTTAGTACCTCTCCTTGGCCAACAAATGCCTTTAAAACAAACAGCACAGACTGTGGACACTGAGCAAGGCACAAGTTCCTCTGGCCACTAGACGTCCCTGTTCCTCCTCCGAAACACAGCTGTGGCTGTTCCCTTTCCTCACTGCACATAATGGAGCTATAAAAAGGAAGACAGAACAAGTGGCACTTTCCCCAGATATAGCACATTGTTATTACCTCATTCATGAATGAAATGAATGTGTAATGCTCTCCAGATTCAACTGGCCACTAAGAGTGCAAGGCCTGCTTCTGCATTACCCGAACTGCAGGTTCCCAGGGGTGACTTGGCATGGAGCAACTGCACTGTAAGTCCAGAGCACCCTAGGAAGGAGGCTCACTGTCCAAGCAAACACCACTCTACAGAAACACTGGATGTTAATTTGAGTCTTGTTACTTCCTTGGTTCAGACACAGACACCCCATGTTTTATAAGATCAGGGTCAATGCTTTGACTCCTTTCTGTTGCTTAAAAGCAACTGAGTGCTGGATGACTGGAAAAAAGAAAAGCACATTAGTTATCTCCCTCCCCCACACATACACACCCCGAGATTTGTCTTTGGTATAAAACAAAAATAAACCTCCCACCAGAGACCTTGGAATTCTTGAACCTTTTTTCCCTCCAGGAGGATTTATTACTTTCCAATGAGCGGCTGTTCATGTGCTTCTCCTTCTTGTTCCTATTCATAGGGTCAGATCCTGACTAGCATGCACAACCTCAAAAGAAAAGAAAGACTGAATACAAACTGTTTAAAAAAATAGCCTGTTAAAAGTGTAAGCTAACTAGGGGTTGGCACTGTATCCTACCACACGAGGAGCTGCCTCCAAGGGTCTTACCTTATAGGCAACACTGTTGGAAGAGTCTACGATGATGAACAGGGGCTTTCTGGTGAAAGGGTAGAGATCTCCAGGGTGGAGGCTGGAAAGAGAAAGGGACACCTCACAGAGCACTAGAACTGCTGCACAGCTGTGACAGTGCACACGTTTCTCAGCCACACAGCTGCCCACATCCAGATAAAAAGCAAGCAGATTCCCCATGGCCCAGTCCCCAGACTCATCCTTAGACAGCAACTGCACAGCTCATTTGGTACTCACTAGATTATGGGCTGAGAGACCTGTTAGTAGTTCCAGAGATGTTTATCTCCTTGGGAAGTCATCCACCATTAAGCTGAAGTTTGCCAGTAATTAAGAACTTACACTAAGTCACAGTAACACTTGTGAAGTGTTTAAATCATCATTTAAAGCTGTACGTTCATTTCTGAGTGTTTGACTTCAAGTCAATCTCCACCATGATGTCCTGCCCTGAGGACTTTGATGCATTTTTCTCCATCAAAGACAAATCCCTCTGAACCTGCAGGTGCCCCCTGTGACTCTTACCAGTGCATCTCTTTGTAGGACTGGTTTCTCTTGTGGAGCGCGTCCCCGTTGATAATGTCCCGGTTGCTGTTTGTCAGAACACCCCCAAAGTCGTAGGGACCTACACGTGGCAAGAAGAAAGCTCAGATCAGCAGGGGCAACTCACCTCACGGATTTACTGGTTAGATGAAAGCAGGGAAGCAATGACAAATCCCACAAAATTAAAGGGATCTGAACCACTGCAGTCGTAAGGAAGGGGGAGAGGAATGGAGGTTTGGCTAACTTTGTATTACATTTTATGTTTCCTTAGCAGTTTCACCATCTATCAAATAGAAGTTACAAAGTTGCATTGCTCGCTTCTAATTTAATTATTCACGACTTATCCACAAACACAATACAAAAGATACAAATACAAATGCTCTTGCTACACTACACAGCAAGAAGATTAGATTCCACTATACATCTGATACAGGAAAATCAATACCTTTGTAAAATTACTGTATGAGTTGCATATTCCAGATTCAGAATTTGATCAAAAAATAAGGCTAAATGAATCAAAAAGAACAGACATACTACTATCATCTGCAGTTCTAACACTGCAAAGGGGAGGAGAGAGAGCTCAGAGAAAAGAACAAAACAGATTTAGTCAGATTTCAAATCTGCAGCAAAGGTTTATGTTTTAAGATTTCCGAGTCAGAATTCACAATTTTCACATGCACACACCCTGGACATGTGTTCCCACAGTAAACTAACAAAGTATTCTGCAAAGTTTGCACAACTGAGCTACCCCCTGACTGTGTGATGGATGGGAAAGATGAAAGCAATGGCTATAAAATGTATTTTTTGATATCCTGTAGGATTTGATACTTCTGCCATTGGTATGCATATCGAACATCACCAACATGAGTAAGATAAAGAATTAGGGTTTCCTCATTCTGTTATACATTTGCAGAGTTGGTTGACCCCTATTTGGCCACCAAATGCAATTTTTTCAGGTTTGGATACAAGGCACCTTTCCATTTTAAGGGAAGCTTTGGGGATACAAAATCAGGAACAGAACATACATTAATTGAGCACTGTTACAAACATCTCACGTGGTCTGCCAAACACAAAGGGCTTGCAGGGGATGGACAGTGCAACTTGCAGCTGCTCTCCCTTTTAATAAGG
This sequence comes from Serilophus lunatus, assembly GCA_013399895.1. Classification (NCBI taxonomy): domain Eukaryota; kingdom Metazoa; phylum Chordata; class Aves; order Passeriformes; family Eurylaimidae; genus Serilophus; species Serilophus lunatus. The sequence goes on along the minus strand of VXBA01001782.1, from coordinate 80,624 downwards.
CAGAACTCTGTGCAGACCACACCACCTTATTAAAAGATTGCAGTGATGGAACTCATTGAATGGAAGCTGCACCCTGACTGTGCAGCTCCTCAGGTGACTGAGCCTGGATGCCTCTACCACAAGGTCTTAAGCTGAAACAGCACATGCAGTGAGGTGGACACACCACAGGCTTTAGAGAACACACTTCAGTCAGAACCTACCACCAAGTTGCAGCAAGAAGTAAAATGTCAAAAGTGTTTAAAAAAAATCACTGCCACAAACCAAAGCTGACAGGGATTTTTTTTCTTTTAACATTTTGAGAGCTCTATAAATCATGCACTGGGGAGAACAAGGCATGCATTTTATAAAGGAATGCAAGTCTCAAACAGATGAGGTACAATATTTAGGATGTTAAGAAGTTCTTTTCTTTTTGTTTTTCTCTTGAATTATATAAATGGATCTTTGGACTGTGTTTACTTCAGCCAACCATTTTTCAGCTTTCACATTGCAGCTGCATCCAAATATTCTGCTAGATTGCAAAGAACAGGAGGATGAGGTGAGGGGAATTGTCAAAAATCATGAGAAGGGCTTGAATTGTCAGGTTAAGGAGCGTGCAAATAGAGCAGTCCCTTCACCACCCATCCCCTGGTGCTGGGGAGTGGAAAGAATCACAAAGTGCCACTCAGCCATCTCAGGAACTTTGTACTGATGCATCAACTGAGCCACGTGGTCTTCAAAATTGAGGAAGCTTTTGATACTTCAGATGCATCAAAAACTGGATGTGCCCTTACCAGGTTAATGCACACTAGTTAAAACACAATTAATTATTGTTTGTGGAAAAAGAAAGGCTATCTTACTAAGCAGACAGGAGAATCAAATTGACTTGTCTTTTGAAAGGAGCTTTGTGACATCTTTCTTGGTCACTTGTCCTGGAACATAAAGAGAATTCAAGCCCTGTTCATGACAGGGAGCATTCCTTTATTGTACCTTCACTATCCGAACGACCTGATGGGAACACGCCCGTGGCAGACAGGTAAATCAGCAGCACACTGTTGGCAGGCAGCTCCTGAAACCCAAACAGGGGCAGTGGCAAGGGGAGAAAGGGACAAGTTTATTGTAAGAGTCAATCATCACTTGCAGAAATACATTGTCATTACAAAGGCGCTATTCCTGCTTCTGGCTTCCCTTCACTGCTCTGTGGGTGTGTCGTTGCCCTGCCCCACCAGACACCCCTCCAGACAGGGAGGACACAGACAAAAGTGTGACCTGATGATCTGTCCAAAGCTTTCCTCCACAGAGACCTCTAGGCTGATATCAGAGGTCCAAGGAGCACTGAAAATCACCTCCTCCCACACAGACTCTCTCACTATCTAGCCAGATCCGAGGCTTTCCAAGATAAGGAAACCACAAGCTGCCAAGACCCATGCAGCCCCTAAGTCCCAAACAATTCATAAGGGAAGGGTTGTTCCCAAATACCCCAGTCTCCAACATCTGCCTCTTCCCCTTGGCCAACAAGCACAACACAGGTTTCTCTATAAATCTGTGAATGGAATTATTCCCCACCTTTCTAATGGGCTGTTTGCATGCAGGAACAGATGCTTTTGATCTCTGCCAAAGGCTGAACAAGCAGGCACCCAAAATTCTAAGAAGTAAGGATGCACTTCCTGCACCTCAGCAGCTGTTTCTTGAAGCAAAGTGAAGCTCGTTTCTTCATAGGATTCCTATTTTGGTTTTACTTCTAAATCATAAGTTGCTGACTTGTACAGTCAAAACTAAACATAATGACTCCATCAACTTTGTTAAATTAAGGGCAGCAACTGTATTAAAAAAATCTACAAATGTATAGATTACTGGCCTGGGGGAAAGCAGTGGGTAAGAAAATAAGACAGGCAGATAAAAATACAGCTTGTGCAGGATACAGTTCAAATGGGATACAGGTCTGGAGAATTAGCAGCTATAGAGTGCTGAAGAGCAACAGTTTCTTGACATACTTCCCTGATTTTGGATTGTATTTGGCAAGACATGAAATAAAGGAATACTTTGAAGTTTCTTCTGTTCTCCAGATCAGTGGAGATCCACATTTTACTCAGTGTCACACCCCATCCTGGATGTTTTTTCTTACAAATAAATTCACCAATTTCACAAACCTTAAATGATGCTGCTAAAAATGTATATAGCTGGCTAAAAGTTGGTTTATAAAGTAGATATTTATGGGGGTTTTCCCTCCTGGCTGGTTTCTCTGTTGACTCCTATTAAAACAAACAAACAAAACACTGCTCAAAAAAACCCAACAACAAGATATTATCAAAGCAGCTTCATAACCCTCTAAATTTCTATATATTAGAATGTTCATCTCCAACACACTTCCCCCACAAACGGCCAGCCCATGCTGCATTTCCTACCACACACTAAAGCAAGATGCACAGCACTGGAACCAGAACTTTGTATTGGCATTCATTTGAATAAAATGAATCCTCCAAGAAAAGAGTGACAAAATTAACTCTTCATCTCAAATAAATAAATTCTAATTTTTGTATTTCCTTTTGCCCCCAGATAAAACATTTCTATGCTTTCCCTGCAGGGGATATCACCTTTCAGATGACTGAGGAAGCTGATGAGTCCAGGCCTGAGCTACTCTTCACTAACTTTACTGGCCTGTTCTGCACAGTGACAATACTGAAGGAGAGCACTACTTAAAACAAACACAAGACCCTGTTAAGATCTGTTGCCAGGTTTGTCACTGGAGTGGAACTCACCTGCATTCCGGGTTTGTTCATTTGTGATGCCAAGTTCATGGGTTCCCTCTCCAGTGCTTGCAGCATCCGGAACATGTCGATTGTTAATTCACTGAACTTGACCTGGAAGAGAGTCCAACAGTTTGTTCTGCCACACACACACTGAACAGCATTGCTTTGGAATAGTCCAGATAAGAGACTCCACTGTGTACCAGACCATTCTCCCTCTCTCTCTCTCTCAGGGATCTGTCAGTGCCACCTTTGAATCTCTAAAGAGGTGTGAATGACTTCTACAAAAGCTCAGAGAGGACCAAGTGTGTTCCTGCTCTGCCTGGCAGGTCCCTGCAGTGCAAAAGCCTTCTTCCAAATCACAGACTTTTCTGGGATGTTCACAAATCAAGTGCTGAAATGGCTATGGACTATGAATTCAGACAAAATATGATACAGATACACCAGATGGAGTTTAAATACAACTCTCTTGCTTACCTGAAAAAAAGAGCTCAGAAAGAAGTCATCAAGTTTGTACAACCTCACTACCACTGCCTAAAGAAGACCTGGACAGTCTTTTGAAAGCCTCTTCCTGTTGCCACTGAAGGTGCAACAAACTGGAGGTATGTCATGTGAAAGATTAATTCAAGCTTTTTCTAGCTCTACCTCAGAGGCCTCTCATGCTTGAATATTAAGAACAATCCAGGGTAGGAACATCAATTACATCTGTTTAATTGACATGATGAATATAAGCAATAAGAGCTCAGTACCACAGGTCTAATACCCAACATTTCATTTTCAGCCCCTATCTCTGAGAGCCTCTTCCTCTTGCTGCCATTGCAAACACCACAATAAAAATACTTTAATGTTCTCCTCTACTGGAATCCCTGTTGTATGATCACAAGGGATGCCACAGGGGGAACTCCAAGGTGTAAACCCAAGCCCCTAGGATTTCTCTTACCTGGTTGTTGCAGTTGCCAATAATCAGTGCATCTGCAAGAGCAAGCTGTCCCACAATCATCCCCTGCTCCAGCAATGGAGCTCCCATCTCAGAAAGCCTGTTAGAGGTGATTACAATGGTGTTGTCATCATTTAAAACCATGACAGGGTCTGCCTAAAAAAAGCAACCAGAATAAATCAGGAATTCAGGAAACATATAGATTTGCAGCCAGAGGAAAATCCAAAGGTCTCACCACTTCCAGCAAACATTTCATAACTGAAGCAGATTTTTTAAATTACTTTGCCATACATGTATTTGTATGCAGGCTACATACATATTTTCCCATCTGGAAAGGCAAATTTCTTAGGGACTGCCAGAAATGCAGGGTGCAAACACATGAAGGTACAGCAAATAGCCTCTAATGACATGGACTCTGCTTCAGCTCCTCTGTACCTGAGGAGTCAAATGCCATCAACCTTAAAAATTCATGCAGCATAAACTAAATATTCCAACAATTAGAATAACTCTGCCCTACTGTAGTTTGCCTTCTCTTCCTAGAAATGAATAGCAAAGGAGGTGGCAAATGATACCAGTGCCACCCATTCTGGCAGTATTTAAATACTCCTGTTAAAGGCTGTCACATGAACACATGTCAGTGATTAGCTGGGACAGGCACACTGTCCCTGCACGTGGCACACTTGTTTCCCTCCCAGGCATGGTGATAAAGGACCATTACAGGGAACAAGACAAAAAATCTTACTTTTGAGCAGACAGCTACAAAGAAATTATATTCTCACCTCAATAAATGCTGCCACTTCCTGAAGAACCAAGTTCCACTCCACCTGATCTTCGGTGTTAAAACGATGAGTGTAGTCTTCAATTTCATCTGACAGCTCCTGATGCAAAGGGTTCAAAGACAGACACAGTCACTTCTCAAACTCAGAGTTTAACAGGCAGCCAGTAACTTTACACTTGGTTGGCTGTGCTGGCCTTTAAGAATAATAAATCAATCAATCAATCAACTCTTTGAGAACATATGCAGCAGACTTCTGACTAACATGCCAGCCAAAACGTGCTCTTTCAGCAGACAGAATGCCAATGTTGCACTCAGTTTTGGCAATGCAAATTGTCTTTTGAGTAGGTCCAAATGCAAAGAATATCTGGAGTGAAGTATAACTATCCCACTCACAGGCAGCTCTGTCACTGGTTATTACCATAAGCTATGGATACCAAGGACTCAAATTTCAGCTCATAAGTAACTTTAAATACATGGGGAAAGGGAATGGTGTGGCTGTTTTAACTGCTGCTAAGCTAAGCTAGCAGTTCAAGGGAGCTCAGACAGACAGACAGCAATGCAACCTACACAAAACTGTCAAGACCAGGATCTGCTTGCAGCAGGGTTGTCAGAGGGGCTGGGAAGCATATGCTGTGGGGAGCAGCTTGCTGTTCCTTTGCTGCAGTTACAGGGCACCTCCCTGTCTAGGCTGCAGCTATTGGAATGTTTTTATTTGGTGTTCAGACAATGCTGTCAAATCATTTGAGCTTAAAGTGTCCTTATTCAATGTCTGAATCACAGAAGATGTTCCCTGTGTTGGATGTCAGGTAGACTAGAAAAGCAAGGATCAGCAACCTCCCACCCCTCAGCTCCTTTATCCTCTCTTTGACATACCTTTACCAGGTCCTTTACAACATCCATTTTGTTGAGCAAGAGACAAACCACTATAAACCTCGCATAGTAACGCAGCTTCTTAACCACCAACTCAGGCCTAAACACAACAACAAAAACACCACAGCCAAATCTGAGATTAATATACAACAGAGGTAGGTAGTGGGGGTAAGGAAGAGGTGAAGTTTAAGGCCAGAGCAAGGCTGAACACTCACAGAATTCATGTGGTGATCAATAGCTGCCTGGCTGCTTAGAGGTTTATTTGAGTACAGGAACATAAAAAAACAATTCAAGTCAGCCACAGCCTCCCCCTTCTCCCCAGACTCCTTATGTGAGAAAGGCAAGGGGTCAGATAGCACGGCTGTCTCTTCACACCTTGTCATACTGCAGTAGTAGCTGATGTTCCCCTGAAAAGCCTGACTAAAATCAAACAGATTTCTCGGCTTCAACCCATCTGACCTACCTTCCAGCCACAGCACTCTGGGTCCCAGCACAGATACTGCTCAGGACTCAAAATGACAAAACTTGGAGGCTAATGTCTTTCTATCCAGGACCAGGTAATAGAATATTCCTCCAGTCATACAGCAAAGCTCTTATTTGTCCTGAGGCTTTCAATCACGGCAGGAGGATTAAAAGAAACTTCCTTCACCGACACGGATTTTATCCCAGTTATGCTTCTGCAGCTTCTATCTCTTTGCTGCTTCCACACACTGTTCTAGTCTTGCAAGAACAAGGGCATCCACCCAGACATACCTGTCCTCTTTGTTGACTTGGGAATAGTAGGACCTCTGCCTAATTGCTGAGTAGAAGGAGAAAGCCTCATTGAGATAGCTGGTTTCTGAGGTGCGCAGGCTGCAGAGGAAGAATCAGGTTAGCTCACTGCCTGGGATGGAAACCCCCCCTTCCTGCCCCCTCAACCATCTTGTGCTTCCTCAGCAAAACTGCCTCCTCAAGTAACATCATATGAAAGCCAGACTCTCACTCTGGGAAGCCAGATTTCAGGGCTTGGATCCCATTTCAGATAACACCCCGAGCTGTCCATCTTGCACCCACGTGTACAGGTGACGGGTGCATCAAACAGTTGGAAGGAACATTAAGCTCCCAAACTTGTAAATCACATTTTTGTATGTCCAATGCAGCACACACAGAAGGCACTCTGGAGTATGAGTGTGACCAGCAGTGTGGTACCAGGCTCACAGCACCCCATGCAGTCCCCAGGGCTCTCATTCACAAACAGGTGTCGTGGCTCAGCCCAGTCACTGATTCCTCCTGAGTGAGCACCCAGACACGTGGCAGGGAGCTGCCACTAACCCTGCATTCCCCACTGAACCCTCTTCAGTGCTTACTTACTAATAATGGTAATAGAGCTGCCCAATCTTGGAAGCAATTTCCCCAATTTGCCACCTCTTCAACCCATACCGATTGTCCAACACTTGGCTATTTTGCAAGAGAGAAAAGGAAGATTAAAAGGCATTCCCGAATTTCCCAGAACATCCCAGCAGACGAGACAAAGAGCCAAATTAAGCCTTGTTTCCTGGGGCAGCATTCCCAGCAGCAGCCCCTCACAGAGCCAGCAGCACAGCACACATACCCCAGAACAAGGACCACTTATCTTGCATAAACTTGGGAGAACCAGACACAAGTGTGATGCACAAAATACACACAACAAAAGGTTACAACTTCCCAGGAGAACACTCAGACTACACAGCCAGTGGAAGGTGTGAAGGATGAGAGCCCACGCTGCAGCAAAAGGCTTCACACCATTCCAGATGGATTGTGCTCTGCAGAATCCATCATCTCCTCAGCAGGACATTAAAGCACCACACATTCAGGTAGAGCAAAAGGGTTTCTTAAAAAAAGTCACACTGAAAACTCTGCAACATTTTAATCCATTAGACTGTGAGCACTGCAGGAAGCAGTTCCCTCCCTTCATGCTTCAACAGCACAGTGAAATCTCAATTTTAGCTGGGGCCCTGGGCATAGCAGAGATTAAAGCTGCACTTAAACCCACCCAGCTCCTCTGCCCCAACATTCCCTTACCGGTGCTGCTGCTGGAACTTCCAGAGTTTGGTGTAAACATCAAATGTTCTCCCAAAATAGGACTGCCACTGCTTCTGCCCATACTGAGGTAAATCCCTGCAAGAGACAGTGACACAGGCAGAGTTAGGGAGCAGAGCCCACTCAGCCCAATGGGTGTTTGTGTGCAAGTCAGAACAGCTTTGTTTGGCATTGACTTGGAATTCTGTCTGCACCCACAACTACAAGAACCACGATTCCTGGGCTTTCTCAGAACCTGTTGTTACTGGATCACTCCAAAGAGGAAATGAGCATGTTCCTACGTGCAACAGGTGATTGAAAACATCTTACAGTCATGCTAAAAGAGAAGTAATTTTATGGTTATATGTACAGAAAGCTAAATTGGACTCTTAAAATATCATAGTAAAAAAAACACCCTATTCAAGAGCAAGCAGAGTACTCTCCTGGAAATTAACTCATTTAGACTGATACTATTTCTTGCTACTCATTAAGGAAATAATCCTTTTCAAGTGGATGAGACTGTCTGCTGTGTTTCAGAAACAGAGCCTGTAACATCACCACCAAACCTGCTGTCCAAATGGCCCTGGGTCAGGCCAGCACAAGGATGCTCACAGTTAACATTCATGTCACATCATCACCCCCACATTTGTCGCCCCCTAACTCACAGTTAGTGACATGTCACAACCTGAGACCTTCTGGTGTCCTCACACCAGTCTCCAGTGCTGTAAGGCAAGCCAGACAACCCAGCCCAGTTCTCTCTCCTACCTCCATTTCCATGCTGTGGTGTGTTTCCACCCCACAGCTATGAAGTATTCCTACAGATTTTGGCTTTAGAGGTTTGTGCTCTCCATCTCACACGAGGCTGTCTCCTGGGAGTGATTTGAATCTTGGAACAAATGCAACAGAGACCAAACCAGTCTCAGTGAGCACGTGTTGCCTACAAGTCTACACTGCGGTTGATCCAAAGGAGGTGCACAACTCTGCAAGTGGGACAGAGACAAGACAGCACAGTCTTTCATTTGATTCAAGAATGATTTCTCCAGGGAATGCTCTCTCCAATCACTGTGCTGGTTAATACACCACCTTCAGCACATGGGCACAGAAAAACAGCACATCCCACTCCCAGGTCTGGAAGGTGAAGGCCAAGGGAACCACCACCTTCAGGAAACCTGGTCCTGTCCTCTGAAGAAGTGGGAGAAGCAGAGCAGAACACACAATTTCAGAGAGTTCTGGCATGTTCCTGCTCATTGTAAGTGCTTTAACAGCACCTGAGGTAGGAAAGGAAATTAATTAATATTCCTTTGCTAATCAGCCAACTGTACTTCCCACACAGCTTGAAGGCACTTAGCCTAGCTACTACATGTAAACTGAATCCATTACCAGCCTGGAAAACCATCCCAGCACTTGGTGCTGATATTCCAGGAAGATACCAAGGAATCTGTGTGGGATTTACCAAAAAAATCCCCTCAAACTTGCAACTGGCTCTCAACATCTTGGAAAATACATTGTGGTATCAAGGGGTAAACAGGAACATAAACATGTGCTTCAGGACACCAACACCTTCATCCAAACATAGCTTGATGCAAACACATGCAAATTTAAAGCATCTACTGCAAAGAGTGATCCACCACCTTCTCCTGTTGTAATGGATGTTAATATTTTAGCTGAACAAAAGAAGTTAAGGCCTTGTCCAAACACATGCACAAGATACTCTGCAGGCTTTGATATAACAAGAGGTAGCTTTAATTTAATTAGCACATCAAGAGTCAATGTTAAAAAGTAAAAAGTACAAATACCAAACAACACTAAAATGGATCATTTAAAAAAAAATTACACAAATCAAAGTTCCCTGGCACCAACATATAGAATGACTGAATTGTCAAGTTGACTCAAGGCACCCCACCAGCAGTAAACAGGGTTTTCTAGGCCAGGTTGCTCAGGACATAGGGGACCCTTCTCTCAGACACCAAGGAGTAGGTGTGTGCACACATTAAGAAATACCCAGGTACCTGTGTGCTGCTCATGCTCATGCACCTACTCCTCATCAGTCAGCTGATTAACACCCTCTCTCTTGCTCAGCTGTCACTCCCAGATTCCAAACCTCCCTCTGGACAAGCTCACACATTCTCATACTGCCCAACCCCCTGGGCCTCACTGGGCCTGAGTATCTGAGTATCAGTGGCATTCGGAGAAGCCCCTGTGAGCACAGTGTCCATGTGTTTGGGCTCTGCTGTGCACAGGGATATTCCCCAGCAGTCTGCTCTCCTGAGTGCAGCTGGCATAGCTGCACAATGCCACGGATCCCTGGGCTCCCCGGGGAACAGGAAACATCTCCATGGAAACAGTCAGCAGCACTTGTTCCTTTGATACTGTTCTGACATGGCTGTAATAAAACTTCATTTATGACAATCCATTGCTGTGGTTTCCCCACAGCTTTTCACAGGCAAGAGCTGCCCTTCCTGCACCCCCCTTTGCTGCTCCTGTGTGCCCAGAACTGCTGCTGGGAGAGGAGGGATGCAAAAGCAAACAAGGACATGTAGAGCAGGGGGTTTAATAGCACCAGGGGCTGTGCATATTTGGTGAGAAATAGCCCCAAATAATCCTGAGGCCTCAGAGTGGGTTATTAACACAGCTCCTGCCACTGAAGGAGACAGGGAATGCAATTATACATCCACCTGGAGCACTAAACCCTGTGGTACAGCAAGATGTTTTGCTGTTTCCAGACCTACAGGACACCAGAGCAGTAGGGAGGGACAAAGGCAGGGTGCCCAGCCCAGGACCTTTGGAACAGGCAGTACTGGGGTACGCACCCAGGCTGGACACCACCACAGGAGGGAGGAAGGGGCAGCCAAGGGGATCCAGATGCAGAGGAGAGAGTGACTTAGCACAGTACAACAGCTCCGACAAGTGGAAACCATTGCATTTCCTGGCTTTTAAAACATTCCAAGCAGGATGTGAAGACACAAGCTCAGATGTTCTAAAAGGATGGGTTTCCCATATTGGGCACAGAAGATTGGTCCCCTTATTGCACTAGAGTGGCTGGAGGATAAATCCCACAGGCAGTCCAGAATTCCCTTCAATTCTTGCTGCACTCTTTGTCTCAGCAAAGACTAGCACCACTTACATGCTCCTAATTAACTCCCTACCAGTGGTTCCTCTCAGCCACGCTGCTGGCAGGAGCCAGGTAACACTGCCTGAACCCAACCCAAGGTGCTGAGTGTGCTTGGCCAGCACCACGTGGAAGTTGTCACACAGGGACACCTTCCAGACAGGTAAAGATGTTGAGAAAGTCCTGAAGACTCAGCAGTAAGAAGGAAGTTACAATAACTGTAGGTTTAACATTCAAAGCTTTAAACACAGCCACAGTTTTGACAGGTGATAAAAAAGACAATTGCCTTTTATGTTCATGGGCTTGCAGTAATTACAGGCTCTTGTTCCCAGAGCCTGAGCAACAGTGGGATAACAGCGCTGTGCTGTAGCTTCCCCATGGACTCCAATAACCCACAAAGTCCTGATCCCAGCAGGGCACTGCCCATCACCTGCTGCCCCTTCCCAGGACCAGCCAGGGTACACCTGCCACACCACCTGAACCAACAGGGGCCTGTGGAACAAAACTGAGGTTCCACATTTGCATCTTACTAAAATACAAGTTTAAACACCATCACTGCGTTCCAGAAAGGCCAGTGGTCACAATTCCTACAGGCTGCACAAGGAGCAAAGGGACACTGATCTGAGAAAGGATGAGGTTGGAAAAGGCCTCTGAGATCATCCAGTCCAACCTGTGACTGATCCCAGCCTTGTCAAGCAGCCCAGGCACAAATTCCTCCCCCTGTCCCCCCTGCCCTGGCCCAGCCTGAGGCCATTCCCTCCCATCCCATCCCTTGTTCCCTGGGAGCAGAACCCGGCTCCCCCCTCCTGGCAGGGATTGCAGAGAATTCCAGGGGCCCCCTGAGCCTCCTTTGCTGCAGGATGAGCCCCCCCAGCTGCTCCTCTCTAAACCCTCCTCAGCTCTGTTCCCTTTTCTGGACACACTCCAGCCCCTCCATGTCCTTCTTGCAGTGAGGGGCCAGAACTGGACACAGGACCCGAGGTGCCTCAGCATTGACCAGGACAGGGGATGATCCCTTCCCTAAAATCTGGTTATGGAAAGTCCTTTAATTGCTTAAAATTTCAAGCCCCTCTGTGATACTGAACACATTTAAGTACTTTTTAACATTAAAAAGAAAATAATTCTGATGACAGGACACCATGAAAAACTGCTTCCTAACACCCTCCCTCTTTCCAGCCTTTTAAAAAAAAAATCAAGTGGGAGTGGGGAAGATCCTTCATTAACAGTTGTTTCTAACTTACAGCCTGGGGCACAGACACTAGAAAGACACTGTCCCCTCTGCACTACCCCAGCTGGCACAGCCACAGGAGATGGGAGCACAAAGTACACTTTGGAGCAGCAACCTTGGCAGACCATCCCGTGTTTTCCTCAAATGCTGTATTTGGCATCTGTATTGGGAAGGGAGGAAGGAAATGCTACTGAAACAAAGACGTGGCAGGCTGAGCCCTTGCAATTTTTGGCAGCAGCAACAGCTAAGCAGCTGCCAACACAGCTATAGGCTCAGCTCCCTGTAGCTGAAGTGCCCAGAGGAGGGTCTGGGAAGGAAAATTCTCTCGTCTCCCTCCTCCATCACTTCTTTTCCATGAAATTTGGTAGGGATAAGAGAATGGCATAAAACACAGCAGCAAAGGCCACCATCATCTTCAAAACAGAAGGTGGCAGGAATGCATCAAATGCATTTATTAGGCTGGAGGGAAAAGCAAGCAACTGGCCTAAGAACTGGGATGCCTGCCAAGGCATTTCCAAGTGAACTCCCCAGAGAACAAGGACTAACAGATGAGATACCTGAGAATTATAATGTTGCTTTATCTAATCATTACGCCCATGGGAATCACAGGTGTCAGAGGTGAAGTGGTGGTTGAGTTCAGTGCAAGAAGAACATCATCTGTGCCAGGTTACAGTAAGGACAGAGGCAGGCTCCCACTCCACCATGCTCTTATTTTCACACAGCAGAACTGGCTGCTTAAGTCCAATTCTCTATTTTTATTGGCCACGTTTCATCCAAAGGTATTTTCTTTTCCTCTAGCTGGACAAGAAGGTTCCTTTTTGGCAAAGTGCCACGGATACACACAGAAACTACAGCTCTCATCTGGAAATCTGATAAGAGCACTAACTCCTTCCATGCCCAGAGAAGAGACAGACTGGCTGGAGGCACTCTGCCACCTCTCTGATCTGAACTGAGCAGCACACAGCCACACACGAACTGCATTCATTTGTACTCTTCAGTGACTCAGGCCAAAATTTCAAGCCAGCTCTATGATCAAGACAGACAAGAGTCTTGATGATCCCTGTGGGTCTGTTCCAACTCAGAGTGTTCTGTGATTGTGTGAGAGAGCTTGCTTGAAATCTTGGCCCGAGTCACTCAAGGGTACAAATGAGTATCAGAAAGCCAGTGTCATGTCATATATGGCCCTGGAAACCCTGGCCTCAAGACCTGAGGCCTTTTGCTGTAGACTCTCTTTCAGGGAGTGTCCAGTGCAACCCCCAAAAACTCCTTGTCTCTACTGCCCATTTACCATCCACATTTTGGAGCACAAAGTATTTGTTTTGGATTTGCTAATCAACTTCTGAGGCACATGAAAGGATTATCAATAGTGGGGGGTGGAAGAATGAAAGCCATCTTTGCTCACCATCTGTGTTTGACTAACAGCAAGCTGGATGGGCCCAAACACACAGCATTACTCAGAGACCAGCAAGAGCCTGGACTGCCAACCACACATGAGCTCAAACCCATGTTGCTTCAGAGACTCCCCAGCCAAGCTTACAAATAAAGCAGCTTTTCAACACATGAAGTTTAACTCAGCATATATTGACAGAACAACGATCTCTGCACCACTGTCCAAACGAGAACTATTGTCCTTGAACTCCCCTTATTCTTAATCTCCTCCAGACAAAACAGGCAAACTTTCTAGATGCTACTAGAGATACTTGGTAGATAAATACAGATTTTACTTTCTCCAGATTAAGCATTTCTTTCACCAGACACATACAGGGTATCTTTTGGATTTTTCTGTTTATCACTTCCTAATTTTCTTCCCCAAAAAATCTTTCCTCTCCTCCTTTCCTCCCACCTAGGCCAATCCTTCTCCCCCCTTTTCTTTGGCACAGGGACTGTGGTGGTTTGGACTCCCATGCTGTTGACTGTACACAGCCACCCCTAGTCCTCATTTGTGCACTTCAAACACAGCATTTCAGTGCAAATTCTATCAATCTCAATACTGGAGGGTGTGTTCCAAGGCTCTTCTGAAGGAATACTGTCAAAGATGCACCAACCTTAAGCCATTGAAGAGCTGTTTAGACTTATCCAACAAGTAGCAAAAGTCTGTCACTGTTTTCCTCTCTGCTTGAGGAATATCATCTTCAGCTCCTCCTGATGACATGATTTCTTTTAGGGCAAACTCAGTCCTGTGAAGAAGAAAACATCCACATGACTCCAGAATCAAGGGCTGCTATGAACTCACCCAGGTGAGATGCAGGTTCAGTTCCACGGGGATGCAACACAGAGGATGCAGTTCTCCCACAGGTTCCTCTCCTCAAGACTCATTAAAAGTAATGGCTGAGAATCAAAGCATGGGAGTAACTACTGCACAATGCACTAGTTAACAGAGCAAAATTAAAAATAACAGTGATACAAAGTCATAAAATGAAATAACTCTGAGGACTGTCTGCACAAACACAACTGCCAGTGAAAGGACTGCAGCACAAACACTCGGGTTTCACACTTGGACAAGGAAATCCTCTCCAAATTTGCTTCCTGCAGAGGTGTTTGTCCTGCAGCCACGTTTACAGAGACCAGCCTCAGTTCTCTAAACATTTCATTTTCTCCTGGAACTGCTGAAAACTGGAGCTCCCCAGTCCCTTTCACTGAAACAGCAAACATTTAGGCAGAAGGCTAAAAAACCCTGTCCTTGCTCTCTGCTTCCTCAAGACTGTTGAATTCCAGGGCTTGCACTGCCCACAAATATACCTGCAGTTCTATTTTTAATGTTCATATGAGCAAAACATCATGTTGCACAATAATCACCTGAACCAAAAACTAAGATACAAGGTAGGTAATCCTAGTACTGAGTAGGTAAAGGAATATGAAAGCTTGTAGAGGCAGAGAGGCTTTTAAAATCTTACTCCAAACATACACCCATCAAATTATCCTTCTGAGCATCCAAAGATGAGCTACAGATTTCACAGCAGCAGCAACAAAACATCTCCTCTGGAAATGGCTGCCAGGTCTTCAGCTCTTCCATGCTCAGGATCTGAGTGCAAGACAAACACACCTCTCACTGGGAAAATGCAGAGCCTCCACTTGCAGCAGCTTCCCTGCTGGATCTGGGAAGTGCTTTTGTTAAGCAACAAGTTTCCATTTGTGCAGCAGCTCAGTTTGCACAAATCATCACCTGCAGGTCCCAGCTCAAGTCAGGAAATGGCAAAGCTAACTCCTTGCAGCCACTGGGAAGTACCCAGAAGCATCTTTGGGCCAATGTCACAAAAACCCTTCCTAACAACCACAGAGGCTTCAGAAACACTTCCCTGAACAAACACTTCGTGCTTATCCAGGGCAGGAGAAATGGGCAGTTTACCTCCAGCTCTGGTGGAAAGTCAGGGAGCCATCCTGCCAAACCAGCAGCCTCCTGCTTCCAAGTTTAGACAAGACACAGCACACACCCACTTGTTCTTACCCAGAGAGCCCCAGTGCAAGGCCAGAGGGGCACAGCACAAACCACTGCTGAGAGCTGCAGAAGAGGGCAGGGAGCACATCAGGGAACCACACCAGGGGCCCAGAGTCCAGTCTGTGCCACCCAGGGGTCACAAGCTTTGGTGTGAGCCTGGCAAGCAGCACATGAACACTGTGAACCTCTGAACATCCCCACCCACACAGCAAGGGACAGACACCACCGAGGACCCCAAAGCTCCAACAAAGGAGATCCAAGTGAACAGTGAGACCTAAGAACCAGATGGCAGAAGCAGCCAGGAGGGGATTTGGGAATTGCAGGAAGGGGGACAATCCCCTGGGTGACCTCAGGCTGTGAGCTCTGCCTGGACACCCAGGCACAAGGAGCTGCCAAACCTGAGGGGCTTCCTTACATTGCAGAGTGTGTTTCCTACACTCTCTATATCCATCCTTTGGCTTCATGGCAAACTGAATTCTATTTTTACACTACCCTTAAGTGATGCCACCCAGTGATCCAAACACTGCCAACACTGGCCAACAGAGCCTGTGTTAGCCCTGGCACAGCCAAGGAAAAGCAATTTGGGTTGGGTCATTTTTTTTAAAACCATATGGAAGGAGCCCACCAGACCCTCTGTGAAGAGGCTACTTATGCAATCAATAAAAGATATGCTAGAAAACCCACAGCCTGCCAATCTGAAAGGTACCAGAAGGCAGGAAAAATAGGTGAAACTGGCTTTTCCAGCTGGCAGAGAAGGAAAACAATATTAGTTCTCCCAGGCACTGGTTTTGGCTTTTGGTCCAGAGGGGGCTGGTGTTTGGTGCTGTACAAAGAGCTGCCCCCAGGAGCAGCTCAGGAGAGGAGGAGGTGCTCCCTGCACTAAGGACAGTGTTGTAATGCAGCAGCAGCACAGGCAGGAGGGAGAATTATTATTAGAACAGCAAGTGGGCACAGCAAAGGGAGGAATATAACTCCTGACATCGCCCTTTCCTCGGGGACTGCTCAGCCCCAAATGAACAACATAAATAAAATGCAGCCAGAAGTCCATCCACAGCATCCTCTCCTTCCCTTTGACACCAGGAGTTGCCCCCATGGGTCTGTGCTCCTCATCTGCCAACTTCTCCCACTTCTGACAGACCAGCTATACCAGCAACATCACCTGCTTCATTTTCTGTTCTGTGTTGGATGCTTTTTGCTTTCTTTCATGCAAAAGAAACTGTTGGGCTGGTTTGCATGACAATTTTTCTTAAGTAGCACACATTAAAAAATCTCCAGAGTCTGCAGAAGGAGACACTGAAACATTGGTTTAAAAGACTGTTAAAACAAGTCAGAAAACAGTGACTCCCAGCATAATTTATTATTCTCTAGAAGATTTTGCCAACTCCCCAGGCCATACAAGGCAGCAGAACTGTGCCAGCCAAGCCCTGCACTCTTTGTGCCAGGTTCTTCCCAACACACTCTCAGAACACACCATTCCAGGTTTGCTCAGTGCAACACATGAACAGCTTTGGCAAATTCATCTCCCTGCAGCAGCCAGAGCTCTGGGTGCCCAGGGGATGGCAGGACTGCCCAAAGCAGCTGCAGCCCAGGGCTGTGGGACAGGGATGGATGGAGCTTTCAGGATGCTGGCCAGTATTTTTGAAGTCACAAGTCACTGACATCACACACAGCTCCACTTCCCTGGGGGTGGCCTTGGCTAAGGCTTTCCAGGCTGAGCTGGAAGGGAGGGGGAAAGTGCTGAAATCGATGGTATGCATCCCCACTGCCCTACCTGGGACTCAGGGCTGCAAAGCCAGGCTTTGAGAGAGGGGAGGGACCACTCTGCTGCAGGGCAATCGAGCTGACAGTGCAAGCCCAGCAGGGACAGTTAAATAACTGTGTTACAGGCACATCCTGGCATTTATTAGGTAGCCAGGATCACTGTAACCCCCCAGGTAGAGGAGGGGGGCCATAATTTCACACCTGACATGTACAAGCAAATGAAACCTCAAAGCACTGAAGGCTCAGTGATGGTGTGAGCACAGGGCAGACAGCAGGAGGGAACAAGCTCTATGTGGAAGGGAGGACAGGCAGGACCAGCAGCAGTTTCCCAGAGCTAGGTGTGCACCCTGAGCTCCTGACAGAGCACCTGCCTTTCCTCAAGCCATGGCTTCTGCTCAGTTATGGAACTTGGACTGGTTTGCAAATGCTTCCCACTCCTCACTTGGAGATGCAAATGGTAACCAAACACACTTTGCACACCTACCTTGTTGATCAAGGATTTTCCCCAAACTAAGACTTTCCCAGAACTGCTCTCCACAGAAACCAATGGTGAAAAACATTCCAGTCAATCAGGATTTTAAAGCTGTCAAACTTTGAGTAAGAGACCAGCTCTCTTTCCACTTTTCCTCCTGACACATCTCCCACAGCATCACTGCCAAAAGGGGACGTGATACAAAGCCAGACACCCAGCTGGGATCTCTTTCTTATCTGCAAATTAACAACACAGATAAAACAGAGCTCTTGATCTTTGATACTCAAAGCCTGGAACCATCATGTCTCAAACCCACCAAATCTTCAAGCAGGATATCTACCTTGGCTCTCTGTTTGCCTCTCCTTTTCCTCTCCACTGGCACACTCATCTCATGCTTTCCTTCAAAGCTATTCTGCACATTTTGGGAAAACCATCTGTGTGTTTCCATGTGGTCTGCTCAAAGTCCCGACAGAGCCTCAGACAGCACAACATCCATTAGCACCCAAATCCACTCCCCTGGCCACAGCACCCAGTTCCCCATCGAGAGCCACTGTCCTGCAGACTCTGAGACACCCCTGAGCTCTACCCAAGACACACTGACATCAACAAACAGCAGCTCCCCCAGCCCCAGAGCTGCTGGAGGCAGGGCTGCAGAGGGCACACACCAAACCATCTCTTCATAAAACAGATGAGGAGGAAAAAGCACTTCTTTATTATTATAAGGTTTGCAGTAAAATCTGGAAGCAAACACAGACATTCCTCATCCCAACCACTGTGCACTTCAGGGCATGTCTGCAGTGCAGTGGCTGCAGCTCCTCTTCCAGCAGCTCCCTGGAGGCTGCAGGAGGCCCTGGGAGCAGGCTGAGCCCACCCTGGCTCCTGGCAGGGCTCAGAGAACAACCCCAGCCCTTGTGTCCCAGCCCTGCTCACTGCTGGGTGAACACACAGGGGAAGGACTTGGGCAGGGCCCACGACTGGGGACGGTTTGATTTGAGCATCACAATAAAAAGCAACTTAAAATCTAACTTAAGAAACAAGTAATCTAACTTAAGAAACTGTTTAATTTAGCTGGTAATGCTGCTCAAGTCACGTTCCTTCTGCCTGCAGTTTTGCTGACTGCAAAGGGCACTGAGCAGAAAGGAACCAGGAGGGTGAGAGCCTGAGTCTGAACACAAATTACTGTGGCTCATAAAGTCACCTGCAAATGCAACTAGTTTACTCCTACTGGCAATTCTCCAAGAAAGTGGCATTACCACTAATGTGCACCAGTTTTACTGATGGGAACAATACTGCTGTGTCAGAAGATTAAACAAGAGGGAAGTCACTTTAAAAAATATCAAAATGGGGCCCTCCCTCTCACTCCCCCAGGGACAGGGGCCTGGTCCCACATCCTGGACCCTCCCCTCCCACACCAAAGGCCCAGGGAAAGCTCCCACTGCCCTGGCCAGGGGCTCCCTTCAAACACAGACCTTTCCTTCTGTCTGTCCTTCCCTTTAACAGAGGCACTAAACACCCCACTCTAATTCAACTTCCTGGAACTTTGTGAAAATTACTCATAGTCTTCAGGAACTTTTTCTCCTTCCAGCAACAACAGTTACATGAGACAAGAGATTTAAAAGCTGCTTGGAGAAAAAGAAAAAAAAAAAAAAAAAGATAAAAAAGAGAAAGTCTGACAGTGCAACTGCATAAACTTTGTTTCCTAAAAAGAGGAAAGGAGGGGGCAGGGGAGATAGAAGATAAACCCATGGCCACAGAGTGCCCAGCTGTGGGCAGGGGAGTGGCAGAGCTCTGTTATAGATCTGTAGGAACTGTTACACACAGTTTGTAACTGCACACTGGGAGTTACTGCTCTCACCTGAAGGTGCAGGTCCTTCCTAAGTGTGTCAGAAGATGAGAATATCTGCAAACTGTCTGTCCCACCTTAAGGCCTCAGAGACAAGGGGAGCTGCATCACCTGTGACCTCTCAAAAGAACAGCCCCACTGCTTCTTACAGGGAAACAGCCAACACCACAAACCCAACTCTATTCTGAGTCAAGTCAGTTGGAATCTCCAACATGCAATGTCAAACCCATTATTTTAGCTCCAGCTAAGTGCTTCTTCTATAGAACAGGGCTGTTCTGTTGTTTTACACACCTTTAACAATCCTTTTATTGCTTCAAGCACACCTGTCTGAAAGGCAGAGGGGCTCATTAACATCACACCATGGAAACGGCGCAGTCCCTTCCTGCCTCCTGCTCTGAGAGCATGGAGGCCACACCTCAGCAGCAGCCTGAGCTCCCTCTGAACACAGGAGACACGATTTCACCAGGGGATCCACGTGGCCCTCTCCAGTCTCCTTCACAACACAAAACTTCCCCTTCTCTCCTTTGTGTTTCTGCCACTGGTAATTTGTTCCACTTTTGTCCCTCCTGTGCCCTCCCTGATCCCCCTTTCACTGCAGTTCACGACCTGTTGTGTATAGGATGAACAAAGGGCACAGGCTAAAAATGTCATCACAGTTGGGCCTCTGCTCTGCCACTGACTTCATTAGTTCACTACTGAAATGGGCTCAAGCTCAAAGTCAGACCAAGGTGGGATTTCTGGGCCATCAGAGTCCAGGCATCTCAGGAAGGTGGTGCAGAAGTAACGTGGAAGAGGACAGGAGTGTTTCCTTTCATCCCAATTCCAATCATGACTCTCTCCTGGTGCCTGCACACCACCTACATGGTGCTTAGCAGTCGCTTGCATTGTATGAAGGAGCAAGGGAAAAAAGAACATCAGGCTGGCCCACTCTCGGCAGGGGTGGGAGGGTGGAAGGGAGGCAGAAAAACACCATCAGCTGTGGCAGTGAGCTGTGTGTATTTACATTTCACAGGCTCCACTATTTAGTGGTTTATTTACACACAATGTTCTTGGAGCAGCTAAAATGCCAGTTGTGATTTATCTCGATTTTGTGGCAACACACATAAGCCACAGAATCACAGGAGGAGGCTGCACACGAGAGCTGGACCCTGTACATCTGGGAAAGCACGTGAGCCACTGAGGGAAGGCAGAGAGAGATTTGGGAGCACAGGCACAAGCAGGTCTGAAATGCATTAGTTATGACAAGACACCAAAATACAACCCAGGGACTCGAGGCAATGATGCAGTCCCAGTGCAAGAGCCTGTGCTGCAGGGACCTCAGAGCCAGCTCCCAGCCAGCCACCCCCCAGCACAGCCCAGTACAGCCCAGCCACCCCCCAGCACAGGCCAGCCAACCCCCAGCACAGGCCAGTACAGCCCAGCACAGCCCAGCACAGGCCAGCCCAGCTCAGCACAGCACAGCCCAGCCCAGTACAGCCCAGCCCTGGGTCTCTCGGGCTGCCCCTCCATGTTGCAGGAGGAGGGAGCTGCAGTCAGCTCCATTTTATGCACATTTGATGGCAACATGCCAACACAACTGTTGGCTGAGCCAAGTGTGGGCCCCCCTGAACTAAGCCATCACCTAAAGCAGGGTGGAAAAGCACGTGCCTCTCACCTCCCGAGCAGACAAGTTCCTGAAAAGCATCCCAGTGACAAGAAGGATTTTTTCCCTTTCTTTCTTCCCCCTAATAACCACTGATGCTTGAATTCTTGGAGGTGCACTCATTGATCCAGCATGGAACAGAAAGCAAAGAGCTGCACTGCACAGCGACGTGGGGCAGAGACTCCTCCCTCTGAGCCAAATGCTGTCCTGGCCGGCCCGGGTGGCAGCTGAGGCCACTGCCTGGGCTGGAGGGCAGCTCTGGCCACTCTGCAGCCTGTTCCCATGCTGGGCCAAGGTGCCAATGGCTCCCTTCCAACTGGAACCACACTCTGACAAAGGAGGGCGCAGGACAGGCTTGGAAAGCTCGGATCCCTCTGGTTCCCTCCTCCCCTCCAAGCCCGAGTTGGGCAGGAGCTGCCAAAAGCCTGGGAAGTGCAGAGCACCATCCCTTGGGGATTTCACCCTCCTGAGCAGGAGCTGCCTCTGCCTCCCAGCACAGAAATCTCTCTTCTGAATTCTAATTATGTTTAAAAAAAAAATCAGCTTCTAGTCTGTGTTTCATTGTATTAATAGCAATAATTAAAAATACTTCAAACGAGTCCAGCAAACCTGCAGTTCCATCCAGGCTTTCTGGCATCCCACACTTCCTCTCCTGACTGACATCCCCAGGGATCCAGACTGATGGCTGCTCTGCTCCATCCCTGCTGCAGGCCTGTGCTGTGTTCTCTCAGCACATGTAAACCACAAGGTAATATTTGTGTTGGCAACTTCCTTACATATTTTACAAACCCAGACCTCTGTTTGACCCTCTGTGCAGCTCCCACACACAATTTGGTCCATTCCTTTGAACTGTTTCCTCCTGCAGCAACACATACCCTGTTCCATACCTCTGCTTCCAGCCTGGTTAAAAACTACACCTCCAGAACAAAGCTTTTGTGCTCCAAGAGAGCAGCTGGGCTACAAAAGCCAAGCCTGCAGAGTGTTCTTATGCAAGAGCACCAAAGGAAATGATTATAAAACCTGCATGGATAAGTCCTGGTTTTCCTTCTCCAAAAACTGCTCCAACAGAACACAACCATGGAAAAATGAGAACTGTGGAAAGCTCTGTGAGAAAAGCCACCTCCACCCAGGGCTCTGTGGTCAGACTCCAGTGGCTGGTCTGTGCTGGGGGGGGCACTGAGGGCTTTTGTTTAACATCAGCTCCCTTCCAGCACCCCCTGAGCTCCTCCTGCCCATGCACAACCAAAGCCAACACAGGAACGTGTCCAGACCATCCAGTGAATCCCCATTATCCATCTGTGCTGCAGCACATCAGCAACAACTCCTCCTAAAGCCCATGGAGCCAAACCAGAACAAGAGTGGTGCAGGAGAGGGGAGAGGTGAGTGCAGCTGCAGAGAGGGGGGCAGTGCTGGCAGCAGCCCCAGCTCCCCAAACCCCTGCCCCCAGTGCAGCACCAGCACAACCCACTCAGCCTTGAAGCTTCCCCATGGTTGGAGTGGTTCAATTCCATTTTGCTTCCCTCCACAAAATAAAGCAGGGACACACAAATCAATAACAACACAAATGAGCTGCATGTTCCCTCCCACTTCCAGCCCTTTCAGCATCTTCTTCACTTGTAGGTTGAGCTTCCCAACAGAGCATGTTTAGCACAGATCCCAGGACCATTCCTACAGAGCTCAGCCCAACCAGACACCTTTGAGATAGAATCTCCCCATGTTTGTGAGGGGCTAACTGAATTTTGATGCTGTATCTGGATTTCAAGACAAAACCACGGCCACAAACTACTTTGCAACACAACAAAACATTCCTTCTTTCCACACAGATGCCACGAATGGCTTTTCTATCTCCTGCAGTGAAGGACCTGGCCATCACATCTGTATGCACTGCCTGCAGAGCCTTGGCAGCCCCCAGTCACTCTTTGCTCCCAGTGAAGTGACTGTTTCTTTCAATTAACATAAATCCTGGTCCAAACACCTTAAAAGACACCGACTTAATCTTGGTTTGAAAACGAAGGACCCTTTTTTCTACACAAACAACCCACAGTGGGGCATCAGGCTCCTGAACTGCTCCTTCACCAACAGCCTGTGCCAGGGATGGCACAACCTCCACGCCAGGGGCTGCTCCTGCCAATGCCCTGGGCAACACCGGGGCCAGGAGGAGCCCCCGGGGCTCCCAGGGGCTGCAGCAGCTCGGGGGGGGAGCACACTCACATTTCAGCCATCCCAGGCTCCCCCACAGCCCTGCTCTGCATCCATCAGCCTGGACAGGACGCCGTGAATTACAGGACAGCTCGTGGGAAACTCAGGGATTCTTTTTACATTCAGGGATCCATTTTGCAGGTTGGAGGACTCCAGCTGCTCAGCCCAGACACGAGGGGGAAGCTTGGAGTCTGGCTGTTCACTGGCAGGAGAGCAATTCAGACCTGGACAACACCAGGTGCTGTTCCGTGGTGGGAGGTTAGACCTGCAGCCCTGATCCTGGACGTTCTTCCTGGGGCAGCCTTTGGTTATGGGCATTTTTATAGGGCAAACAAACGGGGGGGGAAGACACATAACAACCACCCTGCTTCTGTTCCCTGCACCTCACATCAGCCATTCTCCGAAGCATTTCCCCATTAATAAAAAAAAAAGAATTTGGAAGCGAGGGGCGTGCAGCAATGGAAGTTCAGAATCGGAACAAACCCACGGCGTTCCCCCCAACCCGCAATCTGGATGCCGAGCCCGCTAACACCCCGCACGGCTCCATGCCCAGAGGAGCGCTGGCTGGTGCGGGCCGGGGCGCGGGGCCCTGGCACCGGCAACTTAATAAAGAGGGGCTCGTTCGGGGGAGCGTTTCAGCGGCGCCGCCGAGCCAGGCCTAAGCATCAGACGTGTCACGCCGCGCTCCCGCTCCCCGAGAGCAGCGGGCACAGCGGCAGCACGGCCCCGCACGGCCCCGAGCCCCGCACGGCCCCGCAC
>VXBA01001782.1:46016-56066 GCA_013399895.1 Serilophus lunatus | reverse complement strand
CCCCCCCCCTCTCGGCCGCCGGTTGGTACGGTCCGCCCGCGGCACCGCCCCTGTCCCTCCGCGGCTTCCGTCCTTCCGGCCCGTGCCGCGCGCCGCCCGCCATGGTGAGAGCGGGGCGCGGGATCCGCCGGGATCCGCCGGGATCCAGCGGGAACGGGGGCCGGGATCCCACCGGGATGCGCCGGGAACCCGTCGGGACCCAACGGGAACGGGGCCGGGGACCTAACGGGGGGCGGGGAGCCGCTGGGATCCGCCCGGAACGGGGCCGGGAATCCACCGGGATGTAACGGGGATTCTGCGGGAACGGGGGCGGGGATCCACCGGGAACCCACCGGGATCCCCCCTAGCAACCGGCGCCCGGGAGTGCGGCCCCATCCCGCCGGGCGCTGACGGGCTCTGTCCTCCCAGGCCAAGATCAAGGCCCGGGACCTGCGCGGGAAGAAGAAGGAGGAGCTGCTGAAGCAGTTGGACGATCTGAAGGTGGAGCTGTCGCAGCTCCGCGTGGCCAAAGTGACCGGCGGGGCCGCGTCCAAGCTCTCCAAGATGTGAGTGCGGCCAGAACAGGGCACAAAGCTCCGCAGGGCCGGGGGTGGGCGGTTTGGGGCACACGCCGTGCTGGGCACGGCCCTGCCCTGCAGCCGGCGCTCACACCAAGCTCTGCCCTCCCCCAGCCGCGTGGTTCGCAAATCCATCGCCAGGGTGCTGACTGTCATCAACCAGACCCAGAAGGAGAACCTCAGGAAGTTCTACAAGGTAAGGGCACACACATCTCCCAGTGTGGCCTGTTGTCTCCGTTGCAGAGTTTGTGGGAAGGAGGTGGACTTGTAGGTTGCTACTTGAAGGCTTAAAACTCAGTGAAAAAGGTTCACTCGTGTTCAGTTTGAAAGTTCTGTGGTCTTGGTCCCTTTTTAAGTGCTGTGGCAAGAATTCTGTAAGGTTGGTGCGAGTCAGCAGCCCTTCCCTGGGATGTGCTGGCCTTCCAGGGAGATGCAGGTTGCAGAAATGCAAATGCTCTTTTCAATATAAATTTTAACCCATGTTGCAGGTAAGCAAGGATTATTTTAAGTTTATAAGCTTTTAGAATGGGATTTTAATTGCCTCAAATAGGGCAGAAAAAATGAGCTTCCCAAGAGGCTTTGTGTGACTGGGAGTTGTAAGGTGAAGCAGAGTCAAAGCTGCCACAACTGCTGTGACAGTGAGAACCAGCTCCCGTTTCTGAGGGGGGAGAGGGTCTCTCAAACCTGCAGGCTGGGATGATGGTCCCAAGGAAAAGAGGGGCAGGAGCTGAGCTCGGGGAGCACAGTCTGAGCTCCCCTGCTGTGTGTCTTTGCAAACAGGGCAAGAAGTACAAGCCCCTGGACCTGAGGCCCAAGAAGACCCGGGCCATGCGGCGGCGGCTCAACAAGCACGAGGAGAACCTCAAGACCAAGAAGCAGCAGAGAAAGGAACGTTTGTACCCACCCAGGAAATTTGCCATCAAGGCATAGCCCTCCCCTGGGCTGGGGGCTCATTAAAGGCATTTGCTTTGGAAGCCTCACTGGTGCTTTTTTTGGTGCTGGGGGGGGAATGGGTGGAAAGGGGAGGACTCACAGAAAGGGTGTTGGAACTGATGAAAATACAGAGCTGGGAGTTTGTTTTCCTCCTTGTGGAGCAGTGGGTACAGATTTGTGAGGCTGGTTCAACTTAGCAGGTAAAAATTGTTGAAGCTGAGGTTGATTTAAAATGGAAGCTTCTCAGAGATGTTTGTAGTCTGCCCATATTCATCACTTCGGTCACTTAAGAATAAGTATTTAAAGTTTGGTCTTGTACCAGTGTTAAAAGTGTGAACAAATTTGCTGAGGGACTTCAGGGAACTTCATGGAAACTGTCAGCACTTGGTCTGGACACCTGAGCAACTCCTTGTGCCTCCCAAGAACCCCCTTGGGAGCAGCAGTTTCAGACCAGCTGCTCCCTGTGGGTGCAGGTGAGCTCAGGCTGAGCTCCAGGGGTGGCACCTCGGAGCTCATCCCTGGCCCCGCAGTTCCACACTCACCCGCAGGGCACAGCACGGGTTAAATGGTGTGACTTGGTCCCCCTGGGAGTCCTGAGGGACTCGGAGTTGCAGTTCCAAAGGCCTTTTTTGGTTCTGCTGGGAAGAGGAGTTGTGCAGTGCTGCTGGAGCCTGAGGGAGGGCTGCAGCACCCAGGGTTTGTGGCACTGCAGCCAATGCATTCAAACATGAAATCAATTCCCTCCCCATTAGGGAAGTTCCTAGATTGGATCCAGATTGTGTTTAAGAAAAAGATCCTAATTCTGCTCACTCGAAGGATTTTTAAGCCTCGAGCAGGTTTTATCCAGAGAGTCCTAATGGTGTGTGGAGCAGGGAATTTCCCCTACATGGCAGCGCTGCGAGGGGCGGCAGCAGCGTGATGTCACCAGGGCTTTGTTTGGAGCTCGGGGTGGGACGGGACGTGTCTGGCAGCGCCGGGGACCCGGCCTGGCACAGCCCTGGGCCTGGCACAGCCCTGGGCCGTGGGCAGTGCTGCGTGTGGGAACTGGCTCCTTGGCTCCCGCCGTGTTCCCAGCGAGGCAGCAGGGTTGCAAACGGCTTTGTGTTACCATTCCTGAGCCTCCTGCCGTGGCCAGCCCTGTGCTGCTCCAGGAGGAGCACGAGCTGCTCCCCCAGCACATGTGGCCCCCCCCAGAATTGGGAGCACAGCCCTGTGAGGGTCCCAGAGCCACCCAGTGCTGTCCCAGGAGCCCAGATGGGACAGGAGAGGGGCTGATCCCCTGTGCTGGGAATGGGGCAGGTTGGGGCAGGTGGCTCCTGCCTGACTGTGCCCAGCTGCCTTTGGCTTCTCTTTGGAGAGGGGTGTGCCCTGCTCTGCTCCAGCAGCACAGCTGAGGGGGGAGCCTGGTGGCTCTGCCACCATTCCTGGCCGGGCACAGCAAACTGAACTCTGCACTGCAGAGACTGGTGACAATGTCAGGGTGTGCTCCAGGTGCCACCTTCCACCCCAGCCAGGGGAGCAGCCCTGATGCCAAGGGAGGATCTGCAGTCTCAGACCACAATACTGACGTGCCAATCAGTAACAAGAGGGGGGAAAACCGAAAATGGGGGAAAAACTAATTAGCAGGCACTGAACATCCAGCAGTCAACCTCATGCTAAAGTGGGAGCCAGTACAGGAGAACAACTCAGTCTTTGTGCACAGCCCACAGCAGCCATTTGAGGAGGTGCACAGGTTTCTGGCACTAAATCCTGGGGCTGAATTACTCCATCCACCCGTAGCCAGATGGCAAAACAGAGCAGCCCAGCCCTTCCATCAGAACTGCCCTGGGCTGTTACGGGACACATCCCGTGGACAAGCAGCCCTTCAAGTGCCCGGGATGGACACAGGGCTGGAGTGGACACACGGGTGAAGGGATGAGCTTCCTCCAGCCTGCAGGGGAAGACAATTGTTCCTGCTGTGAGTGCAAGGCAGAGCCTCTTCCAGCCAGTCTCCAGTGTTCTGTGCTGGTTCCCACTTCAGCAGCCAGCCCTAGAGGGTGGCCCTGCTGCCCCAGCTCCCCGGCAGAAGCCACTGCTGTCGGGCCAGAGCGTAGGCTCTCCCATCTTGCTGTCCACAGAGGGAGGGCTGGCCAGTGGCAGAACCCCCAGCAAAGGGCCACACACTCCCCAGAGCACCCCAGTGCTGTGCTGCCTCTGTGGGGACCACACAGCACCCCTGTGTCCCTGCAGGCAGTGGCCCCTGTCCCCCTCCAGCACAGTGCTGGGGGGTGTGGGGTGGGTTTCTGGATCCCTGTCCTGGGGAGCTCTGCCACTCCCCAGTGCTGACCTCGCGCAGCTCCGACACCAGCCCTGGCTCCAGCACCAGAGTTTGCAGAGCCTCGGAGGCTCGAACTGTTTATTTGTTCCTCGTAACTGAAGCTGTCCCTCGGCGCTGGAGCAGCTTCCTGGAAAAGCCGTTGTTCAGCAAATAAATCATTTCCCAGGTGGGATGAGGACGGAGGCAAAGCTGCCGGCTGGCGGCGGGGCACGGCCCGGGGCTGCTGCTGCTGCAGGGGGGCTCTGGCCCCCTGCCCTGGCACACGTTCAGCAGGACCAGATGTTTCTCCCCGGCACAGCGGGCACTGGCCTGGAGCGGATGGTGTCCGTGGGAGCTGGCAGCACCCGCCTGGAGCCCGGGCTGGGGGGCTGGGGAAGGGGGCAGCTGAGCGCCGTGGAATCAGAGTCATCTAAGTTGGAAAAGACCCTCAAGACCGTTCAACCATAAAGAGCATTGCTGAGGAAAGCTCGGGCCCCCACTCCTTTGGCTGGTGTTTGCTGCAAGGGACACAAACTCCAGCTCTTCTAACGCTCCTGCCATTGCTCCTGTCACCTCCCTTAGCTGCTGTCCTGAGCGCCGCCGCGGGGGACTGACCCTGTGTCTGCACGCAGGGGGATGTATGGGGAGCAGGGTGTGGACACACAAGGTGCTGTGCAGGGCAGGGAGCTTGGGAGTGACCAGCCCGGGCACGTCCTAGTGCCCTCAGCTGTGCCCTGCCACACCACCTGCTGCCCCCAGTCTCTGCTGGGAAGAGCTGACCCTGCACAACTTCGTGTGAGCAGCGTGTTTGGGGCATCTGGTGACCACAAGCCCCACGTTGTGAGCGCCCAGCCCAGCGGGGAAACGCCGTGTCCCTCGGGCTGTGCAGATGGCCCAGGTCCGCCTGGGGCAGCCACTCGCACCCGGCCCTGAATGCCCGTTTTGTTGGGCAGGCTGGGGGAGGACTTGCCCCCGCGCTGCCCTGGTTCTGCTGCTCCATGAATACAGGCAGTGTCTGGCTGCAGGCCCTGCACTGTAGGGCCCTGCACCCGCTGTCCGGGGGCTCCCGGGCAAAGGTGACCCTGGGGCTCCCGGGGACAGGGGCTGCCGCGTGCTGGGGCTCCCGGCTCCCGGCCAGCCCGGCTGTGCATCTGCGGGGAGGTGCAGAAAGCCCCAGTGTCGGGCCGGGCAGAGCTGGGCCATGAGGCAGCCCCGTCCTCCCTCCGTGCAGTGCCCTGGGTACAACTGGGGAAGGGGTGTTTGCAGGCACCCAGTGCCCTGGGTACAACTGGGGAAGGGGTGTTTGCAGGTGCCCAGTGCCCTGGGTACAACTGGGGAAGGGGTGTTTGCAGGCACCCAGTGCCCTGGGTACAACTGGGGAAGGGGTGTTTGCAGATCCCCAGTGCCCTGGGTACAACTGGGGAAGGGGTGTTTGCAGGTTCCCAGTGCCCTGGGTACAACTGGGGAAGGGGTGTTTGCAGGCGCCCAGTGCCCTGGGTACAACTGGGGAAGGGGTGTTTGCACATCCCCAGTGCCCTGGGTACAACTGGGGAAGGGGTGTTTGCAGATCCCCAGTGCCCTGGGTACAACTGGGGAAGGGGTGTTTGCAGGTGTCCACGGCCCCCCCCGAGGGGCTGCTGTGCTGGGGGCTGGGGTGGTGTGGAGCTGGCAGCAGCAAGCCTGGGAAGAGATTCCTGTTTCCACTGGTGAGTGAATCAGCAGCGGCGCTGCCAAGGCCCATGGGTCCCCTCCCTTCCCTCCGGCCACCACCCACCACCCATCGCCCAGCCCTTTCCCACAGCTGCTCAGGTCGTCAGCCTTGGCACCCGTGGCCCCACATCCTCCCTCGTCCTTGCATCGTCCTGTGGCTCTCTGGACGCCAACCAGGGCGCCTGGTGGGACCAGTGATCTGCCACCAAATATGTCCCAGCACAGGCAGCCGATGGGCGAGGGCACAGCACCAGGGGCGTGGTGCTGGCTGGCACTGAGCCTCCCGCTCCCTGGGGAGGACCTGAGGACTGCTGGACTCTGCTGAGAGGCTGCTGGCCTGGCTGGGCACCATGTCCCAGGCACAGCTCTCTGCTGAGCCCCTGGTCATGGAGCCTGGCTGTGCCAGGACAGCTGCGCCGCAGGGGATCCGTGCAGAGGCGGCTCCCGGGGTGGAACGAGGACCAAGGTTTTGGTGCACCCTCAGTGGGTGCCAGCAGGCTGCAGCCACGGACTGGCTCTGGCCAGGATGTCACCTGGCACCGTGCCCGGCCTGCTGCACATCCTGCCCAAGGACTGGCTCGCTGCTGTGCTGGGCCGGCACCGTGGGGAGAGCAGGATGCCAGCCTGGGCAGCAGAGCCAGGAACGAGGCAAAACCACCACAAACAAACCAGTCCGGCCAGTAACTGAGAAGGAGGGGGGGGACAGGGCTCACTGCCTGCTCCCTGCCTGGCTGCACCGAGGGCAGCCGTGCCCGCGGGAGGGGATTTGGGGAGAGAGGGCTGCGGCACCAGAGCCACCTGCCCGGATGGCCTCGGCTGCCCTTCCCCAGGCGCCACTTTGCTGTCACGGGGGCCTTGGGCACCACAGCCCCCCAACATCCCTGTCTCAAGCTTCATTTGCTGCTTGCTGCTGAACTGAGAGATTTTAATCTTTTAATCACGTTATGAGCCGAGGTGGTGCCGGCCACGCACAGGAGGAATGTCTGGAAGTCAGCAGCGCCCGTCGGGGCTGGAGCCCATCCTGCCCCCGCCCCCATGTCCCCACCGTGCACTGCTCAGAGACCCCCGCCCTCCCCACCCGGCCTTGTGCTGCCTGAGACTGGAAATGGGACCGGGACCAGAACCTGGGACCAGAGACCAGGACCAGGCATCGGGGACCGATGCCAGGATAAGGGTCAGCTCGCAAAGGGCTGCTGGGGCCGAAACTCCCTCCCACAGCCCGAAGCACTCAACACAACGTAGTCCTCTGACCACGCGGGTTTCATTCCTCCCTTCCCGTGTTTTCTGGCCGAAGGGAGCGGAGCGCTGTCCGCAGCCCAGCCCAGCGCAGCGCGGAGCCGCGGCAGCCCCTGCGGAAGAACAACAAAGCCCTGGAATTAGAGATGCGCTGGGAGTTTACTTTACCACAAAAAAATGTCAGAAATCCGTATTGTTTGGACAGGGATTTGCTGGGGATCGTTAGATAAAAGCCTGGCAGAGACCCAGCCCGGGGGTAAAAGTCGCCGGCTCCTTTTGTGGCCGAGCGAGGGGAGCGGCGCAGCTCCGGTGCGGGGTCCGGGGCCAGGCAGGGGCGGCTGGTGCCGTCGTGAGCCAGAGCAGGACCTGGGAGGAGCGCGGGGCCAGTGAAGGGGTGCCAGGCTGCCCACGCCTGGCACCGGCTTCAGGTCTTTAGGGTGGGAAACATTTCCGCACCCTGGGGCACCGCCGGTGCTGCGGAGCAGCCCGGGCACGGCCCGTGTGCGGGGCTCGGCGGGGGCGAGGGGAGGCTGCTCCCGCACGCACGGACGGCGACGGGAGGGCGCTGGGCTCGGGGTCTGCTCCCACCCGGGGCCCCCCGGCAGCTCCAGGCTCGCCAGGTTCTGCAGCAGCGCCAGGGCAGCTGCTCCCGCCGTGCCCGTGCTCAGCCGCTCCGGCTCCCGGCGGCTCTCGGGCTGCAGCTCAGGCTGCGCAACGCCAAATGCCCTTTACCGCAGGAGCCAGCAGGGTTTGCTGCTCGGTGTGGGCAGCTGTGCCCGCCAGGAGTGCGGTGAACACGAGACAGCAACAATTCCTGGGCACCCCTGACCGCGGGCCGGGACAGCGGGGGACAGGGACAGCAAGGGATGGGAATGGCGAGTGCCCGCCCTGCCCATTCCTCCCTGCCCAACTCGGCACAAACGACAGTGCGCGCAGCCCGCTTTCACATCTGTTACGTTTTAATACTGTTCACGTCTAAAATGACCAAAACCAAGCCAAGCGCTCGCAGCCCCTGGCCCTGCCTCACCCGGAGAGCAGGGGGCCGCAGGCTCCCCTGCCCAGTGCTGGGTGCAGGCAGGTGTACAGGCAGGTGTACAGGCAGGTGTGCGGGCAGGTGTGCGGGCAGGTGTGCGGGCAGGACACCCTGGCGCTGCGGGCAGGATCCTCTGAACCCGCTGCCCCAAGGGGACTCGCACAGCTCCAGTGAATGCATTTAAATAACAAGCTAATGAGCAGCAAAAGCAAAGGCATCTTAACCACGTTTCCTAAAATAGCAACCGGCACCTGTCCCTCGTGCCCGGCAGGGAGGGGGCCCGCCCGCCCCGCGGGGCTCGGCACAGGCAGGGGCTCCAGGCTGTCCCAGCACTTGTGCCGCTGGCAGCTGGCAGCGATGGCACGCGTGTCCCGGTGGGCGTGGGGGGCGTGGGGCTCTGCTGGGGGCAGGGCAGTGGGTGCTCAGGGTGGTGGCACAGGGCGGGTGCTGCCGGCAGTGCCGGAGGGACGCGGGGCCGGGCTCGTCTCTGCGGCCCTGGGAAGCCAATGCTGGCTGAGCTGCCGCGGCCCCGAGGGCCACGTTGTCGTGGGGTTGGCTGCTGGGGGCTGTGCTTACACGCACTCCCTGCCCCGCGGGGCAGCAGGCACAGTGTAGGCGAACGGGCACAGCGGATGGGGAGGGCTTTGGGGTAGAAGCCGGGCTGTGGCCACAGCCTTGGCCCAGCTGGGGTTGGGGTGCCAGGGCCAGGCTGCATCAGGGCGCTCCAGCCAGGAGCAGTGGAGGGTGGGCACAGGAGCGCAGATGGGACCCACCCGGGCGCTCAGACCACGAAGTGGAGCCCGTACGTCATCTGATGGCCGTTGTCCCAGGCATAGAGCACCTTCTCCTTGGGGTTGTAGTCGACCTGTGTAGTGAAGGAGTAGTGGTTGAGGAAGGGCAGTCGGAGCTCTGCCTCTGTGTTCGTGTGCGTGTCGAAGGCGTAGGAAATCTGCCCCTCCTTCTGGCTGTAGGTGTCCACAGCGTAGAGGATGCCGCAGATGATGAAGCAGTTCCCGTAGGTGTTGCGCTTCAGCCCCGTCTTCCAGGTGGTCTCCTTGCGCACCGAGAGGTCCCCGGGGTCAAGTCGGCTCAGGACGATCACCTCCTGCTGTGAGTAGTCATAGTCCACAGAGGGGTAGATGACCCAGAGCCCGCTCTCGTCCACAGCAAAGTCAATGTCCGAGTGGCCTCTCCACTTCCAGGGCGTCGTGTCCTCGTACACCACGTCGTGGAGCAGTGCCCAGCCCGCCACGTAGCGCTCCTTCAGGTCATACTTGATGATGTTCTTGGTGAAGGCACGGTTGTAGTAGAAGGCCCCCCGGTACACCACGTGCCCAGTGCCGATCCAGTTGTAGGGCAGCTTGTAGAGGTTGCTCCAGCGGCCTGTGAGGGGGCAGGAGAGGCATTGGGACCCTCTGCAAGCACCGGGGTCTCACACACTGTGGCCCGAGCGTGCTGGCAGCAGCAGGGGCCTGTGCCCTCCTCACTGCCCTGTGGGTGCTCCCCTGTGCAGCTTCCCACCAGTTGCCCACCACCCCAGGCCCCAGCACAGTCAGTGTCACACGGCGCTGGGCGCCCACCCAGGAGGGGCTGAGCCCCCTGTGCTCAGCTGGCAACTGGCCCTCACCCTGCTTGAAGTTGTCGAGGCTCCTGAACTCCACCAGGCTGTTTCCATAATAGTAGTTTGTGACGTAGATTCGGTCATCCTTGGCCACCGGGTCCTTCATCCAGGCACCCTCATTGCGCCCATAGCTGTGGTGCTCCACGGGAGGCTCCACCGACTCGATGGTGCCTTCGCACTCCACCTCCTTCACTGGGTACCCAGGAGGGGGAGGAAGGAAAGCTCATCCCTGCTCCAGGCAGCTGCCTCCTCCTCCTCCTTCGCCATGGCAGGGCTGCTGCTGGCCATGGCCACTGAGATCACCAGGCCAGGTGCCCCCTCCCAGCTGCCCCCCCACTCACCCACCTCTGTTTGGTGTTTCAAGGTCCCTGGTGCCATCAGCCCCCTGCCCGAGGACAGGGGCAGGGGGGCTGCGGGCAGTGCTGCGGGAGGCCGGGGTGGTGCTGGGTGCAGCCGTGGTGCTGGGCACGGTGGTCTCTGTCTGGGCAACAGCTTGAGCTGGGGACCCTTCAGCTGGGGGGAGCGGGGGGCCCCTCTCCTCCTGCTGCTCTGGCACAGCCACCCCCCTGGCGGGGCTCTCTGAGGGGAGATAATTTGGGGGTCAGTGCATTTGCAGGGGCAGCCCCAGGACCTCCACCTCAGTGGGAGGGGGTCCCCAGCCCCC
>VXBA01001782.1:25842-40605 GCA_013399895.1 Serilophus lunatus | reverse complement strand
CCATGGAGCTGGAGCCGCCCGCAGAGCTGCCGGAGCCCCGCGCCGCCAGCAAGGGGCCGCCCCGCAGCGGTGAGTGGGGACCGGGGGCGGGGAGCGACCGGGGGGCGCCCACGGAGGGGCCGCGGGGTCCCGGCGGCCGCGGCTTTTCCGCGGGCCCGGGGCACAACAAAGAGCCGCTGGCCCCGGGCCGAGCCGGGCCGGACCCACGGGACCCTCCCGGGACACGCGGGGGCCGCGCGGCCTTTCCCGCGGGTTTGCCCAAATTCGCGGGTTTTCCCCCCAAAAGGCGCGGGGGTCCCGGCGCAGCCCCGCGGGCTCTGGGCTCAGCCCCGGGCGCCGGTGCCGGCCCGCGGTTTATGGCCCCATTTGGGACCCTTTTACACTTCCCCTATGCAGATGCCGCATCTGCACTTGAATGTCCCTGCCAATTTTTATGGTTTCCAATTGCGTTTTACCATCTGAAGGTACCCGGGGTCTCTACAAAGGGTTTGCTCAGACAAAAGAGGCTTTTTGTCAGGCAGCATCCTCGGGGTGGGATGCGGGCGGCAGCGGCACACACGCAGTGCGGGAGCTGCGGGGATGGGCACCGCCGCAACCTCCTCGGGGGGGGATTTCCAGTCGTGACCCTGGAAACACTTTGTTCCTCCTCGCTTAATTCACGTCCAGTTGGATGAAAGACACTTAATACTCTCAGATGCTTTAATGACGCTTTTAATTCTGTGATACACCCTTGATACTTTTTGAACTTCATGCCTTCGTTTGCGGAGTGTCGTTGCGAAGGGTCCAACAGTATTAATGCTTGGTCTGCGTTTGCTGTTTTTCCCGCGGGCGTGGGATTTTGGGGGAATCTCTTTGGATTAATCAGATTAGTTTTAAGAGTTTCTTGCACGTCTCGTGTAGCTGCTTCGTGTGACAGACGTACCTGTGGACGCGTTAGTCTTTTAAATGGATAATGTGACAATCTTTGGCTGCTTTGCCTTCAAAAATGTGAAATGCTGGCACGGTGTTGAGACATTGCTTGACCTTCAGTCTTTCTAAAGCCCCCGGCGGCCGAGGGAGGAGCAGAAAAGGTTGGGTCGTTAATTCATAATCTTATAAAATACCTGCAAATGGTGGTGGCAAATGAAGGCTCTCGGCATTGCCTTTTATTAAGGAAGATTCAGGGCCCTTTTGATGCTTGGAGGAAAAGCATCTGAGCAGTTAAAAGGAGGTGATGCAAATGCAGACCCCCAGGACAGAGGTATGAAAGTCGGGCTGTGTTAAAATCATTAATGAACTTAAGCTCTGCACGTGGCTTCTGTGTTAACCCCGAGTAAACTGCCCCAAGTTGATCGGTGTCCTCGGCCAGAGGAGCCTCGGGATAACTCTGCTGCCCTGCTTTAGCTCAGCGCTTCGAGGCAGCTGCAGCCTCCTCGTTTGGGGGGCACTTGGCATTTGTGGGATGTGAGATGATGGGTTTTTCCCTTGCCTGTGCAGCCCCTCCCGTGTGAGAAACGCGTTTTGTCATTGAGCAAATTAACGGCAATGAGGAAAAGCATTTCTTTTTGAAAGGAATTACATGAGGGTATTCATTTTTCGGGCTGTAGGAGCAATTATTTCTCAACAGGGTCTCATTTAAGAGCAGTTTCCCTGTAGCTTCGGTTGGAATCTGTTTCCTCTGAGGAACAGTTGGAATCTCTTGCCTCTGTCTCCTTTGAGACATGATGGGTTTTACACAGCTTTAATTATTTCATGCTTTAGCTGAAACAGGCATAAAGCAGCTTTAATCTGGAATTAATGTAACTCTGGGCACTTTGTTGTGTAGTGTGGTCATGGAAGAAAGATTTATCAGGAAACTACTCGAATTTTGTGTTTCTGGGGGATGAAATGCTCCGAGTTTCAGATGGGCAGGTCACTGATCTGGATGAACTTCGTACCAGAGGGAAGAGGAAAGTGGTCAGAGCACAAAGGAGGTCAGGCTTTCAAAGAGCAGTCCCTTTGCCTGCCCCCTTCCCTTTTTCCACAGCACTCCCAAACTTCCCTGGCACACAGTGACATTTTTAGTGGCCCTTTAGGCTTGGTTGCTTTGCATCTGAGGAGATAAGGCTGTGCTTAACAAAGACTATTTCATTGATACAGTTGGGTCCCCCTTCACTTGCTATAAACGTTTCTTTGAAGATTTAGGAAGGAAAACAAATGGAGTTGTGGGATGGAAACGCTGCTGAAGTCAAATGTCTCTGAATAAACAAGAAGCTACAGTGTTATTTCAGCCCAGGGGTGGCTCGGTGGATGTGGGTGGCTCTTGCCTTTGTAGGTAACAGTAGAAAATAACTGTAATTCTGACCCCAGGGCTGGGTTTGGGAAATGAAGTTTAGGAAGCACTGAGTTTCTTCCTTTGATTTGGTGGTGAGATGGAAAAATACCTCTTGGTGTGAAGGTGGAATTTGGTGTTGCTGGCTCCTGTAGATCATTAATCAGGAAGGAGGGTTTATGCATGCCTTTCTGTGCTGTGTGTGGAGGGACTCTGCAGCAACAGGGGTTTTTCCCCTGCTTTGCTTTAAACCAGCATAAAGATACTGTGCTATAGAAAACGAGGCAACTTTTCCATCTAGGAGGCTATTTCTTGATTGTTGGGAAGCAAAGCCCATCTCTCTCTGCCCTGCCTCCTGCAAGTCCTTTGTGGTATCTCTTTTTTTTTGGGTGGGGAAAATGTGCCAGGGGTTCATTGACTTTGTGCTCAGCTCCTCGGTGGTGGGGCTCTGAACAGATGCATTGACAGCAGCATTCTGTGAGAATGGGAGCACACTTTATCCTGTTGATAAACTGCCTATTTAAATAAAGCCTTCAGCAGTGTAATCTGGTAATTCTAATTAAGTCATTTACATAGAGAATTGGCCCAGGGTTTCATCACAGGGCTGCTGGGGAGCTGAAATGCATTCTTTCCCTCCAGCTGTATTAAAGCAGCCTTTTGATCCTGTCCTTTTTTTAGCCTTTAAGCCAGAGTGGTGATCACTGTGCAGAGTTAATTGAGAAAGGGAAGTTGGGGGACAAGGGGACCCTTGGAGGTTTAGCTTTGGTCTTAATTATTACAGTTCTAATGATGTAATTAGAAGACTTCCAGATTTTACACGTTGATAAAAATGATTCTGTACAGGTTTTGTTAGAAAGAGGAAATACACCACAGAGAGGCTTCAGTGAAGTTCTTTATTGCTAAATGATTGCCAATAACTTATCTTGAAAGCAGCCTAAGCCTGGAATATCTGAGCTCTCCTCCAGCACTGGGATAAGGAGGTTTCATTTGCCCAGGATGGACCTCACATCCTTCAGGGAGCACAAATTATGGGCCTGCCTTCCTTGCCTCATCACCCCAGCTAGAGGCTTGTGGTGAGATTCAAACTTTAGAGAAATGTCTGGTCACTGTGGAAGATTCATTTTTTTTAAGCCAGTTTTTCCCTCTGTGAACACATCAGAAAAAACCCCCCCAAACCCCAGTAAAAATCTATCACTGCTCCAGTGCCAGGCTGACTGCAAACTGCTGGGCTGTGCTGGTCTGGAAATGCCTCTGAGCTGAAGCCTGATGGAAACCTGAAATAGTTTTCATGGATTCATAATAGGGAGCTGTGAAGCCCTTGGCACTCAGTGTCTCTCCCTGCAGTGGGGAACACTTGTCTGAAGGGGGTTCCTTGCCCTGCTCAGGAACCTGCTGCTCCTGTGCCCCAGGAGCTGCAAATGAGCCCAGGGCTCCTGGAAATGTTGGGCATTGCTCTGTTTCTCTGCTGCTGAGAAGCCCAGGGTTGCCCTGTGGGAATTGCTTTGGAGCCCTCAGATCCCAAGGCCAAGTGACCACATGATGAGTGTCGTGGTTGTGGTAAAAATCTGTCCAAACCTCCAGGCTCTGAACACCAACCTGCCCTCCAAAAATGCCTTCACACTCGGTCTCTCGGCTTTCTGTTGCTTGGCAATACTAACAAAGACTCATTCCCTGTTGCTTCAGGTGTCTTGTGTGTGCTCTTGCCAGGAGACCTCCTCTCTTCTGCCTGTTTTACCCACAGGGCTGGGGAGATGCCCTTCCTCTGGGTCACAAGCTGGGGTTATTGTAGTGTTGTACAGAAGTGAGGGAAGGTGCCAGGCTTGGGTTTGGTGCCACTTGGTGCCTCCTGCCCTGTGAAGCTTCTCTTTGCCCAGCTCTGTTTCCCTGGTATGTCCCTGAACACTTTGAGCTGACCTTTAGTGCTTGGATTCACAGAGGGCCTCTGCTCAGCGAGCTGCCCCCATCACAGGGGGATACCCATAAAAATGACACTTCCTACTCTTGACAAAATCCCCAGGCCCAGTGGAGCCCTGTGAAAAGGACACCCAGCAGGAAGGGAGGCCCAGAGCCTGCAAGATCCATCCATCATTTTCCTGGCACCAGGAAACCAATCAACTCTTCTAAGGGGGAGAGTGGGATCAATCCCAGAATGGGGGAGGTGGGCATGGCCAGAGATGTCCCTTCATGTGCACAGGGGGAAAGTGCTCTGCTTGTCCTTCCTCACCAGGGGTAACTCACCCCCTCTCTTTGTGACAGTCTGTGCAGAGAGCAGCTTCTGGTGGGTGGCCAACTGCCCTGAAGAGTTTGTTTCCAGTGGTGCTGAGCTGTTTTGAGCTATTTTTTTTTCTTTACCCTTCTGTAGCTGGTGGGTGAAGGGTTTGTTGCCTGCTCCCAAACCTCTGTGTTCTGAGGTGGCAGGCTCAGCAGCAGCATGTTTTTAGCTGGAAGATCAGAATTTTAAAGTTTTGCTTTTTCTTCATGAAACAACACAGGTTTCAAACAGCTTTATTGCCAGTTGGGTACTGGGGCAGAGATGCACCTCTGGCTGCCTGGCCTCTTCTTCCATCTTTGAGTTATTGGGCAACTTATATATTTATTTTTTTTTACAAGTCAACAGTAGTTGTTAATAACTGTAGGGTATTTTATTATAGCATATGGATATTCAAGGAATAATTTGAAATTCAAATAATTTGAATTCAAGTAAGAAATACTAGAAAACAATCCAGATAGGTGCCATAAATTGGAACAAGAGAGTTGCTTTTATCCTTGTAGGTTTTTTTTCTTCCTGGGGAAGCCACTGCAATAGTTGCTGCATAAGAAATGCCACAATTATGGCAAAATAAATGGCAGTGCCACAGCCCTTCTCATCTTATTCAGCCCACTAGGCTGTGGAGGATTTTTTGTGAGGAGAGTGAGTCTGCCCAAGCAGAACACAGCCATCTGTGGGGCCAGTGGTGAGCAGCTTGAAAAGAAAGGATAGATTTCCCTATTGCTTTGGAATTGTAAAACTTGCAATCATGCCTTAAAACTCGAGATTAAAAAAGGCAAAATTGTGCACTGCCTTCTAGAATGCAGCTGTTTTTTCCTGTATTTAAGGTAATTTTCTATTAAAAATGGAGACAAACAGCCCACTCTCCAAATGTGAGGAACGATGCTTCCATCCTGAAGGACATTCTCTAAATGTCAAACAGTTTCTGATGTGCTTTTTAAAATGTTTGGATGTGTTGCCCCAGTTAAAAGCCACCAAGAGATGTGGTGTCCTGCAAAATGAGATTATAGCAGTGGGCAGATGTGGCTGCAGTGAGCCCCAGAGAGAAAGGCAAGTGTTCCTGGAATTGCAAGCAGCAGGAGCTAATAGGGTTTGCAAACATGGGAGGCAGAGGGGTGGGTGGGGAGAAGGAATCCAATTCCCCCTGGTTCCTGCCCCTTTAATCCCTGGCCCTGGGAGGCCAAATGCTTCTTGGCAGCTCCTCACTCCAGCAAACCCCTGGGTGCTGGGGTTGGTGGGGCTGAAAGGGAAGTGCAGGGGGAGCCTGAGGGTCGCTGAATTCCATGAGCAGGACTCTTGGGGGGAAAGCCTGGGGTCAGTTATGGAGCCACAGCCACTGGGAGGGGACTGGGGGAAGTGGAGGTCTGACAGCACTGGGGGCAGCACCCTCTGCTGTCCCCACCCTGGCCCTGGGGTGGGCAGAGCCACAGCTCTGGTGCTGATTTCCCAGACAGAGGACATCCCACTCTGAGCACAGGGCTTGGGGGCTTCAGGAAGCTTG
Organism: Serilophus lunatus; assembly: GCA_013399895.1. Lineage (NCBI taxonomy): Eukaryota > Metazoa > Chordata > Aves > Passeriformes > Eurylaimidae > Serilophus > Serilophus lunatus. The sequence goes on along the minus strand of VXBA01001782.1, from coordinate 34,545 downwards.
TTCCCATGGGTAGGGCTCACACCTATTTTTTATCTTCAAGGCTTCCTCCTGACCCTCAGCACAATTCACTCCCCGGGTGCTGCTCACTCTCCTGATCCCAGGGCTGCTGCAGGCAGGGGCAGCTGTAATATTATCTGCACTGATTCCAATTGGAAGAGAAATGCTGTGAGATTCATTAACCTTGGGGTTAGGGGGAAAAAAAGCTGTTTCCACACTGATGACAGGTGGGTGCCTCTCTGGGATCCCAGAGCTGGTGCCACTCCTGCAGTGTCTGTTGGACTAAACAGGCACATTGCCTCTGCTGGGTCCAGTTACAGGGGGGTTTCCAGGTGGGATCTTGAACAGCTCACCCCTGGGAGTACTGGCTGATTGGCAATGTGATTTCTGGCATATTCTGTATATCATAATGTGCTACTAATTATCAGTAGATGAGTAGTAATCTGGGTTGGTATTAACTCTTTAAAAAAATGGTCTCCTGTATAATATCAGTCCTATTTCCTAATGAAGGTAATCCTGGGGGACTCCAGACAGACTGTGCTATAGTAATATGCCTTGTGTTGGCCAACACTTTATCAGTCATCAAAAAGTCAATAAAGAATTTCCCCAGATTTACAGAATGATTGTGCAATTCATCTTCCAGGCAAATCCTGGTCAACCAAAACATACTCCAGGTAGAGAAGCAGCAAAACTTCATGCCCAGGGACAGAGCCAACGTGCCTGTGGGATGGGGCTTTGCATGCTGTGAAAGAGGGGCTCACTTCTCATTTGGGACGTGCCTGCAGGCTCTTTTTAGAAAAATGATGATGATGAAAAGCTTTGCTGCTTGTCTGTGTCTGAAGTTTGTTCTTTTGGTAGCCTGCAAGTCCAAAGTAAGATGAGAGGAGTGAGCTGCTGTGACCAAGGGCTGCCTTGGTCCCCACACCCCCCAGTTTCCAGGAGCAGAGCCTGCTCCATCTCCCAGGGAAGCACCAGCCTTCCTTCCAGAAGGGCACTGGGCTCTGTCTCACAAAACACAGAAGGCTCCTGGAAGCCCAGCCCAGCCTGAATGTGGTAATTCTGATAGCACAGAAACCTGCCTCTCCTTTTCTGCTTTGATTTTTGTGCCTCAGGAGGCACGTCAGGAATCCTGTGACTTTTGATGGCATCAATAAATCAGATACCAAGCTGACAGAATTTTGCTGGAATGTAAACAAGCATTTCAAATAACAATGTCTGCAGGGTGTTTGCTGAGAACACAGCGCAGGTAAGTGGAACATTCTACTCGGGTGTGGGTTTCCTTTCAGTTTTGTTGGTAGGCAGGGGCTGGAATTGTTTTCAGAGTCAATGAAAATAAGTAAAAATATTTATCCCAGTGACCTTACTTCCCACTCTGCAAACAGAGTGTTTCAGTGCTGAGACAAGCTCTACCCAATGCAGGGGAAAGGGGAGGAATGTCTCTGTATAGGAAAATCCAGCTGATAAGGGATAATGAATCACCTTTAACTCAGCTCTGCTGAGTACTAGCTGCTCTGGGAACTGCAGGCTGGTCATCCTTGTCTCAGTCCTTCAGAGCAAAAGGGTGTGGAGCAAATCCTCCCAAAAGACCTTTGCAGGCACTTGAAGGACAGGAAGGTCACTGGGAACATTCACTGTGGGTTTACCAAGAGGAGATCAGGCCTGGGCAGCCTCATTCCTTTTGCTATGGAATGACTGGATCCATGAATGAGAAGAGTGATTTTGTCATTAACAAGGCTTTGGACATTGTGTCTCCCACACCATCCTTTTGGGTGAAAAACTGGGCTGTTCTGGTCAAGGGGGAGCAATCCAGGTGGCCTGTTATGCTGTGGTTGTCCTTGGGAGTCACTATTGGAGCCAGTTCTGTTCAGCAGTTTCATCAACCATCTGGGTGGTGGCATGGACACACTCATCAGCCTTGCAGATGGCACCAGGTTTTTACTCTGGAGCTGCTGTTCAGGAGGACCTGGGTAACCTGAAGGGTGGATTCAGAGTTCCACAGCCACACTTGGTGTTTGTTTAATGGAACAGCCCCATGGGATGGCACGGGCTGGGGAGAGGACCTGGGCCCTGGGGTGAGTCAGGGGGAGGTGGGACAGCCCACCCCGTGCTGGGCTGAGCCCCAGCAGGTCCCATCTGTGCCTGCAGAGGCTGCACAGCCAGCACACCCTCCTGCTGGCCACCCACAAGCACCTCTGTGGCTTCAGATCCCTGGGGCTGGTCCTCAGGAGCTGGTGGGACACTGGGAAGGTGATGGGACTCACTGGGCCAGCACCTCCTGCTCCTTCTCATCTGGGGTCCCCCTGCAGTGCTCAGGGGACTGTGTTTTACCTGCTGACAGCCTTTGGGTTGTCACCCTGCATATCCCCTGGGATGCCAAGCTCCTCTCCCAGGCCTGGTGCTGTGTCCCAGGTTCAGGCTAAGTTCATTTCTAGGAGCAGCCCATGTCCCCCTTCAATTAGCAGAACCAGGGACAAGGGCAGCCAGAGGTCAAGAGAAGTTCAAAACAGCAGAACCTCTTTTTGCTGGTGTTCCCAAATGTTCCTGATCTTGCAAAGCTCTCCGAGCTGGCCATTGTAAAAATCAAAGAACAAGGCCTGGCTTGATACAAGGGGAGTTAGAAATCGAGGTTGAGAATAGGTAGCATTGTTGCTTAAAACAGGAGAAATAATTGATTTATGTTATGGTGGCCAATTAGGCTGTAAAGTGAAAAACTCTTAAAGAAACCCTGTGGCTTCAAGGGAGCTTTTTGCTCTGATTCCTGCTCAGCAAATAGAGGTACCCCAATAAAGGTCATCAGCTCCATGAGCTGAATTATTAATTCCTTTCATGCCACTCAGGGCTTGTAAACAGTGTCTAATACAGGAAAACAATTGGCACTGTTCACTGAGTGGGCAGAGGAGAGGTCAGGGGCTAAATACTTGTATTGGCAGCAGCTGCTCTTCATAGCTGAGCAGACTTCTGTCCTTTTCATCTTTTAGAGCAAACCAGTTTCCAAAATCTTAGCTGGTTGTTAATCCATATCTCCTCTCCCTTAGCTGAATTGATTTTAGGAGTTTAATGCTTTGCATATCATTATGAAGGTAAAAAGAGCTGGAGGGGAGGGTGGGGGGTTATGGTTGAGAGGGGAAAATCAGCTTTGCCATGTTTCATAAAGAGCTGTTTGAATTCCTTTGATATAGAGGGGAATTTTTAAACCCACCTATCCAAGGGCAGGAGGATAAGTACTGGTGCAGTTATATACTCATAAAAAAATCCAAGTGTGATTTCAAGATTAATACATCATAAATACCATCTGCCAGTGCACAAGGACAGAAAGGATGGGGTGCTGCCACTCTTCAGTCCCAGAGCTGTGCCCTGTTCCCAGCAGCACTGGGCAGGACAGTGAGGGAATTCTGACTTCAAACCTGAGCAGCAGGGCAGGGTGACCCTGGTGTCCCCCTTGTGAACATGCTAAAAATATTTAAAATTTCAGTTCATGCTTGAAATGATGTATGGTCCTTTCCAAGCATAGCTGCAAATAGTGACACTGTGGTGATGGCAGCCCATGATAACATGAGCAATCTAAACCTGCAGAGTTTGCCCTGGCTCTCTCTGAGCTGGGCTCACAAACCTCTTCAGGGGGCACTTGCATTATTGAGTTGCTTTCTGAATGATACTTGATGAACTATTCCAGATGTTGGCAGGTGTAGCTTTCTCCCTGGTGGCTGTTGCTCACACAATGGGCTCTCAGAGCCTGCCCTGTGCCATCTGTCCCCTCTGCTGGGCAGTGACCTCTGTGTGCCAGAGCAGCAGGTACCCCCTGAGTGACCATCTGCTGGGCCTTCAGCCCTTCTCAGAGCTGGGCTGTGCTCAGGGCTGAATGTCCAGCAGCTGAATCTCACCACTCACAGCAGAATAAAAGGGACTTTAACCTGCACAATGGCTGCACTGCACAGGAAGGATCTTTCTTTACTCACAACACGTGTAGTGCACGAGCTGCTGGCTCCTTGGGAGGGCCAACAATTCCCACATTAGGGAGGATGTGGTGTTAAGGTGGAGAACAGGAAGATATAAAATCCTCTTTTTTTTTTTCCTCTGGGCACAGCACAGACCTGTGCAGTGTCCTCTGGACTGTGCCTGTTGGGAAGGCTGCACATGGCATGGCACTGGGGCAAGACCTGCAAGGAAGAGCCAAGGCAGGTGATGAACTAATGTGTGGATGTTGTAGGCAGTCAATGTGATAATTCAGTGGGGGAACAGCACAGGAACGACCCAGGGCATTGCTGAATAGATCTGTGGTTGTGGTTGTTGCTGTTCTTGGCTGTGGCTGCTGTTCAGCAAGTGGAACTAAAGCAAGGAGGCTCCTGGGTGAGGCACTGAGGGGTGGCAGGAGGATGGAGTGTGCTGCTGTGCCTGCCCTCACCTCCTGGGATATGGGCTGCTGAAGCGTTTCCCTTTGTTTGTGGTTTGCTTAATTAGAGCAGAACTTTGCACTTTTGAGTGTAAACAGGGATCCTCTGGAGAAATGGGAATGGCAGGAATGTGAAAGGTGGGATCTGGGCTGGCAGCAAAGCCTGGGCTGTTTTGAGCTATGTGCTCTGTGGTGAGGAATGTAACTTGTAGTGTGCATTTACTGGGTTTTAAAGCTAGACAAGAGTGATGGAATATGTAATTATGTGGCCTCTACCAGCATCCAAAGGATGGAGACAGAGCTGGATCTGCTGGGCTTGGGTGTCTGTGATGTGCTGAGGGGGGCTGTGGTCTTTTGGGAGAGATCAAGTCCCAAAGAAGGTATCTTTGCTTTACCTTATCTTGGGTTAAAGCTGACCCTGTTACTGGAAGAAGGATCTTTCCTGGTTTGGGTCCCAGGAAGGTGGACCCTCCCCAAAACACAGAGGGCACCTGGCATTTGGTTTGGATCCCATCCTGACTTTGGGGTTTTTCAGTGGCAAACACGGGCAGAAGTTCTGTTTCTTCTTTCAGCTGTTAGAAAATGAAGCTTTGGAGTGTCTTGTGTTTAGAAACACTTGTTTCTTCCTCTTGGGGATCTTTTGAAGGTGCCCTGGACACAGCTGGGAGATCATCATGTCCTTTCATTCCACAGTCATGCTCTGCAGACAGTTTAAAGCTGATGTAATTCAGAATTTCCTCATGCTGCAAGTTGTTCTGAGTTGGAATTCTCAAATCATCACAAGTTAGAGATGTAACTGCTGGCAAAGTACATCTACAGATAATGTGGATGAGATAGAAATATCTTAAAAGATGGAAGGCTGGTGCTGTTAAAAATGACCTACTTCTAAAGCAGCTTCCTTAGGTGATTAAAGACACACGTATTCAATTAAAGTGTGAGTGAAAGTTTTCAAAATAAGAACTTCTTGGCAACATGCACATCACATCTTTCTCATTTTCACTTTCCCATCAGCTGCAGATGTGGAGCAGATGAGTTCCTCCTCTCCTGTCCTCCCTATGAACTCCATGGGCAGTAAGTACCCCTTTTCTTGCCATGTGTGATGAGGTGGAATTTCTCACTCTGAGAGAATCCAAAAATATGAATTGATACTTCCATGGTAGAGCCTTAGAGAAGTTTTGGAGCTGCTGCTTACTCATGAAAGTGGAGTTTGCCTGCTCAGCTCTCAGCTGTGGGATTCTTCACAAAAGCAGCCCAGTCTGTGACTGCTGGCACCAGCAGAGTGCAGGTTGTGTAAGAACTTTTGCCACCAGAGGTACCTCAGTGAAGGGAGTGATCCAAGCCCCGGAGGGGATGGTGAATTTTGGAAGTGTTTATCTGTGGAGTTTCACTATTACACTTGGAAATGCAGAGCCTGGGATTCCTCATGACACTGAGAGCAGTTGGGGAAACTCTCTTCAATCTCTCAGTCACTCTGGGCCTGTAACTTTTTCAGACTTTGAACATTTGAGCTGCTGGACACCTAAAAATGCAGGAATTCAGAATTCCTTCCTAACACTCCATCTAGTGGCATTTGCTGTGGGGAGGGACCAGTCCATGGAATCCACTAGATGGCAACAGGCCCTCATCAGACTGGTGGGACTGGGAATCCCTGTCCCTCACAGAGGGCTCTGCACGCCCCCATTCAGAGCATCTCAAAGTCTGGGGACTCTGAGGATGTTTTTAAACGGGGCAGACTTGTTACCTGACAGCTCATTTCAAAAATCCTGCTCAGCTGTTCAGAGCTGCTAAAGCCCTTCCAGAGCCAGGACACTGTGCTGGGGGGACTTTGGGGGACTGTGGCTCCTCTGCACTGGGAATGCAGGGCTCCTTTATAGTGAGAACAGCCTTGAGGAATGCAGGGATGGCAGGCTCAGGGTTGTTTGCCTGTTGATTAATGAAACACACCTTTGTAGGCATCTAGCCAGGTTTTCATGCAGCTGGCCACTTTTATATGGAAACAATCTCACATCACACAGTCTGTCACTTAGAGACATGCACAGGTTGTGATGATACATTGGGTAATGTTCTGTTGGAGCTTTGTGGCCTGACATAGCTCAGATTCACTGCATTCAGGCCTCTGGTGCATTAAAAGGGATTAAAACAGAACTTGAATTTTCCACACTATTCTTCCAGCAGAGATTATCTGCCCATGCTCAGAGCAAGGCTGTCCAACACAAGCTGAACCACCCTCTCTTCCCCCCTAAAAACTGCATGTTATTGCTGCTCTGAGTTTGTGTAGCCACAGCTTTCATGTGTTGCCTCTTGCTAAACTGAAAAGTGCTTGTCAAACCTCTGTTCCCTACGAAGATTTTTATATGAACTTTTGATAAACTAAATAAACCAAGCTCCTTGAGTTCTTTTGATGTCTCCCTGTCTTTTGATCAGCCTGTCAGTGCTGGGGGGCACCCCTGTGGGCAGGGGGGTCCCTGCTGGAGCCTCCAGTGTGGACAGAGGAGCCCTGGCCATCCCTGCTGGGGCAGATCCCAGCCCTGTCCCACATCTGTGGTGCCAGAAACATCTGAAACCTCCCAAGCATGGATTTTAAAGCATTCTGAACCTGTCTGCTAACCTGTCTCCCCTTAGTTTGTTTCCTTTGCTGTCTCATTACCAAAATCTTGGTGATACTTTACAGCAGAGTAGGAAACCAAATTCTTAAGCTTGTTTGTGCACCCAGAGCATCTGAGATGTGTGGAGTGTCTGCTTCAGCCTCTGGTGTGTCCTGCACTGGCAGGTGGGGATGGTGGCTCCTGTTGGTCTGAAATGTCTTATTCAGAGTAATTGCAGTGAATTCTTTCCACGTGCCCTTGCAGGAAAGGCAAACACCTCTGTCCAGATTTCTGTGTTTTGTACTCCCATACAGGTGTCTGGGGGGAAAACCAGCTGGCTGAAATGTCTGTTCATAATAACACACAAGTGCTTTCTTGTGCATCCTGTAAGAAGGTGCTGGAACAAACCCCACATCACTTCTGAGTGAGCCTGCCAAGCATGCTGGAAAACTGTGAGATTTCCAAAGCAAAATGTCAGACTGCATCAAAAATGAGTCATTTGCCTTGTTTTCATAATCTTAATTTGGTGGCTGTGCTTTTGGGCAGTTCACTGTGAATTCCCTCTCCCACAGCACCACACTCACCCAGGCTGTCAGTGCAAGTGCTCACTGTGGGTCCCTCAACAGGCTTAGGGACAGGGCAGGTTTCTTCCTGAAGCTCCCCTTTTGCAAAGTTCAGGCTGTTCAGTGAGTGAGTGCTGAGCTCTGTGGAGCTGTTCCTGTGTAAAAGTCAAATTTAGCTCATTCACAGCAAGTCTTTTAGCAGAACAAACTGATTTACGTTGAATATTCACCAAACTGGAGTTTGAAAAGTCATTAGAGAGTTGTTCTGACTTGAACTGCACAGTGAGCTGAGGGAGCTGGTTCCTGTGGCACAGGCTGTGTCACAACAGTCCTGGGAGCAGGTGAAGGAGAGGAAAACAAGGGGTGAGAGAAATGCTTGGTGCCTTCACTGCAGGGGCACTGCTGAGCAGAACCATCCTGGTCTGGGTGGCTCCTCCTCAGTGCCATGTTTGGAAAGCAGTGAGAGGGGCCTCCTGCCACTCCTGGGCACAGCTATGTCATGGCAGTCATTGAAAAGCAGCTGGAGGGGCTGCTCCTGTGTCTCAGGGCAGTGTCAGCTGTATCTGCCCTGCAAACAGCTCTCTGCTCCTCCCTGGGCAGCCACAGAGCAGTCACATCCAGCTCCTGAGTCTCTCACTATAACCAAAGCTGGCTCTGCCCTCCACAGCCAGCAAGAATGTTCTCTGCAGCAGCAGCTTCCATCACTTATTTTCTGCAGTGCCTTGTCTCATTCTTACCCCTGTCAATCCAAAGCCTCCCAGCTTCAGTCCTTTCTCATCTTTGTGTTCCATAGCTTGGCTCACCCAGGTGCAAGTTTCATTTCCTACAACCAGGTAAAGGCTGTAGGATTTTGCTTTCCTGAGAGATTCCACCCACTGGGTGTCATTTTGATTAAAGCTGAATTGGTTCCTCACCTGTTCTGCCCCTTTAAACATCCCTGTGCAGATCTTGAGTTAACATCCTGCCTTTAGTGCTCGGGGAGGAGCTGGAGGATGTGTCCTGCCCCTCCCTGGTGGGATAATGGCCCAGCCACAGCCCTGCCCTGTGTGGTTTTGGGAGGCAGAACTTGGACAGGGGGGTCTTGGGCAAAAGTGTCACTTCTCTTGCTGGGAAGTCACCTGGGCTGTATGAGAGGGGGGGGGTCCTGGGCTGTGGGAGGGGGTTCCTG
>VXBA01001782.1:12694-25470 GCA_013399895.1 Serilophus lunatus | reverse complement strand
CTGTATGGGGGGTTCCTGGGCTGTATTGGGGGGGGGGTCCTGGGCTGTATTGGGGGTCCTGGGCTGGCTGGTCCGCAGTTTGCATTCATTGATCAGTGAGTTGATAGGAATGAAAACCCACCGACAGCAATGAATGTTGATTGCAGCCATGAGATGAAGGTGCTGCTCTTGGCTGTGACAGTGTTGTCACACAGAACAGTCCCTTTGCAGTCACTTTGACTCAGGACAAACAGCTATTTCAGGGCTCCTGAAAGTCCTGGTGGCTCTGGCAAGCACACTCTCCCAGGGATAGCAAGAGAATCTTCTTTAGAAGCTCCATTAAAAAGATCCTATGGATCATCCTTTTTGGGAAAGGTGATTCTTTCTGTGGTCAGGAATACCTGGTTTGTAGTTTATGGTTCCTGACTCTGAGGAGGGAAGGGCTTGAAAATGGCACTGAGCCTTCCCTGTTCTTGCATTTAAATAATTTTCCAAAAATTCTCCTGAGGCACAATGTTCTCTAACTCAGTGAGGGCTGGAGTATCCACAGGACACCAGGATGGGACACCCTGCTTGTGAGCATTCACTGTGCCCTCACTGCTGCTTTGCCACCACACCATCACCAGTGCTGAGGTGCCCACTGCTGATGAGTGGCTCCTCACTCTGAGCTGCTGTCCCAGATGGTTCCTCTGAAAGGAAGGACATTGCCTTGCCTGGCTGGACAGTGACAGCTGCACTGGCTGGAGGGAGCCAGTCCTGGGCCAGTGCTCCCAGTGAGCAGCTGCTGAAACCCAGTGCAGGTTCCTGTGAGCAGATGAACTGACATCCCAAAGCTCTTTCCAGCCCAAATGGAAACGAGGTTTCCCTCCCGATCTGTATTCTGCTATTTGGAACATACCCCGTGCTCAGATTTGTTTCCAAGTGTACCATATGGTGTGGATACCCTCCTGCTTTTGTGCTGCCCATACAAAACCTCCCATTGCTCTCATACTCTGTCCTGCAGAAACAGCAGAAAGGGGTTTTTTTTTCAAGAGAAAACAAACATTTCTTCCGCACCAACTCACTTTTTTTAAAAGTCGAAGAACTGGAAAAACTCAACCTCTGCAGCTCTTAATGTAATCTGTAAATCATGACCTGCTAATGGCAACCACATGTGAAATCTCTGAAGGCCCAGGCTTCCCACTGAACAGAGGGTTTGTGATGAACCTCAAGGTACAGTCAACGGTCGATGGTTTTTTTTCTATTCCCAAACTCACCGACAGCGTTGAATGTTCACTGAAGTTATCCAAAGATGGCTCTGGGCATGCACTGCACACATTTTTCCAGGCATATGTTTTCCATAGACTGGCAGTGGAAACACTGCTGAGGACTGCACATTCTTTATTGTGAAGTCTTAAAAACTGCAAAGTATTTTAATTACGAAATGGAACCACGAGGGCTAATGAATTGCAGGAGTGCAACACTCTGGTTATGGGATGCTGAGTGGACTTAAGTGTTTCTTAAAACAGCTTTGAATGCAGCAGAATTGCAGTTGTGGAAAAGCCTTTCCTCCTGTGGGTATGCATATTCTCAGCAGCTGTGCTAAGGGTGTTCATAATGATTCAGATTTCTTTATAAAAGTTCACTTAAAAAAAAGAAGGAGGGGGGCACCTTTAACTGCAAAGCAGAAGTGAGAGCAGGGGATCAGCTTCTTCCTGCAGTCCAAAATGTGTGTCTGTATTTCCACAGCTCCTGTTCTCCCTCTTCCTTCTCCTGAAAAGAGGAAAAGGGGATTTATTCTTTTTAAATAATCTATATTGCATCTGATCACCTCCACCTTTTCCACGTGGCTTGCATGGTTTGAGAGAGAGGAATTATTGGCAGCTTGTTTGTTAAATGAGATCTGCTGCCATACCTGACAACTCTCCCGTGAGTGGAGTGGAGCTGCAGAGTCAGTGGGGGCACTTTACTGCATAAATTCTGAGACTTGTTTTACATCCAGAGTATTTTCTCTTGTTGTAGGGACTGTTAAGTGTCTTTCTGAATATTCAGAGCTAGGACATGTCACTCAACAGTAAGTGTATTGTCTGATAAAGTACTTGAAGCAATCTTGCTCCAGGAATAGTTTGCAGTCTGCTCTTCAACTGATTGATTTTAGAGGTGTCACTAAACGTCAGCTGATACTGAAAATCAAAAGAATTCTCCAAAAATGAGTCTCACCTTTTTCTTGCCATCTTCTGGAGCAGGAGCTGGTGGAAAGAACAAAGACAATTTGAATTAATCCCAAGCAGTGCTCAGTGTTAAGGCTCAGAGTGTGGTGGCTACATGTGGTGGGTATAACATAAATCAAGTCAAGCATGAAATTTTGGGTTTAACAAACCAAAACAGTGTGTTTATATTTAAACTACGTTGTGAGAGAGGCTTTTCTCTCAGTTCAGTGTTACTTCTCCCTTTTGTACCTCCCCTGACCCTCGAGGTGGTGGCTTTCATCTTCTCATCTCCTGATTGCAGAGCTGGAAAATGTTGTACATTCAGAGCACACAGGGTTTCCTTTCCTTACAGTGGAGAGAATGGATTTCTGTACAAAGAGGAGGTTTTCCTCAAAATTTGCACACAAACCCCCCTGAAACACGGAGGTTAACCTGGTAACTGGAGTAGGAGGACAGGATCCAGTTAATTTTGTGGGTGTTTCTGCTGCTCTGGGTATTCTTACACCCTAATTCAATCATTCCATTAGCTCCTCACAATAAGGCTTTTATTTATAGCAGGGCAGGAATCCCAACAGCACTGCCCTGAAGTATCACTAAATAAATTTAACATATGCATCTGGTAGTAAAGCAGCTTCCCTTGGCTCCCACCCCCCTGTGCTGGGGCTGTGACTCTCCCAGGGATGGAAATCTGGGCCAGACTGTGCTCAGCATCCATGGAACTGCCATGTGCAAGCAATGCTTTGTCCTACAACAAGCTTTAATTGTATTATAAAAATGTGTTTTCTTTGTTGAGGTGAATGAGTTCAGGGTGAGCACATAAACACACCTTGGGGAGGATGGAATTGCTGGCAGTAATTTTAGTTGCTGCTGTTTCACTGAAATTTGGGGGGAGTGTTTCAGTAGCAATGCCATGGCCAGACACTTCAGATCGTACAGTTAGCACTGGAGGTTGGTTTGAACTGTCCAGAAATTCCTTGGCCTGATACTCAGCTGATCTGGGGCTACATGGACTCAGGGGACAAAGTCAGCAGCCTGTTCCATTTGCCCCTTTGGAGCACGGTGCTGTGGTGGGGATCCCAGAGAAAATAAATGCAGAACTCTGCTGGGACCCCAGTTAAATGCTGCTAATACCAGTTTCCAGCAATTTATGGGGGACTTATCAAGTGCTTTTGATCTCATTTTTGAGTTGACAGGTTTGCTTGTGGATGCAACACACCCCAGACTTTTGTAAGGTGTTTGACTTAATACCAAATGACAATTTAAACTGTATGATACAAATTTGCTGTGGCAAATGTTAAAAGGATTAACAAATGACAAACAGGGAGGTCTCAGAGCAATTCCAAGTGGGAACTCGACCCAGTTGGCTCAGCCTTGGAGTGACTTGGCCACAGCCTGAGGCACTGTGGTTCCTGGCCTGGGAGAAACAGAGATTTCAGCAGGTTTGGGGTGGTTTTTAGACAGCAAAGTGACAGGAATTTGGACCTCTGGATAAATCAAGTGTAACTGAAGGATGAGTGGAGAGCAATTCAATAATCAGAGAGACTGTCACCAGTGATGTGAGAGTTCTCTGAGGCAGAACAGTGAAGGTTCAGGAGTTCTGGGCTGCCTGTTAATAGGAATACCTGCACAGATGGACAGCTGGAGCACAGCAACCCTGCCCTGGGCTTGGGAATGGGCTTCACAGAACCTTGGCAGTGGCTGTCAGCAGGGAAAAATCGGCTGACTCTTCACCAGCTCAAGGTATAACTTCTGTTTCAAGAGCATATGGGGGGCTGGGGAACTTTTTTGACCTACAGGGATGTGATTCTGCAACAAAATTACACTGGACACTCCTCATTCTTGAAAACCACTCGATAAAGACTCAGCAAGTGATTTTAGCAGAAAAGTAAAATGATTTTGGTTTTGCCAAACGTGCTATTATTTTAAAATAAGCACTTGTGAAGGCACTGGTGTGGATGTTCTTGCAATCTGACAACTCAGATTAAGTAATGAGTTGCTCTGTATTTCTTAAGTGCTTTACTGAACTCCTTCTGAGCCATTAAATGGTGAAGCAGTTGTATTTTTTAAGCCCAACTTGTTTTACCTTCTCAGTACAAACACACAGGCTGTGAGAATCAAACCCTCCATCTCCCATGACCTGCTGAAGGGAATATTTGTCAAATGTGGTGGTGGTGGGGGCTGGATGACAGGACCATGGGCAGAGGCTCCCTTGCTGACCTACTTACACAGCAGAGATCACCTTGGATTAGGCTCCAGCCTGGTGTCCTGCCTGCAGAGCTGTTCTGGGCGAGGGGAAGGGATCAGACACACCAGGACTGGAGCCCCCTCTGCCTCCACACCACAAAGGCCTGAGCACAGTCACCCCCAGACCCTGAGGCTGCTGCAGGGGGGGTTGTTGGGAGCAGACCCAGCAGGGACCAGCTTGGAGGAGGCTCATCTTGTGAGTTGTTGGTACCTGCAGCCACCAGAAGTGACCCCAGCCCAGGAATGGCAGTGTCATCACTTCACAGAGATTGCCTTTGTTGGGGAAAAACTGCCTGGATGCTCAGGACCTGCAATCCATAAACCAGTTCTGACTCACAGCACAATCAAACCAGTGGCTGATGGGTGTTTGGACAAGGAGGAGAAGCTTGCATATTCCCTGCTAATCATCTCCTGTCTCCCAGACATTTTTCAACACCCAGACCTCTGGAGACAGGCCTGTGTGCCTTCAGCCACCAGGAAGGCATTCTCCTCTCCATGAATTTGCACAGCTTCCCTGTGAACTTTTATCCCCTGTCTTTTAAGATAACATTTTGTTGCCACGAAGATGCCAGGCTGTGTCAGATCCTCCCCTGCTAATGGAGAGGAATCACAGGTGTCCTCCTGCTGGATTCCTGCAGTTGCACCATGCCCTGGCACATCTGATGCTGGGTAAGCAGCTTTGGGAGATATAAATAACATTGTCTCTGCTGCTGGGTTAAGCATGCTCACAGTTCTTCCATCCCTGAAGTGCTGCACTGCTCCAGACCCACACACAGTCACTTATTGTGGTGCTGAATTTGGGATAAGTGCTCCTTCAGAAGATCCTCCTGTGCTGACTGTTCTTCCTGGCTGGCAACTCCACGTCTCTGAAGATCAAAAGATTCCCCATTAGCTGTGAATTCAGGCATAGTTCCTGTGCCTCCTTTCAGGAAGGAGGGAGAGATGATCCTAATTGCAGATGATTCTGTTACTGAGATTGGTTTATGCTTTTTAGCATTTTAGGATTTGCTGGCAGAGCCATGAGTGTGAGGTTGTGTTGCAGGGAATTGCCTTGTTGTGCTGAGGTTGGAACGGGCTGGACTTGGGCAGGAAGGGCCATTGGTTCTGCTGATCCCAAAGGTCAAACTGGTCCCCTTGTTCCTGCTGGAGTGAGTGATGCCAGGGAATCCTGGGCTTGGCACTGAGGTCTGCTTTGGCCTGGCTCCCCCTGAGCACAGGGCCCCTGGGGTGTGTGTGTGTCCTTTGAGTTTTAACTTGTGACACCAGAGCCATGCCCAGAACCTGCAGGTGTGATGGGCCAGCAGGGAAAATGTGCCACCAAGTCGTGGCCAGAGAAAACTTGAGGTGTTTGTTGTGTTTCTGTGGTTTGATCTTTAAAGACTCCACTCAAACCTGATCCCTGCCATGGAGGGGAAGGTCCATCCCTGGGCAGGACCTTTCAGAGGTGGTTTCCTGTGGCTCCACACCAGGGACATGACCCTGATGGAGCTGCTGCCACGTGCTGCTGGTCACACACTGATCATGATAATTGGGACTTGCATCTTGGATTCACTGTTGGGAATATCAGCCATTCCACAGAGATGAAGCTCAGGTTATCTGCCTGGGAAGCTGGCTGGATGGAGAGGGATCCAGGGAAGGATTTGCTTTCCATAATCATTGTCTCCTTGTGATGGGTTGATAACTGTGCCTTTGAAGATAATTAGTTCCTGTCTTTCAGCTTTATAATCCAGCACTTCTCATCTGATAGACTTCAAGATCTGGAGTTCTTGCCAAAAGGAACACTGTAAAGTCTCACTGTTTGGCTCAGTTTTAGCAGCTGGGCACCTCCAGGTCACTTTTGTGCTGCCATCTTGCAAGACTCCATCTCATGATACACTCAGTGCAGTAAAGATTCTACTTCCAGTAACTGTAAATAACTGAAGCAAAGGAAATGATATTCCAGTGACATTGGAATGAGCAGGGAAAGGCCAGGTGAGGATCCACCCTCTTCCAAGAGCTTAAGACATTTCTTATCCTCTGCCAGGGTTATTCTTTCCATAAGTGTCTCTTCCCCTTGAGCTGAACAGGCACCACACAGAAGATCTCACTGAACCTGTGCAGGATCCTGGCTCCCATCTTCTGGCCGTGGTCAGTCCCTGTTCAGGTGCCACAAAGCCCTGTGATGTCAGGAAAAAACACCTCATCCCACCCACACCATGCAGGGATTTCCACTGTGTTCCCTTGCTGTTTGTTCCCATTTTCACACCAAATTTATGCAGCCTTGTTTACAAAGGATGTGACCATGTGCTGCTGGGGCAGCACTGGCTCCTGTTTCTGTGAGGCAGCAGCACATCTTTAACTGCTCTTCAGGTGTTAAAATTTAAAATAGAAGTGTCTTCAAAGACTCTTGTGGAAAAACTAACTGTGATTTGGGGGAAAAAAAAAAAAAAAAGAGGTGGGCTCTTCTATCTGGTTACCAGGCAAATATTCTGTTGGAAGAAAGACTTCCTCCCCCACCTCTTATATATTTAATTTCTTTGCTTTTGTGTGCTTTTAAATATTGGATGGCTGTGGATATGACCCCCAGGTGAGCAGGACTAGGCTGTTCTGCTCTGAATTATACATTTAGCCTATTTAAATGCAGCCATCATGTGAAACAAAAAGGAGAAAATGTACTTGTGTTCATTTAGAAGAATGATCTTTGGATAACGTCACCCAAACATTGCAGGGTTTTATCTTGCCCATAAAATAAATTGGTCCCAGTGTGCTGAGAGATGCACATGAAAGTTTGAATATGAAAGCAGTATAAAATTCAGATGAGTTGGTAGAACTGGCTTTAGAATTTGGAAAAAAACAGGAAAGATTTCCTAAGGATGATGTATGAGGGAGGGGTTTTAATTCCTGACTCTCAAATTATTGGCATATTTTCTTTTTGGGTGCCCTTTTACCAACCTTTTTGCCCTGGGGTGTGATGACAGCACAAGTGTTCCAGACTTGTTGTGTCCCCCAGCACAATCAGCCACAGAGCCTGGGGATGATGCTGATGCTCAAACGTGGTTGGTGCTCTTTGGGCTGTGGGTTCTGCAATCACTTCAGGGTTTTTATTGTTCTCCTTTAACACTGACCTCACTGGAGTTTAGAAAACAGTTTCTGATATTTCAAGATACACCTCCTGCCCTCCCTGTCCCCAGCACTCACACCAGCAGCAGAGATCTGTGTTCCTGGAATTGCTTCCTACCCCAACAATTAAAAGCTGTGAGAGGAGAGGAAATTTGTCCTAAAATGTTCCCAATGGAAATCTGCTTTTGTGTGGTTTCACAAGGACAGCCCAGCAGGCAGAGGTGGGTGTCCTGTGAAGTCTCAGGATCCAGAGAGCACCCCCCTTATCCTCAGCAAACAAATGTGGCCCTGGGCAATGCACAGCAGCTCTCCTCCCTGGGCTCACACAGCCACAAACACAACAGCCTCACTCAGAGACTTCTGTGTGTTCTTCTTTTCCAAAGCACACTGTGGAAATACTGCCTCTACCCACTGGTTACTGGAGGCAAAAGAGGAGTTAAATAGGGCAAACAAAGCTGCAGCTAAGCTATTATGTATTTCAGATTGCATGTGGACCAAATGCTTTAGATTATAAGGCATAAGCCTTTCAGAACCTTAAGTTATTTTAAAATTAAATGGATGACAGGCACAGGTCTGCTGCATGGATTTGATTTTCTTTGTGTCTTAGCAGAAGTAGTAAGCAATGTCTGTAAGTATCTAATAAAGCTATTTTCTGCTGGTGCAGAGGGGTTTGCTGTGAGAAACTGAACTAAGGGAGGACCACATTTTCAATAAAACAAATTGAACAGATTCTCAGAAATCTAGGTCACAGTAACAGATGACCTATACATGGTCCTAGTTTTTGATGCAACTGTCTAATCTGCTCTGAGAGTACTAGCCAGACATCATTCCTAATTGACCTTGATATTCAGTGAACAGAAAGAAAGCTAAAGCCACATGATATTTAAATCTTCAGCAGGAAAAAAAAATATATGGCAAACTTGAATGCATTCTGTTTTGTAACTAGAAATCTCTTTAATGTGAACCTTGTCTGCAAACATGTTGATCATCTTAAAACTCTGGATTTGAGGCTCCACCTAAAGAAATAAATCTGGCTATGAGAAGCCATTCCTGGCACCCGTTTCCAGGGGAGGGTTGAGTGTCCCTCACCTCCCCACACCCTGTAAGGCCCTGCCTGACCCCCCAGCCTTCTCTGGTGAGGTGAGAGCTCTTCCTCCCTCCCTCCCTGCCAGGCCTGGGGGCTCAGCCCAGCTCTGGTTGTGGAAATGGAGCTGCTGGAAATGGAAACGTGGGCCCACATGGTGGGGGATTGTCCCCATCAGGCTCAGGATGTGCTGTTATTTCCAGGGGCCCTGTGGACACCAGAAGAGAGGGAGCCCAGTACTCTCCTGCCAAAGTAACCTGCAGTCAGAGCCCAAAAGAAAAGGAGCAGGAAAGCTTTGAATGACAAAGTGTTTTTCAAGAAAACTACAGAGTGATTCAGGCACCAAATAAAGAAGCAGTAACTGTATTGATGGAATGTTTGGGATTGATAACCCCCAGAGTGTCTTTGCCACCTCAGGGGCTCCCTGTGCCCTGTGCCAGAGCAGCTGGAGTGGTGCTGAGCTGGGGGCAGTGCGCTGGGCACACACACATCCCCCTGCCCTTAATCACAGCTTGGCACCTCACCCCACACTGCCTGGCCTTGTCTGCAGGGCTCCCTGCACGGGGGGTGCCCAGTCCCAGAGCACTGGGGGTGGAGGGGGACCTGCCAGGGGCAGAACTGCTGCCTGCAGTGCTCACTCACACTGTGCTTGGGTGGCACAACCGATTGCTGATGCAGGAGGTCCTTGGGTTTGAGATGCAGCACTGGGCGCTTTCCCCCAGGTCACTGCTGGGATTGGGTTGCTTTCTTTGGGGGGATGGTTCAAGGCCCTCTGGGGCAGAACAGGGAGAGCAGGAATGGCTGAAAAGTGTTTGAAAAGGTGATGTCACCAGTCTGGATGTCTCAGGGAAAAACACACGTGCTTCCACGTTCCCCTTACCATCAGAACACCCAGTTGTTATCTGCTGGGCTCTTCACTGGTGAGTGCTTTTAATCAATGCTGTGGGTTTGAAACCATTACAGCAGCTGCTGGCTGTTATTAAGATAAAATGAAATGCTTAGGATTCCACATTTTTTTGTTAAATTGCCAACTGTGCTGTGAGATCTCAGCATACCTGATGCACTTCTATGGGGCACCCAACCCTGCCATGCAATCCTGGGTGGGGTTATACCCACACTGCCCTCCTGCAGCCTCTGCAACTCCCAGGGCTGCTGTGGTTCAGGCTTTTTCAGCTTTCCCTTGGAACAGCCGGAACTGGAGTGGAGAGAACTGACTTTGGAATGATCTGTTATTTCTGTGTGCAGTTTAAATAAACCCTGAGCACATCACAGGAGCCATCCACATCCTTTCCTGATGTGCCTGGTGGGGTTGTTCCCATGTCCAGGCTGAGGCTGGGGATGTTGTCAGGGTTTTGATCAGGCAGAACTTCTTGCCAACCTAGAATGGTCTGGTTCCCATTCAGAGCTATATCCTTATCAGGCACTCAAACCCAGTGGGGCAAGGACAGGATTTAATTGTTCAGGACATTTTTTTTAGGCAGCACTTTCAAGGGATAGGCTTTAAAATCAGCACCTAGGTGAATATCAAGTATTAGCAGTCTTACAGGTAACAGGAAAGGTTGCTGTGTTTTCAAAATAGCACAGAATTTCACCTAAAATTCCTCTGTGGATAGAGCCATCAGTATCCTTAGTCTGTTTAAAAACAGGTTTTTTTTTTTCAAAGGCTTATTTTAGGAAGATTCTTCTGGGTTTGTCAGTACCAGCAAGAAAAAAAAAATAAATCAAAGCAGCTTGATTGTAATCTAGCCCAATTCTTATCACCTAAGCTTCACTGAGAAGTAATACACCCAAGCCATTGTGCTCCATCAGGAAGAGAATTCAAGGAAATTATATAATTACTCAAGACAAAACTGACTCCTGTGAAAAGTCTTTACATTCACATTTGTATTTCTCATGCTCTGACACAGCAGCTCAGAGTTCTGTGAGCTGGCCCCTCTCCTGTGTGGGTGGTTGTTAATCATACAAGTAGCACCTGCTCTAAAAGTGTGTTGGTTTGGTCCTCCAGCCTGTTCTGTGCCCAAGGAGCAGCATGGGCACAGCTCTTCCAGGCGCCCTGGAAGCTCAATCTTCCCCACTGGAAAATTCTTCCCCTTTCCCTGAGCTCAGGAGGACTGGGTTGATAAACCTTTTTAGGATGCTTTGTATCTCTGCAGCTCACAACAAACACAGACACTTCCCAAGTGCAGCACACAACTCTCCCTTCCGTTGGTTTTCCTGGGGGGAGAGCAGCCAAGTCCTCCCTTTCCCACTGCAATGCTCCCACCTGGAGACACCCCGAGTGCCTGGGGGAGCCCTCAGAGTCCTAAAATCCACTGCACTGGGAATTTACCTGGTGCTGAGGTGGTAGGGGAGTCAAAATTTATGGAAAGAACCCCCAAAGCAGGAGGCCCAGCCCGTTGGCTGGGTGAGGATGGAGCACAGGGAGGGCTTGGCCTCTCTCAGCTAATCAAACCCACTGCCTGGGCTTCTAATCTCCATCATTTCTGCTCATTGGCTCCAATCAGAGGATTAAAGCCCAGTCTCTGAGCAGTTCTCATCTGAACTCCAGCCTGAAGGGGGGGGGGGAAGGCAGGGGGGATGAGAGGTACCAAACACAGCACTTTGGGGTTTCTGGTTTATTTTGGTGCTTTATTTTGGCTTTGACCCCCCTGAGCAATGCCCTCCTGCACAGTTGGGGCTGGAGCTGCACAGGGTGAGTGCAGGGAACCTTTTAGGATGAAATCAGCTGTCCAGCCACCACACCACCATCCCAGGCTACACATCAGCTGCCTCACTAACAGCTCTCTGCTTTTATAAACACTTGGAGGTTTTCTGCCCTCAAAGGCTTTTCATTTCCCCCCCTCCCCGCTCTGCCCAAATTAAAAATCTCCAACCACATCATGCTTCTCTGCCTTCCAGACCCGGGGGTGGGGGCAGCTGAAAAGTAACCATATGGACTTCATGATTTTATGTACTGTGACAATAAAGCTTTTATGACATTGGAGGGGGTTAAAAACGGCAGTCAGGAGCTCTTTAAACATGGCACAGGCATGTTGCTGCTGTGAACCGACAGACCTGCCAACAGTGCATCAAAAGCTGTAATTTCCTGTGCACTGAAGCCCCTATCTCTGCTGCCTCCAGCTTTGTGTCCCAGGGCTTGTGCCTGTGTGCTAACAAATCTCTATTGTCCAGCGGGGCGAATAGTGGCTGGGACCAAAGAATTGCTGTCTGGTTTCTATTCAAATCCAGGTAGTCAGAGATATGAATGGAGTTTCTCCAACAGGCGTGTGAATAACCTCTGCTCTGCGTGGAGCAGACACACTCCGAGGGCTCCTCCCGCTTTTCAAGGCTTGTTAACCCCTGAAAAATGTGCTACCCTCGCCTTCCTGGGCAAAACCACGAGGGGAAAATCGTCCCCCCTCGCAACTTTTTCTAAACTTGCGGAGGAATTCTACCGGGAGCTTTCACGAAACGGGCTGTTTTTGCTGAGGAGGCGATGGGAAAAGTTTATGAAAATGGCATTTTCTTAGAAAACACCGGATTTTTTGGGGGTGCATCGGCTGCCTTTTATCCTGCACAGGGTGCAGGCGTCGCAGCTCGTCAGATTTGGGAGGAAAATCGTGACATTTCTTGTCGATATTGCGCACAGAGGGTCACAGTAAATCACTGCAGATAGTCCGGGGGGGGCAAAGCCGTTACATTTCTTTTACATCTTATATATAAAGTGTCCATCGCGAGCATCGCCGCCCCCACACCGGCACCAGACGCATTCGCCTTCTTTCAGGATCAAAATTCCGGGCTGCGACGGCGCAGGGGCCGCGGGAGCCCCGCACACGGCGGGCTCGTGTGATCGCGCTTCTCGTGCCTTTTTAATGCCCTCGCTAATTAACGCCGGCCTGACGGAACGCGGCCCCGAGCCCGGCGCTGTCGCCGGGTCGCGACAGGGCCGCCCCTGTCGCAGGTGCCACCGGGGCCAGAGACAAAAGCGGGGCTGCGGGGGTGGCCGCTGTCCCCAACCGGGGCTCGGGGACATTGTCCCCAACAGCGGCTCGGGGGCCAATGTCCCCAAGTGATGATCGGGGGGTGGCCGCTGTCCCCAAGCGGGGATCGGGGCCAGTGTCCCCAACAGCGGCTCGGGGGGTGGCCGCTGTCCCCAACCGGGGATCAGGGGGTGGCCAATGTCCCCAACCGGGGCTGCTGTC
>VXBA01001782.1:0-11291 GCA_013399895.1 Serilophus lunatus | reverse complement strand
AGCGGGCACAGGGCACCGGGTACCGGGTACCGGGCACCGGGTACTGGGTACCGGGCACGGCCCCTGCCCCGCACAGACAGCTCCCCCGGCGGGCGCAGGGCCGGGCGGTCTTTCGGAGCAGCGGCCCCAGGCGGGCACGGGGCAGCGGGCACAGGGCACAGGGCACCGGGCACAGGGCACCGGGCACCGGGTACCGGGTACCGGATACTGGATACCGGGCACGGCCCCGCCGCAGGGCTGACAGGCGGCCCCACCGGGCGCTGCCCGGGCCGGGCCATCCCGGGCACAGCGGGGCACGGGCAGAGCCGGGCGGCAGCGCGGGACCCCGCGCACCGAGAGGCACCGACAACGTGCCCGGAGCGGCTGCGGCGCAGCGCGGGGCGTGCGGGGGATGCTCGGGGCTGTCCCGGCAGAGCAGCACCGGGCACCGGGCACCGGAGCAGCCACCGCCGTGTTCGCGGCAGGGCAGAAATAAAACGCCTCTGAGCACGTTCTCGATGAGGCCGCCTGACGATGAATGAACTTCCACTGCCTCGTAGTTGAGGTGTTTTGAGACTGACAGAACTCAAAGCTGCTTCCGTGCATTTCTCGGTGTCCTCTCCCTGTGCTGGAGCAGTGGAACAAGACACTGGGACACCTCTGGAACTGCACGAAGTTCAACCAACTTGGTTTTTGTCAAGCATTTTCAGAGGGAACCCCAGGCTGAAAAGTGGATAGAAGTTAATGTCTGTGTCCCGTTTTCTCTTCTTGTTCTCTTCCAGCTTTCTTAGCCTTCTTTCTCTGACCTTTCTTCTCTGAGAACATCTTGACAAGAGGAAACCAAAGCACTGGACACTCTCCTTGAAGGGGAGGTTGGGCTGCGGACTCCTGAGCTCCCTTCTGATCCTGCACCACAGGGCAGCTTCTGCCTCGAGCACTACGTGGCCGTTCTCTCTCTCTGTGTTCTGCTGCTGTTAAACTGGTTTCAGTGACGACCACAAGAGCCTACTGGTGGTTCTGGGCTCCTCTGCTTCGGTGGCCTGGCAGGCCCAGTGCCCTGGGACAGAGCACACGCACCAGAGGGGCTGGAGGTGATGGATGGAAGGGGAAGGGGCTGCAGGGGTTCCTGCCCTTTTGCTGGTCAAACAGAACTTGGGTTTGTTGAGTTTTTCAGACGTGCCATGGTGTCGTTGGCAGGGACACGGAGGAGTGGGAGGGGTAGGTCAGAGGGCCCTCGTGGGCATTCTTGCCAGAGATTTCTGTAGAATTCCCCCTCAAGGCCTGGATGAATGTATAAATGGAAAATTAAAACGAAATGAGAAAGCGAATGACAGTTACATGGAACTCGTCCAAAAGGAAGCAATTTGGAAAGAAAAAGAAAGAGAAAAGCTTGACGTGCTGCTTTCATGGTGACCCGGCCCTGTATCAGTGTCACGCAGCTGCTATTGATGTGGATGGAGAAGTTCCCACCTCCTTGTCATGAGTGTGGAGCAGATAACTCATATCTGCTGGCCATTCTGCCCACAATCACCATTCCAGCAACTTCTCCAGTTCCCAGACAGCTTCCTCTGACTCTTTTTTTTGAAGATTATCTTTCACTTCTCGAGTCACATGGTGATTCCACTGAAATGTAGTTGATGCTGTTGTTAAAATACATGTTCTGGTGCTTGCTGGGGTATGGGTGTGCCTCTGACTGAAAAACACATAATATCTTTGATTTTAGTTATGAAAGATAAAAAGTGAAACCTTAAGAGTGTGTTTGAGGGTAATATGGGCTTTACTCATTTTAAGATTTGCCGAAAT
The DNA here is from genome assembly GCA_013399895.1 of Serilophus lunatus. Classification (NCBI taxonomy): domain Eukaryota; kingdom Metazoa; phylum Chordata; class Aves; order Passeriformes; family Eurylaimidae; genus Serilophus; species Serilophus lunatus. The sequence continues at coordinate 9,509 of VXBA01001782.1, read as the reverse complement.
AATGTAAAAATTGTCAGATATGAAATGTTAGGGTCCAGAAAAGGGAGCAGTGTTTTGGCACAGTGTCTAAACACAACTACATGCCCATCTGCAGGTGCCTCTTTCTGTCCCCACATCAGAGATGATCTTCAAATGATTGAGTCACTGGACTATCCTGAGGCTCGTCCTAATTCTGGTGCTCTCGTTCTCCACACGCCGGGTCCCGTTCAGTTGGGTGCACGTCGTGGTTACTGAATGAGAGCAGCATTTCACTGAATCCATGGAAAACATCATTTCCCATTGGGAAGCCAACTGCTGGAGCAGTGGTGGGGAGCACGTTCCCCAGGCAAGGGCACTGCAGCTGAGCTGCTGTTCCTCCAAGCAGGACCCTGTCAGAGGTGATGGGGCTGGGGGCAGGAGGAGGAGGAGGTTGCTGCAGTTTCCAGCCCTTCAGTGCTGTCACCAGCTTTGTGTTAGATTTTGCTGCATAAAATCTACCCAAGTCAACAGGAAAAAAGCCTGTTGGGGCATCTAAAGGACAGGCAATGCTGGTCCCCCCCCGTGCTTCTCCCAGTTATCCTCGAGTCTTCCTGGCACAGAGGCTGTGAGGAGACAGGGGAAGGAGGAAAGAGGAATATTCCAGTGAGGCTTGTCTATTGCTGAGTTCATTTTGGCAAGACTGTAAAACAAGTGATTTAAGAGAATAGTTTGGAAAAAGTTAATTTGGGTCAAAGAGGGATTAACCGAGGAAATTGTTTCTTTACATCCTTCTGGTAAGGAGTAAGCAAGGAGGATCTTGAAAACAAACCTTGTTGAGCCCATTTTTGAGGTTATTTTGTATGTGCTCTGTCCTTCCAATAGCTGTCATTGCTTAAATCCATCTCACTAGATGAGGAAGGAGGGAGATTCGGTTTGAGAGTGAATTCAAAGTGAAAAGATTTGGCCAGTGGCATGATGAAAGGGATGAGTGTAGGTAGAATGGGATTAAACACGAGTATTCTTGGTATTGAACACATGGCTCACAGACCTCGACTCTAACACTCTTTGCAGCCTTATTGGAAACCAACTTTGTATTGGGAAAGGAAGGCTAAAACTAACTTAAAAACTTAATATGACACTGAGTGAGACAGAACTTGTTTGATAGAATTGATAAACAATGATGAAACACCAGGAGCAGCATCAGGGAGAGGCCGTGCCAGGAAGGACACTTGGATTTGGAGTGGGAAATCAGAAGGAGCTGTCCTGGCTGCCCTGCCCACGGCTGGACACGTGGCAGAGCTGGGGCAGCAGCTCTGAGATGGTGCCCAGGGAGAGCCCTGGCTGCAGCATTGCTGGGCTCCTGCGGGCAGGGGGAGGCAGGGACAAGCAGTGGGGCCATTCCTGCTCCTCTGTGCATATTGTTTGCACTCAGCTTTAAAACCTCAGCTTGAAAGAGTAGCCTGCAAAAGTGGAATTCCCCCAAATATTCCCTGTGTATCCACAGCAGGACAGAGGCTGGCACTGTAGTGTGGCACAGAGACAGTCCTGTGCAAAGCCACTTGTCTGCCCTGTGCTGGAGTGAGGGAGTAGCTTCAATTGTCCCCCCCCAGGACTAAACACAGGGGGAAGAGGGAGGCAGGAGACCAAACCTGAGCAAGAAGTCAGGAGAAGAGCCAGAAGTGGGGGCTGCTAACTCTGTGCATTATTTGTTTTTCAGGGTATGCTGCCAGTATTAATAACAAAGGAATTGGCTCCGTTTCCACACTGGGGCCATGAAAAATGCATGTGTGTGTAGCTGCAATCAGGGCAGCGCTGCAGGTTCGCACTCGGGCAGGGTCCCCGTGGCTGCTCTGCCTCGGCGCCTGTCACCTTCTGTACTCATCAAGTGGAGAAAGAATTTTTGTCATGCTGCTTCGTGAATGAAGCCTGTGCTCCTAAAGAGCATAAGAATTAGCTCTGAAGTGTGCATTAGCACAAAGCTGAGGATGTTCAAGATCATAAAAAACTCAAATACGCTCTCACTCCATTTTCCCTTATCCCGACTCTGGGAGGGGATGGAGTCTGGGTTTAGTTTGTCATGCTTTTTTTTTCCCCCCCTGGCTGCTGCTAAAATGGTTGGGATTGTGGAGAGCTACCAGCCCTTTGCTTTTAGCATCATTCAAAAACCTTCCATTTAGAAACCATTCTGATATCTTGGTGGTTTTTTTCTTCGTCGTCTTTTTTTAACTACTAAGGAAATTTGCATGAAAATGGAATCATTGTTTCTGAAGAGTTCCATCTGCTCCTGCTGCTTATTCTGGAGCTGAAGTCATAATCCTCTGTTTGTGAAATTTCCCATTGAAGAGATTTTTGGCTTGTTATACTTGCAGCGCAAAATTTCGGAACAGAGGAAATATAGATGCTTCACGTGGAAAAAAAAAAAGGAAAAAAGGAAAAGCCTTGAGATGACATCAGAACTGCCAGTGCATCTGCAGTCAGTACACTGTAATTCCATAGGGACTGAGGGGGTAGGAAACAGGGCAGCACATGAGGTGTGCAGGGCTTGGGGTGGGAAAATGCATTTCCCCCCAGAGTCTGGGCCCTGGCTGGGGGTGAGGGTGGAATTGTAATTTTGTGGGTGGCTCAGTACATTAGGATTCCCTTCTGTGGAAGTGCCAGGGCGGGATTGCTTCGAGGCAACAGGAGTGCTCAGACCAGCCAGAAACGAGCAAAGTCTCTTTAAAAAAAGAGCTTTGGCCAGGATGGAACCGCCAGGCTTTTCCCGAGGAGGCTCCACGGGATGGATGTTCGCTCTCGCAGCCCCGCAGCTACTTGAGAGAAATCCTCTGCAACCAAGAGCAGGATCTGGCTGTTCCAATTCCTTCTCCTCCTGCATTCCTGCCTTTACTCCCGTTTCTGTGTTTGTGTGTAAAGCCGGGCAGACCCCGGGGAGGTGACACTTGTCCTGCTCGGGGCTGGGGCTGTGCAGAAAAGCTGCGGGAATGTGGGTCAGGGCAGCGCTGGCACAGCCCCGAGCGCCGGGAGCCCGGCTGGGCACGGATCGCGTGCGGGGCTGCATCCCAAAGATATTCCAGGGAATTAGTGACCTCCTTTCGCATCCTCATTTACGGGATTGTTTCCTGCACCACGTGCGGTGTTTGTGAAGAGCGTTGCATATGGATGAAGCGGGCTGTGCTTCAAGCGGGGAATACACAGTTCTTTCTGCTCGGGAAAAGCGATTGGGGAATTCACACCCTCCCTCCTCATCCCCTGCACTCCTGGGCAATCTCCTTCCTCATATGATGGCTATCACAGTCCACTCCTCCTTTGCCGGGGCAGTGCCACATGCACATTGCTCTGGAATTCCAGCAGTGGGAGGTGGGTCATAGAGCCATAGAACAGCTTGGGGTGGAAGGGACCTGAAAGGTCATTTAGCTCCAATCCCATGGCCAGGGGTGGGGATGCCACCCACTAGACAGGGTCCAGGGGTCGACGGGTCCTGTCCCACTGAGCCTGGTCCCCTGGCAGACACTCCCTGGGCTGCCCCTGCCCATCCTCCCCTGCCTTGTTTTCACTCCTCCCTGGCTGTTGGCTGCTGAGCTCTCTCATGTAGTAAAACCTCTCCGTGTCTTACCCCTTCATAGGAATTGGCTCCTGGAGATATTAGTCCACAGCTCTATCTGCACCTCAAGCATAACCATTAAGAGTTATTGAACCTTATATGCAAATCAGAGGCATGATTTACCTCTTTAGGGACAAAGGGGGGCTGACACCTACAGATGGACGTGCCTCACACGCAGCCCTGCTCTGTGGACACACTCAGCTGAACACAGTGGGAATTCTGTGCAGCTCCCTACCTCTGTTTTCTTGCTGTTCTGTACCACTGGAGTGCTCAAGTACCACAGATTTAGGAAAGCCTGGCCACCTAAGCCTCACCCCAGCCAGTCTCTTGCTCCCTTGTTACCAGCTTGTTTATCTCCTCCATCTTCTCTCTTATCTGTCCCCTGTAGAGCCTTTAAAGAGATCATTTCAGTCTGGTGGTCAGGAAAGCCTGGCCTCCTGCAGGTTGGGCACTGCTCAGCTGCTCCCTGGGCCCAGGTTCAGCAGGACAGCCCATCCTGCTCTGCCTGAAGGCCAGCTTCTCCTCTGGGCACTCCCAGGGAATCCAGAGTTCTTCCCACCTGACAACTCTGCTGGTCTCTGCTGTGGTGCCTTCTGGAGACGCTGGAGAAGGCATCAACCTCCCAGCTCAAGGCTCTTGTGCCGACAGGTACAGGCCCTGACATCCCAAAAAATTCATTAGTTGGACACAGATTGCAGCAGTAGATACTGGCAGAGCACAATGGGCTGTACTCTGTGGATATTAAATGCTTTCAGAGGAGAAGCTGGTACTGGGCTTCCAGGATAAAGAAATACTGGCAAATTTATACGTAGATACTGTTCCAAAAGATAGAACATCACTGCTTTGGGGGGAAAGCCTATGCAAAAGTTTGTTATCAGCTTTGGTACCATCTCTTTGGAGGAAGAGTCCCTCTTCTTTATCTGACAAGCACAGGAGAACAGGCATTTCCCAGCTCTGTTGTGCGTGTGTCAGGCCAGTTTGTCTTTGCTTTGTGCTGCAGGGGAGGCTCTGAGCTCTGCTGGTGTCACAGGCAGGGCTGGGGCTGCCCTGTCTGCCCAGGGCTGCAGCAGCAGGTACACATCCTTCCTAACATAGCTGTCTGCATAGAACTGCTTTGTCTGGGCTTGTTTAATTCATTTCATGTTTTATTTCTGTGTGCAGAAACACAGCAACTCACACGTATGACCCGAGCACAAATTCTGCACAGCCACAGCAAAGTTCCAAATGAGACTAGAAATTACATGTAGCTCTGTGATTTAATTTTCTCTGACATATTGAGTCTATGTTTTAGCCTACAGAACTCCACAGCTGTGCCCTAATTCTCTTTTCCTTGTGATCTCAACATTGCTGCCTTTTAAGGCATTGCTATTCTTGGATCTCAGCAGGACACCATGTTAGACTGTCACCCTGCTCGCTGTATTGCCAGTGCAGAAAGCAGCTTCTCCCCAGACTTGCAGAGAATATATGCAAGGAAAACTTTGGAGCAATTTAGTGGGTGGATGAGACTAGAGCAGAGTGCTTTGTAGCCTGTGTGACACTGTATATTGAGGGGTACAGGGGTTCCTCTGTCTGAGGGCACGAGGAAAATGTTTGTATGTTTTTCCAAATAATAAGTGATAATGTCATTTGGCCTCACCCAGGAAAAGCTGGGTGTCTTTGCTGCTTTAAAGAAGAGAGTCACTGCCCTGTGGGTGTTTATGTCCTGTTTTGTTAAGTGACATTTGTATTTCAAGGAATAATTCCTGATTTACCCAAATATTGACTGTATTTGCTCCTAGTGTGGCCCTTATCAAACATCTTCCCTTGGCTCCTACAGACACAGTGCAAGCAGAGTTTGCCAGTTTGGTGCAGGCACTTGCTGGGTGTGATTTAGGCTGTTCTGACCCTTGGGGTGGCACCTCCCACTGAGCTCTGGGGGTCTGAGCATCCCCAGTGTCTCCCATGGGTAGCAGGGGCTGTTTTGGGAGCACGTGTGCTGCAAACTCATCACCACACAGCACCAGTCACCCCACAGTCTCTCTGATAAGATGCCCAGTGGTGAGTTTTCTATTTGCCTTGTTTTCAAGGTACAGGATAAAAACCCCACAGCAGGTTTTAGTTTTTTTAACTTTTAGGAATGGTCTGGGCTTCTCCTGGGTGAGCAACACGAGCATATCATACCATTGGAATGTCAAAAATGGAATGTCAAAAGCCAGGTGCTGCTGTTGGGGCAGATAATTTTCATTTCAAATCCGAATCTTCCGTGTTTCCTCTAAAGCCATCTCACATTTCTTACAGCACCTCGTGCTGCAGAGGATCCCTCTGGCAAAACCCAGTTTGTGCTGCACTGTGGGAGGATTCCTGGAACTGGTTGGCAGCCAGGCAGAGCTGGGGAAGGGAGCTCTGGCCGTCCCTCCCGCCCAGCACGCACTGGGAGAGTTGCTTTGGGTGTCCTGCTCTGCCATTTGCACCTTCCCAAAGCCAGGAGGACCAGGGCAGCTCCGTGGATTTTCCCTGGAGCTGCAGTGGGAGCTGTGGTGAGGCTGTTGTTCCCGCAGAGAGCAGCTCAGGACAGGCTTAATGAGGGGAAATCAACCCCCCTAATTCGGGGGCCAGCGTCCCTGGGCAGCCAAGGTGGATTCCTCTGGCAGCCAATTCAAAGGCATCTCTTGGGAGCTGATCATGGTACAAGGTTCCTGCACAAGGAATTAAGGCCCCATTTTCTGCGAGCAGCTGCTCTGGAGATGCTGCTCCATGTCACTGTCCAGAGGAGCTTGGACTCTTTTCACTCATGAGGCACAAAATTTGGGAATCTCTGCAGCCTCAGTTCTGGGTCTGCTGTTGGTTTTGGTCCCCCATTTCCTCATTGTTTCAATAATCCCCCTGGGCACGTCCTGTGAGCTCAGTGTTGCTGAGAAGCCATTCCACCAGCTGGGCTCCAGCACAGCATCATCCCATACTCCTGCCTTCCAGCAGAGTCCTGGTCCAAGGGTCCCTCCTCTGCTGAGATGCTTTAATGAGGCCGAGGTTTGTGGTCAGGGCTGCTGACAGGAAAGAGAAAGGGGAAAATAAAAATGAGCATAGGCAAGTGTTGTGGGAAGAGCTTTCCACAGCATTCATGGGATTTAATGTCCTGAGGACACAGTCAGAGGAATTCAGAGAAGTAAAATCCCTATGACAAGTCATACAATTGTTGCGTTGCATTTAATGGGTTTTAATTGACTCTGGGTTTGTCCCCCGTTGGTTTTATAGTGCTGTCATCTGGGAGACAAAGTCTAGAGCTGAGCCTTCCCAGCAGAGCTGGGCCTGTGTCTGCACTGCTTGGATCTAGAAGACCAGACTTGGTGGGAGCTGGATAATTACCCTGTAAATGAACCAGAGCAAATGTAGGCTTGAGAAGTCTCTTCTAATGTGAGCAAAATATTGACTAGCTACCAATTAAGTTACTCTGAGGCTGGCTTGTGTTGAAAATAGCATGTGAAGATGTAGTTAGACTGTATCATGAGACATGTGCACATTGGGATCAACTTGATATCCAAAAAATTAGTTGCACCACGTGGAATGAGTTCCTGACTCCAAAGCAGCCACTTGGCACAGAGCAGATCCTCCCCTGCTTCAGTTGGGGAAGTAGCTGGCAATTAGAGGCTCATCATCTGGGAATCACCACAAAAGAAAATGAGGACGCAGTTTTTGAATGGGTTTGATGAAAACAGAGGGATATTGGGATTATAGATTCGTGGTTTCTTCTCCGGTTTTGAAGAAGAGCGATTTGTCATGGGCTGCACTGTCAGTGCACCCTGCTCCCCTTCCTGTCTGCTCAGCTTGTCTGCACCTTGTTTGGGTTCTTTTGTGCGGGATTAGCACCTTTCTCAGTTTCTCCTGCTTTCCTCCCCGTTTGTGAGACTAAGGGAAACCCCTTAGTACACAGAAAGCAGCTTCCTTATGCAGAACAATTTTATGACTACAGGAATCCCATCCTGAAAATGTGCTGCAGTCTTGGGGGCTCGTGTTGTGAGCAGCCAGTTGTAGCTGTTACCACTGTGCTGTGGCTTTCCAGCTCAAGTACATTATCTTATTACCATAGATTTAAATATTTGATTTGCAAAATGTTGCTGCCTGATACTCCAGGAGTATCATGTAAGGCACATCACAACAGATACCGAATTTAAAGATTGTTTTTAAATGGTTTTAATGCAGACAGAGGTCAGAAAAGGCAAGATAACAGCAGAAGAGGCTATGTCAAAAAGTAATTAGAGCAGGACAAATGGATTGTGCAGGCATGTCGAAGGCTGTTATTTCTGTAGGCAGTGAGTAGGAAAGGTGTTAATGTAATGTGACAGATCTGGAGCAAAAATGAGGGTGCAGGGAAAACAAATAGGAGCTGACCAATGGAATGGTTTAAATTATGAGGTTTGCTTTAACATAATTTGATTACACATGAAAGAAATGTTTAGTGTAGTTTCTTTGAAAACCTAATTGTCTTAAATACTGCATGTTGGATCCAGCCTTTCCACCCAAAACAGTCCCTGCACTGGGGCAGCCTCGCTGCCTGTCAGGAACAGGCATGGGAATACTTTGTCCTGTGTGGCTTCACAAGTGAGAGGAGGCTGGAAGGGGTTTTTTTTCCCCTAGTGTTGGTCTAATAAAATTGGCTCCTCTTTGCAGTCACGTACATCTTAATTTGGGACCTCGTGCTGTGGGGGGTGGGTGGTAGCTGGGCCTCAGAGCTGAGGGTGGATGTGATGTATGAATTATCCAGTTTAACGGGAGGAAAGGATGACAGTCAGGTTTGCCAGAAGGAATACAGGGAGGTAAAAGGTCTTTTTTCAGGATTTAGCTCTTGTGCTGTTCAGAAGTGGGAGCAGTATTGGTTGGGGAGGGGAACAGAGCAGGAGTCCAAAGGACTGGACACAATACCAAAATTTAACTTCCTGAGCAGTGTCCTGCTGAAATCACACGACCTGTTGTACACATAAGGAGTCAGCTTTGCAGCCAGGACAAGCTGAGTATCTCGTGGGTACAATTTCCTCACATCTGCAATAGTAGAAATTTAAAATGTTGAAAGCATTTTTTCTAGAGGAGCCACCACTGCAGCTTTGAGCTGGGTCCTTCAGGCTATGACAGGGCAGCAAGAGAAGGTGATAAATTTATAGAGGGTTATGATGAGATACATTATAGGTAGTAAATCACTGTCTCCAAACTGAGGTGTTGGCAGGGGTTCTTGCAGAACCTGGGAGTTCAGGTGATGGGGTTTTTTTTCCAGTGGAATATGCTGTTTTCTGCATGGGTGTATTCTTGGCCATTTCCCTGGGAACAAAGGGGAAGTCTGGGGGGATTGTCAGGATATACCAGACATTTCCTCCATAGTTTTATTCCTACTTAAATTCTGCAAGGGCATTTCAGGTCAGCTTTTCCTTTGCTTGTAAAAATGAAAATAGGATTACAAACTTCAACGAGTTAAATGGAATGGTCAAAGAAGATTGCAGGGGGGAGAGGGACATGCTAAATACCTACTTCTAATGACAGAACCGCTAATTGCAGGAAAATTAACCCCAAAGTGCCAGCTGCCGAGTGGAACCCCTTTGTGTCTCGGTGCCTGTGACCCCCAGGAGGTGAGGATGCTGCAGGGCTCTTCCAGGAGGGCTCTGGCCCCAGGGCTGCTCCCCAGGGTGCCAAAAGCTGGGGCTGGAAGGCGGGTTGGTCCCGAGCCCCTGCCCGGCTCTGGCACATGGGCCGGGTGTGGTTCCTGGGGGGTCTTGGTGGGTCCCTTCCAGCCCAGCGCTCCGGGATTCTGTGGCTGTGGTCCTGCCATGGAGGGGGGGGAGCTCCGGGCTCCGCGCGACCCCGGCCGTGTGTGCTGGTCGGATGCTGCCCTCTCCTGTCCGGCTCCTGCCCTCTCCTGTCCTCTCCTGTCCGGCTCTTGTCTGGCTTCTGCCTGTCCTGTCCTGCCTGTCCTGTCCCCTCCTGTCCT
>VXBA01001781.1:84622-106997 GCA_013399895.1 Serilophus lunatus | reverse complement strand
AAAGTTTGAGGACCCTTGGTCTAGGGGTTCAAAAGGTGGTTTTCTTCCATATATGTTTGTAAAATCTTATCAAAACCATTTCTGCACTATTCTGCAGGGCATGCATTTGGTGACCAGTTTTTACCTATTTCAAAAGGTGCAGAGGTACATTGCTTGCCCTTGAAATTATGGAAAAATAAAGAGAGGAATCTGTTATAAAGAGGCAATTCACATTAATATTTTGGAAATCTGGTCCATTTTCCACTGAAAGGTGTGTTAAACTCATGAAACCTTCAATATTGTAAAAATGTAAGAAGAAGAATTTTTAGTATAGGACATCAGCTGAAAGACTTGTCAAAACAATTTAGTAGCTCCACAGTGACAGATATAAAATAAAATTAAAAAACAAGGAAATTAAAAAAAATCCAATGTAATTAGACCGGGGAAAAAAAAAAAAAAGAAAAAAAGGAAAATCAAAAGGTTGGTGAAAAGAAGTAAACGAAAACAACAAAAGAAAAATCTGAAATATAATTTGATCTAGCGTGAGCAGAAGAGGAGACATTAGTAGCTGAAGTAATGCCTCAGTGACAGACTGATGTGTGGTAGAGCTGCTTTATGCCTCTGAGGCCACCTTGCAAGGTAAAAAATGTTTCAACACAAAACATTTAATCAAGAGGAATAACAGATGGTCTCTTTCTTACCCTGTCCAGAATACTGTAATTTGCTTGGTGAAAGGATGACTGAAGACATACTACTATGTGGTTCCTGTAGGTTGCTTTGGAGACAGCTGTTGCAGTTTTCCTAAAAGAAAATGGGCCTGCTGGTGGACTGTCAATCATCTTGGGTTACAAGGTCACAAAGACCGAGTCAAGATAGTATATTTTGCACCTAAATTGCAGGCTGAGTAAACACTGCTCTGTTCATTTTTGGATGCACTGATGTTGCTTAGGGCAGATTTATCAGCTATCTTGCCTGCCAGATCCTCTTCATCCATATATGACTCCTTGTGCCTCATACATACATTAATACATGATGCACTACCCCTGAATGATGACAGATTCAAACAGTAGTGTTAAAATAGTTTTTCTTCTTTCTGTTGAGGACAAGGATCTACCTCTGTATTTAGTATTAATCAAAGTGGACAGGAGTGAAAAGTGGCATTCATCAGGGACTAGAATTAGGACTGGTATGGTTTAACATTGGTAATAAGGACATGAGGACTGAGTGCACCCTTAGAAAGGTGCTTTTGCGTCACAGCAATCTTTAAATCATCAGTAGAGGAAGCTGAGATAACTTTTCCCTCTGAAAGGGACTGTAACCTCAGCCCTCTTCTGGGTAATTATTTCTGCCATTTACTGGAAAGTTGAAGTGATTGACCCTTTAATTCATATAACTATATTGTGTCTAAGTGATATAGATTAATCTTGGCAACAGAGGTAAAAACATTGTGAAAATCCTACTTGTCTGCATCCAAAGACAAGGAGAAAGGTCTCATAATATTGACTTATTGACCTTATTCCTCCATAATGGAAGAGCTGGAATACAGTCCCCAAAAACTAGTCACTTGAGATGTCATCCAAGCCCAGGCTTTTCAGGACAAAACACCCTTGAAAATATGTGTTTAGGAATGTCCATCCATTTAATTTTACTTACTTTTCTGGGTTGGTGTCAGGAAGACAAAAGTAAAATGTTTCATGAAAAATAATCCTATGAAAATAGCTATAAAGTTTACGACTTCAAAGCTACATAAAATTTACCACATTGTAAATTACAGTTAATTCACAGAATGAAAGAACCAAAGAATCATGAATGTTGGAAGGGACCTCTTGAGAACAAGAATGCCAAAGCCCTGCTCAAGCAGATTCAGCTGAAGCAGATTGTTCAAGATAGCATACTAATGAAAACCCTGCAGTGACTCTGGGCAACCCATGAAAGTGCTGTCACCCTTACAGTGAAAAAAGTGTTCTTGCCTTCAGATGGAATTTGATGTTGTTTTTAACTTTTTTTTTTTTTTTTTTTTAATTAAATCCTTACTCTTGTATTTCTTGGTTCCTTCATAAAAAGTCTATCTCCCTCATCTTAATTTCCTTCACTCAGGTATTTATACAAAGGGAAAAGAAAACCTTCCTGAACCTTCCCTTCACCAAGCTGAACAGTCTCAGCTTTCTCAGCTTTTCCTCATATGAAAGGTGTTCCAATCTCTTATTCATCTCAGCTCTAGGGGATTTTGTTTCTTTGGGGGTTTATTAATTTTTTTTTCTAAGACACATATGGCACCACTAAGGATCTAGGCTGGCATCTGAGTAGGAAAAAACGATATACATTTTGTTCCCATTTGAAACCAAAGGATCAGCTTATTTTATTACTTTTTAGGGTTTTTATTTTTTTGTTTTTAACGGTTTGGCTAGTACAGTTTAGCCATTTCTCTGCTCACCTGTTTTTCTGACCTTTCCAGTTTTCTGGCAGTTTGCCTAGACAAAAATTGTAGTTAGACAGACTTAAGAAACTTAATTTTCTTTCAAATAAGACCTGACTGGCTGCACAATTCTCAGTGAACAGGGTCAGTTGGAGCGACTTGTTACCTGAGGAGTGGGAATCTTCATCTGAGAGAAGAAAATCTCCAAACATGTCTTCAGTCACTTGTGATCATGTGAACATATGCACAGTTCTTCATAGTGAGGATTTTTTTTTCATTCAGACAGTTTTCTAGATGACCTTTACTTGCCGAGAAAATAACATTTTCCTTTGGAATGGAATTTCCATTTCACACCCCTTTGACCCCTAGTCATACTAAGTGATCTATGGAGGAATTTTGATTAAAATACATTTAGAAGAATGGCCTTCCCACCACCATGCAATGTGCGTGATCATTCTGGAACAGGGATCTTAATTCAGGAAATCATCTTAGGCCTTGAATTATCACATATGTATAGTATGTTCTAATCATGTACAGACTTGATAATATACCCATGCACTTCCAGGAATAAATATTGTCTTGTAAGACACAAAGAAGAGTTGTAACCTTTAACGCATGAAAGCTCATAGTACTGGATGTTCACATTAGGGGAAACTCAGATTAAGTTAATTATTTAATTAAATTAGTTAATTTAATGAGTAAATATTAATTATCATTAATTCATTTACTCTGAGAGTTACTTTATCCATGCAAAAACACCTTAAAAGAAAAGTAATTCTTTGCAGAAAAAAAAAATTATGCTTTTGCTAATAGAGTTTGCCATATTGTCTCAAGCTAAGCTAAATTGCAGCAAGAGGGTAAACCCAAGAGTAAATATGATTTGTGGTTTATTTTATTAGTGTTCAAAGATTATCCTGTTAGGTGAAGAATATTTGCTATGGCAAATTGATCCTGTTAATTTATCTTTGTTTATAAAACATTAGTGATGATATTTAGATCATATATTAACATATCACCCATAATATAGAAGAACCAGATGCTCATGTGGTGTTTTTAACTGAGATTGCTTGCTCTTAAAGCTTCTTCGTATGCATTTTTATTTTTATGGAAAGTGACAATTAAACTTCAATTATAAGTTCATTCTGGATTGTCTTTATTTTCTTTGTTTTCAATTAAAGGGTATTTTTCCCCACTATAAAAAGCTGTATATTGCTTTTTTAATTTCCTGTGCCATCTGTGTCGTTGCACATTGGTCTCTTACTTTGCAGTCTTCAGGAAAGGAGTCTGAACCCTGATGAAGCCAGTGGTCATTTGGCAAATATCTAAGTGTGATCGTGTAGCACAAGGGTACAAGAGACATCTCCTATGGGTATAAAGGACATCTCAATGACATGAAGACTTCTCGGGGTGATTTAGGTTACATATTGGGAAGAGGTTTTTTACGCAGGTCAGGCACTGCAACAGCCTCCCCAGGGGAGTGGTCACAGCACAAAGCCTGGCAGAATTCAAGTGTTTAGACAATGCTTTCAGGCACATGGTGTGATTCTTGGAGTTGCTGTGAACAAGGTTAGGAGATGGACTCGACCCATTCCAACTCAGGATATTCTATAAGTCTATGCTCTCCTACAGAAATGGGCATAAAGGCAAGTGAGTCAAGGTCAGTTGCATCAGCTCCTATTTGAAGATCCTATTAGCATGGCTGTGGGAAGCTGAAGTAGTCTGAATTTTCTAGTCCAGCAGAACACACCATGTGGTTACATTTCCATTTTCACCAGCTCTGAAGTCAAATGCAAGATGGAAGTGGTGAACAACTGTAGAGTGACAGATAAGGTCACAAAAAGAGAGAGAAGCTCTTGATGGTTCCTGGAAGCCCCCAGCATCTGGGGGAACATTCTCAGAAACTGGTTAACCTTGGTGTGAAACAGGATTGACAAAAGAATGGTATGAGGTGGAAATCTCACCACCTTTCTTCCCAAGATGTCAGACATTCCTTGACCCTCTGTGTCCATCCGTTGTCTGTCTTAAAGCAATAGTCTAACACCCCTAAAAGGTTTGTTTATTTGCCTGACTGTCACTCCAACTCGTCTAAGACAAAAAAAAAATATAAGGGATTAAAACCTAGAGAAAAAATTGGGAGAAGTTCCATCCATATTAGCAGAGGTAACTGATGAGTGCCTCTCTTCCTCCACTCCTCTTGGAATACATCAGGGTGAGCAATTATTAACTAATTTTGCTTTCCTTCCTTTTTATATTTAAAAACGGATGGGACACTGAATATCCCTTAAAAATATATTAATATCCACAGGACAGAGATTCTCTTTTCTTTCTGTTCCTCTTCACGTGACAACCACACATCACATTTACAGAACAGCACTTCTGACTGCCACATATTACAGTTATTTGGCAAATAAATGTGGTCTAATATTGCCAAATTTACTCCTTCAGGTTTTATTGTAGGAGTAGCATTGTTGTTCTTGACAGGTAAGCACAGCTGGGGATTAGATGAAAACATAAAATAAAAAACATCAGTAGAAAAAGGTTAAATGAGTGATATAGACCAGTTTTCACTGGACAACTCCAAACCTTTTAGCTTGAAATAAACTATACAAATGAGGGGTTCAGCTGTGGCCAGGAGAATTTGTAGCACACAGCGAGGCTAGGATGGAGCAGTAATGGTTGTAGAAGAATGACTGTTCTTCAAATCGTGATGCAGCTCAGGAGGTTCCTGATTCCCCAGGCTCTTCAAACACTATGTCATCTGTTTTGTGTGGCAAATGTCAACACAGGGTTCCACAACCTCTAACAAGGTCGAAAGAAAGAGCATCTGAGAAGAAGAGGAAGGGAACATTTTCAATACATCAGAAAGAGGTAATCTGATATTTTTCTTTTTTTTCCAGTTAAGAGTAGAAGTACATTGAAAATTGGGTAACTTTTTAAGTGAATAGAAGGTATATTTTTAGCCATGTCACCCGCAAAGGGGCAGATTATCTTGTGTGATAAAACCTACCTGTTAAAGTTAATAACAAAAAATTGCCCAATCTGTGATATGCTGTATTGAATCCACAAAACACCACTTTGATTTCCTGCCAATGGCTAGATACTTTTAGTGACAGAACGAAAGGACACGGTCCCAAGCTGCACCAGGGGAAGTTTAGGCTGGATGTTAGGAAAAAATTCTTCACAGAAGTAGTGACTGGCCATTGGAATGGGTTGCTCAGGGAGATGGTAGAGTCACTGTCAGTGGAAGAGTTTAAAAAAAGTCTGGATGTGTCACTTAGTGCCGTGTTTTAGTTGATGAGATGGTGTGAGGTAATAGGTTGGACTCAATGATCTCAAAAGTCTTTTCCAATCTATTTGATTCTGTGATTCTGCGAGATCCTACTGCAATTATAATTGGAAGAGAAAGTCCACCCCAGTCCTGAAACTCTTCCTGACCTGCTGAAGATTCAAGGGAATTACCCTTGAATATGTCACATCCTGACTCTCTGTGCTTGGAGCGCTGCAGTCACATTGATGAGGCTGGGAAAATAAGAAGAAAATTAGAGCTCATATAGACATGGAAATAAAATTTTAAAAAATAAATTCTTTATATGGTTTTTCTGGCTATAAGCACAACTTTTATCTCAAGGGAAAAAAAATTAATTTACCTTAGATAAACCTCTAACTGTTCTGAGTGTTCAGAGTTTTTACTTTAAAAGCTCAGTGCTATCCATTTGTGTGTGAATGCACCTGAGTTGATTTTAATTAAAAAACAGCTTTAATAACTGGTTTATGCTGTTGAAAAAGGTAATTGGTTTTCAGTAGGATATTCATGTGTTAAACTTACTGTATTATTAAAGTGAGTATATCAATCCTGGATTCGATATATTTTTTGGTCAGATATTCTGGTTGCTCAGGTTTCTAAATCCATCTATTTTAAGGCAATGTTCATGAGAATTTCACAGAATGTAGAGTTCAGCCAGTTTCTCATCTATTTAATATACATAAATTTTCTTAGACATGGCTCCTCCAATAATCAATGTTACAGTATTTGAGCACTAAGTCTCTCAAGACTGAACATAAGCACTTCTTCAAAGTACTTCTCTTTACTTCTATTTCATTTATGCAGAAAAATATAGTGAGATGATGGATTTATTCAGAGAAAGATCATCCCAGAAACTGAAGCCAATGATCCAGAGAAACAAAAGGGCTGACAGTGTGAAAGGAGAGAGAGAGACAATCCTGTAAGAAAGACTGAAATCCTGCTCTTCATGCTTCATCCCTCAGGATCTCCTTACTTCCCACCTTTATCACCTCCATGCCAGTGTGCAACCCTGAGTCCACCTGGTACCACAGAGCTGCTTCTCTCCACAGAACAGAGGTGTTCCTCTCGGAACATTGTGTGTTTACAGTGTTCAGAGAAGAAAAGAGTTGGAGTACTAGCTCTCTAGTGTGGCTGAAAGAAGTGGGATCACTGAACTCAGTGCTTTTATACAGAGGAGAGTGGAAAAGCGGGAGGAGGTAGAAGATGAAAACAGGAGAACCCCTTACCCTGGGAAAAATTACACCCATCAATTTAACATGCAGGAGACTGTATTATAGTAGATATCTGAGGAATCCTATAGTACATTTTATTGTGTCAAGGTTTAGGTGACACTAGCTGATGTTTTTGAAACATATTAGGAAAAAATTCTTTGTTGAAAGGGTGGTGGGGCACTGGAACAGGTTGCCCAGGGAAGTTGTGAATGCTCCATCCCTGCAAGGCCAGGCAGAATGGGGCTCTGAGCAACCTATCTATTGGAAGGTGTCCCTGCCCATGGAGTAAGGGTTGGAACTGTATGGCCCTTCCAACACAAACATTTTATGCTTCTATGAACTCCTGCCAGGCCCTAAAACAATTCCTCCTTTCCCTAAAGAATGTTGAAGAAGGTGTGCATTCTGAGCCTTCATATCCGATCAGCTTGAAAATTTATTGCATCATGCCTAAGAGAATGTAACCTCTCTAAAGTCTTGAATCTTGAGACTCTGTGGCTATTAATAGAGTATGTGAAATTATCCTGAAATTGATGCACACACCTGGTAAGGCTGGTCTTTTGGTCACTAAAGATTTGCCAAGATCTTTTACAGGCCAAAATAATATTCTCTAAAGTAATAAAGTGTATAAAACATGATAACAATCTGTTTGGGTCCTGATACCAGCAAAGTAGTTCCTACTGGTAGGCAATTTTCAGAATCGCTGTGTAGTTTCCACTCTCATTAATAAGAATAGGGGAGAAAGTATGGAACCATAAATGAACAAGTATTTTCATTTATTTAATATGATTCCTTTCTCTTCAGTGCTATTACTTCAAATCTCACATAAGAAATCCTGTTCCTCTGATTTAACAGCAAATTTCTCCTAGGCTTTTTTTTTTTTTTTTTTTTTTTTTTTTTTTTGGTGAGTGAATCTGTTGGATAGGAAAGAGGTTTTCTCCCTTCATAATCAGTGCAGCACTGATTATGTGTGTTGATGACATACTTAATCTGATTCTGATTTTCTGGATAATCTTATAAAGCTGAAATAATTCTTGTGATGTCAACATGGTGATTCTGGTTTCCTAACTAATTAAATTAAGACTGTGTGTTTATGATATTGAAGGCAAAGGGACAATCCACTTGAAATAAATTAGCTGAGCTTTCCATTTTTTGAGGCTTAATCAAAGTTAACAAATTTCAAGGCTTACATTATGCTAAAAATCTTGATCTGTGAGATTTTTTCACTTTCAAAAAGAGTGGGTGATTTTTTTTTTGTTTTATTTTTGTCCCTGAAGTCTATATTACCAGTCAGTATTTCCAAAAATAAAGAATTTATCTTGGGCTTCTTTGTCCTTCTTTATTTCTCTAACACAGCAGAGAACTGTTACTTTTTTTTCTGTTCTCAAAAATATATTACAACTCTTCATGGCATATCTGAGCTGAGTGTTGACTTCTGAAGCTTCTGCCAGAAGATGTTTAATAATACTGTCACTCCCAGAGAATCCATGCCATAGCAGGTTCTGACAAGGTGCAAAATGTGGGACAGGTGTGAATTTACCATCTGCACTGTCCCTATGACATGGAGCCAGTGTCAGTAGAAATTAACTAAAGGAAAGACCTTGGGAGGGAAAGTCACAGTATATCTTATTCTTGGAGCTACCTCTATTCTGGGAATCAAAATAGACATAGAGCATTGATAGAAGACTGTGCAACTTTGTTTCCCTGTCTTTATGAAACCCAGATAAGGAATAAAATCTTGAGGGGTTTTTGCAGACATTTGATAATACAAACTCACATAACCGTGTGTTATCCTAAAAGACACCAGATGAACTTTCTTATTTTGGCTTCATTGCCAGCTTCCAAAGTGGTGTCAGTTAGACCTGAACCAACTATGTTATAGTGGAAAGGAACAGCTAAAAATTAATCTATGCTTGACTAATCTATTCTTTGGTTGCTAGAAAAATGGTCTGAGGGTCTATATATTTGTTTCCTTCTGACTCTGTTAATAACTCACCTTAGTAGTGAGCTGAAGCCAAATTGCTTGAGCTGCCTCATTTTAGGCATTGCTATTCTTAGAAAAAAAATAAATTTCTTGGCCTCAGGAATATAATACAGAGCACCCAAGCTAGGCACATACAGCCAAGAACTACATGCTCAATAATGACAAAAACTCCTTTATCACTACAAACTATGATAACTAATTCTAAATAGTATATCTAAGGAAGTGAAAAATTTCATATCATTGAAAGTTTATGATAGGGAATTGGAATGATTTGGCAGACAGGAAAGCGTCTCACTAAACAATTAATTCAGATCTACATGTCTGTTGACTGGGAATTGAGAGTTCCAAGTCTTCTCTTAACAGATGGTACTTTCCAACACAGGTAAATATAGCATTCTTTTACACTAGAGTAGTAAATCAGTGGCCCAGGAAAATGGAAGTAAGGCTTAAATTAAGTACTTCTGAACATCAGGAGATTTGTAATTCTCTTCCAAGTTGCTATACACTCTCTTGTCCCTCCAGTAGTTTAAAACAAAAGAAAGTGGGAAAAGGAGATAATTTTCTGTTATTGAGATATATCATATGATGGATATTCTAAAGCTGCTCTGGGAAATGTATTCCCATGTTTTTGCAGTGGAAGTAATCACATGGACTGAAGTGGTATATGGACTAATCGTGCTGTGAAGTCTCCTAGGGATTTTCTATGGGAACATGACATCTCAAAAAATTAAGGATCACAATATTTTCCCAAATTACTAGATAATACCAAGAGACAATAAAACCAGCTAGATTTTAGAAAAATAAAAATAAAAAACAAAACACAGAAATACTAATGTCAAGGGATTTTTCATTATGGTCTTTGGCAGTATTTTTTCCAGTGGCTGGACAGCTCCCCTCTCACTTTCCCTCCCCAGAAAAGGCATTGAATTCTTTCCATGTGTATTAACTCTGAAATATATCAGGCTTCTGTAAAATCGCAACTTCAAGGTATTTTTTTCTCCTGTTACATGTATTTGCAAGGTTATTATCTTAAAAAAAAAAAAAAAGAAATGCCAAACCCCTTGCAGGTGGGTAAACAACTGAGAGTTCAAAGTCATGTTGCATCAGTGACAAAGAAACATCTGACCTCGGCTTTGTGCCTGCACAAAGTTCTTCAAACGTTTGCCTTGTTTGTGGTTCACGCAGGAAGTTTTCCATGTCAAGGAATCACAGTGCCACACATCAATACCTGAAGGAAAATAACTTCAGTGTGAGAAAGAGGAGGTTAGTATAACAGCATGGAATTGTGTGACTTTCAAAGACCCTCATGAAGAAAATAATGTATTCCCCAGGAGCTCCTTGATGCCAGCTGAGACATTGAAGATAGTTGTTAACTGTCACACGCAAACTGAACTTTTCCATGAGTCAGACTTTTCTCTGTGGCACTCCATGACAGGAAAAAGAGCAATGGGCACCAACTGAAACACAGGAAGATCCATCTGAATATGAGGAAAATCTTCTTTACAGTGAGGCTAACAGAGCACTGGAACAGGCTGCCCAGAGAGTCTGTGGAGTGTCCTTCTTTGGGGATATTCAAAATCCACCTGGTCGTTATGATGTGCAACCTGCTCTGAGTAAACCTGCTTCAGCTGTTGGTTTGGAGTAGATGGTCTCCAGAGATTCCTTCAAACTCAGTCATTCTGTGATGCTGTGAAAATAGTTTCCATTTCTACAGAAATTATGTGAATATCTCTAAAGCTCATCTCTATTCCATGTTTTTGAACAGTTTTTTTTTATTTTATATCACAGCATAATCCCACTATATCAAATACTAAAATAGATTCAGCAGCTTCATATAAAGACTGGAGATAGATCTGGCAAGATTTGTGAATCAATAACTTTCTGTTTCTCTTTGTAAGTGTTAAATTGATGTTCGGTTTTAATAGGCCAGTTTGACAAGAGCTTAAGACTTGGACTGTAAAAATAAAGAAATACTAATACATCATGATTTCATGATTTATTGTAGAAAAATACTGAGTAAGCCTCTTTTGTTTTTTCATTGTGAACATTGATAAAGTAGTTTCAATAAAATATCAGTTATATCTCTTTGATTTATATCTGACAGATAAAATGTTTAAACTTTATTGCCTTCTTCAGAACTATTTGTTTTTGTCTTAAAATATAAATATGCTCAACACTATTTTCTTCAATGATGGCTTCATAGAGGAATAAGGCTTTAATTTTAACTAGGATGTGGAAAATGACAAAACATCCATTACCTGGAGCAAGGAACTCATCAATGTTTGAGCATGTTTGATCTTTTTAATGTGTTCCTATAAGTTTCTGGTAAAAATTAAGGTGTAGATGGGGAAATTACTTAACTGGCTATTGTCCAAGAACTGCTATTCCAGTTGAACTAGTCTGATGATTAGTATCACACCAAGGTTGCACATAAATATAATTCCAAGCACCTTTGAATATTTTTTTCCATTTATAATAGTGCAAATAGGACATAACAAAACAAAGTTACCAGACAGATCAACATCATGAAGGACACTGAGAAGAGATCTCTACAGAAGCTTAACATGGTTTATATTTCTCAGACATTGAAAAACCTGGTACAGCACTGGACTGGAAGAGAATCTGTAACTCACAACCCATGGGTGGAGCCTGTATTGCCCAGTGTTCACCACAGGAATGTTAGGCATCTAATTTAAGATGCTCGTTCAGGCTCCTTTGATAAGTAACATTTAATATCAGAGGTCACTAATCAAAATCTATAATATAACAGGCAATTAGGAAAAATTACTCACTAGAGAGGTCTAATTCTCTCCACAAGCATTAGAGGGAGTGTAAAGACTAGCTTAGACTATATGTTTAAGTTGTGGAAATGTTACCTAATGTCACATGAATCCTAATGCAAATCTAAAATGAAAAAAAGAAACAAAAATAACTAGAGTTTGAATATATTATATATTTCAATAGTTCTAAAATGATTTATCTGTCTTTAGCCCAGCTCAGTATTCTTTCAGAAAGAATAAAATATATAGTCAATATGGCTTTACTGAAATGAAAAAAATAGTACAAATATTAAACTAACTTCAGTCATTCAGCACCAGAAAAGTCTGTCTAATTTTAAAGGGAATGGTATATATTGATTTAGAAAAGCAAATGAATATAAGACCAGGTAGTGTAAGGAAGCATTATTAACTGTTGATGAAGGTGTATTCCTGTGTACCTCCTAAAGATAAAAAGGTGTTCTGAGCTGAATATTGATTGAATTAGTAATTATTAATAGATATTTTTATTATTAAGTTGAGAGTAGGGAAAGGAGAACTGCAAACACCACCTTCCCCTTAAAAAAATTACCCAAACCAAACCACAAACACAAAACCCAAGGAGCTCCAGAAAGTCTGTCTGACCTCTCAGGATAATTTTTAAAGCATATAATAAGTTAAGTAATTGGACATTCCTTCCTATCTTACTGCAAAATGCCTCTCAATGCAATTAAATGGCTCAAGATTCAGAAACCCAGACCTACAAGTCTCTTCAGCTTGTGACAGCCAGTTATGTGTGAGAAAGGTCAGTCATGCAAAAGAAATTAAACGAGTTCTGCAAGGATTTGGAATTGATGCAAAGCTCTCCAAACAGGAAAGGTGATAAAAAGTTCAATCAAAGTCAGATGGAAGAAAAGATGCTCATTAATATCTGCATTACTTGGTGACAAACACCGAGCTCATCTGTATGGCAGGATTGTGTAATTAACGATGTGATCCAAAGGGACAGTTATAAGAGAACAATGTGCTTCATCCCACCTCAGCACTATATATTGCATCCCCTAATAGTAATACCAGAAAGAATATAGAAACTTCCATATCTGCAGGAGAATTTTATATAAGGAAGAAATACATTTATACCAAGTCAAATAAATAGTTTGTTGCACACTGAATAAAATGCAGGTATTAATATTTTAGCGTTCAGTATAAAAGAAAACATACTTGAGGACCTTTCTGAAATTTTATTAACATCAAAGAAAATTTCTAGCATTAAAAAGGAGCTTTAATATTAAGAATATTAATGACTATTCATAGATCTGAAAAGGTATGTCAATAGCATTGTGTTCTTGTAAAAAAAATATGTACTGAGTACAGCAAAGCCTCACATTTGAAGTGTTCAAGAGCTGCAGATAGCCAAGTTCATTCACCTAAATACAAAAGAGCACTTTTAGCAAATTTTACCAAACTTAAGAGTAAAAATCCAAGAATTTTTCCTATACCAATTTAATGATTTTAAATATTACCCATTTCTGGTTTAATAACTTATTAAACAAATAGGTTGAATTATGTTTATTATTCTCTAGTCTAATTTTTTTCACTTTGGATCCACAGTTAGTTGAATCAGAATTTAGAAAGATGCAACTTTTCAAAAGCAAAGGCTAAAAATGAATATTTAATTTCAACATCACTAATTAAGGTACGTACATAACTCTGGTAGCAGAAGGACAGGCACCTCTAGTAATACCTTGGATGACACTAAACAGAGCTCTGAGGGGATGAGGAGTTAAGTCCTCACTTCCCAGTGCAGCTAAAGAGCAAACTCCAGAGCTCCCCCTGAGCGGCAATAGGAGAGATGCCCTTGCAAATGACCTCCGAATGACAGTTTCTGTTGCAGACCCCACGTTGCTGGAGACATATGTTCCTACTGATTGAGATCCTCAGCTTGAGAAGTGTTGGTTTACCCGGGGGAGGACTGACTCATTATTATGGACTACACACCAATCCAACAGAACTCCCCAAAACTATACTGAATTCTCATTTTGGGGACTTTATTGAATTCAATATAGTTTCACTCCATAAAGAGTATGATCAAAAGCACTTCCCAGGACCCAAAATGACTGAAGAAGCCTAGAGCTGATAATGTTATTTCATGAAAGATAATGACTTTTCAAAGATGAAGGAATCTGAGAAGACAGAAGAATTCTTGTTTGGTGTTTAATGCAACACACTGCATGTTTGCTTTTTTCCCTCTCATTTTTACGCCTTTTTTCCACTTGTTCAGAGATGGTTTCACAAAGTACTTCCCTCCCACTGTGTGAAATGACACAAGACAAACAGCCTCTGAAGAATAAGATACAGAATCATTCACAAATGATGGGTCTTACAGACCTAGGTGTTAATAGACAGGTCAAGAGTTACTTCTTATGTCCTAGTGGCACACACGCAAAGCTGAGTACAGAAGCCGTCTCAGAAGGGCTTCACTTGTTTAGATGATGTTGAAGTAAATGAAAAAATAATCTAATTATTAATTTAAATAGATTTATTTCTTCTTCTGCATTTGCTGCATTATTTATGTTACTTTTTTAAGTTTCTGCTTGATTTCCTCTTAATATCTCTACCTACAGCTTGATTGGAAGACAAGAACATGTAATTACTTCATCACTTTTCATTTCAGCTGATTAAACGAAAAAGGAAATGTTTGCTTGGGTCAAAGGTGATTACAATGCAAAATTAGTTGTCCAATATCATCATAATCAACAACTTTCTAGTTTCAGCATCTTTGCATCTACCAAGGGAAAGGCGTGTTTAAATAAAGGTATTTAATCAACTGTGCATGAATTGCCAGAAATGGATTTCTGTTAGAGAGCATTCAGACAGTTATTAGGAAAGGTGCTGAAGTGAAACCACCCTCCTCTAAGCATGGTGGATTACATTCGTTTGAAAGGAATGAACTTAAGTATTATTGAACAAAACATTTCAGTCACAAGTTCCATCTCCATCTGCTTAATGAATTGAAGTGTCAAGAAAATTTGAAGAGGCAGTTCAAGAAAACAGAAATGTAATTTAATGCAACATGAATCATTTGCTGGTCAAATGTACAGTATTGATGGGATTCCAGACAAAGCATTTAGATTATGGGTGTTGTTACAGGAAAAGATATTTAATTTGTTCTGCAAGTCATATGTTTAAAAGAAGTTTTTCTAAAAAATCACAGGAAACTAAACTTGTCACAGGTTTCTAGATGACATAATTGGCAAAGCAGTAAATTTTATTACTTTGAGAAATGTAACTTAAAGGCATCTCTGCATCTTCAATGCAGTCAGGAAAACATTCTGCATAACTTTTTCAAAAATCACCTAAAATCTGAGGCTATACGCTAAAGATGTACAAGCTGGTTAAGCTCTTCTATCAGTTCCTGTTATTTGTCTCATTGCTTTGAGTCTCTGTAGTTTTGGATGTGATAACTCAATTTACTGAGTCTAGAATGTCCCCAGATACCATTAACTGAACACCCACGCTGTTTTCCTTTTCTCAATTTCCCTAATGCAGATAATATTTTATATGTAACACTCAAGTCAACTAGTGATGTAGCTTCGCTCTCTTTTTCTCTTCTTTCCCTCTTCAGAGCACTACTTAATATCCAAGTGTTAATTTGTGGTCTTTTACCTGTGCATTAATTGATTTTTGCCCCACTCATGGTATAGTGTTCTGCTGCAGAAAGGAAAACATGTGTCTCTAAAAGACAGTTTGATGAATTTGAGTTACATACATCATCATCCAGCATGTCCCATGGCACTTCTTTAGCCTGTGACAACAAGCCTGCTCTCCCAATGCTCTGACCCTTTTCCTGTGGCAACACAAACCAACACAACACAAAACTGCACAAACTGCATTATTGCTACCAAGATGCAGGGACAAGACCATGTTCTTTAGGTACAAGCTTCCCTCTAGGAATAAAAACTATGCCACACCATTTGCCCTCTGTGACAAAGACTTCTTTTATTTGCTAGTAGAGCAATTTGTAGGGACCATTAAATATAACCATAAATAATATGATGTGTGTCTGTGAAGATGACATTTTGATTAATGTTGCATGTAACACATGTTGCATCCTCTGCCTTTCTTCCTTTACCTCCTTTATCAATACAAAGATAAGAAAATTTAGTCAGATCCTTGATTGCCAGGGATGGAATCCTTTAACTAATTGGGCACAAAACAGTGCAAAATGTAGGCACAAGTGATATTTCACCACAAAAGATAAGGCATCCATGTTGTTGAATTTGTAGAGAGAGAAAAGAATAAATAAATAAAAAGGCAATTAAAAAGAGAATGGGGGACAATATCATTCTGGTTCTTCCATGATAAGGTAATTTAAACATACAGCTGACATTGGACTAGAGGGTACTCTTTGCTGGGTGAAAAACTGTCTTGATGGCCAGGCCCAGAGAATATTGGTGAATGGAGTTACATCCACCTGGTGACCACTCACAAGTACTGTTCTCCAGTGTTCCCCAGGGCTCTGATGGGGACAATTCTGTTCAATGTCTTCATCAATGATCCAGATGAGGGGATTGAGGACACCCTCAGTTGGTTTGAAGACAATATCAAGCTGGGCAGGAGTCAATTTGAAAGGGTTGAAAGCATGGGAAGAGGCTGCCCAGGGAGGTGATCTAGAGATCATAGAATCATAAGATCATATTTAAAAGGTGTGTAGATATGGTACTTAGGAACATGATCTGGATGGTCATTGTAGGTCCCTTCCAACTAAAATATTCTGTTAATCTATTCTTCTTCTTTTTATTCTGTTCTTGTCTAGTCTAGTCTAAATATGGTCATTTGGATCTTAATAATAGCATAAATTGAGGAGCATCTGGAAGCATACCTGTAGTTTAGAAGGTACTTTGAAAACCTTCAAACTTTCTCTGTAGAGAGAGAACTGAGATCTTTGCCCTATGGATCTATATGCATATAATGATATTTCTGTTTACTAACTTCAGGTCTGAATATACTATGCTCTCCTTCAATCTACCTACCTCCTCCCTTGATTTAAATTGGGACAGAAGTTAAGTAACATTTGCATGAATTTCCAGAGTAATCAGAACATAAGCATCCGAATTAGTAGTAATAACGCTTGATTATGTGCCTCAATGCTGCTCTAGCTGAAGACAATCCAGAGCTCAAACCTTAGCTTCTGTCTCTGTCATTCAGTCTGTCTCCTTCAGTTTACTCATTTATAGAACAGAACTTTTGCCTATATGACAGACAGGCTTATTCAATTAATATTTTAAGCTGCCGGGGGATTCTTGGATGAAAATCATTATAATGCAAAAATATAAATATTCTTTTTATGTAATCTTTTGGTTTTCAAATGAACTTTGAAAGAACATTCCATGTTCAGATAAAAGCTGAATGTGTATAATTGTAAAAAGAAAAAAAACCAAAACAGTATTATGGAACAATTTCTTTAACATGATAACACCTAACAAAGCTTATGAAATCTTTCAATTAACTCTTTCCCATAGATAATACCTAAATCTACATGTAATGAGCAACTTAATTATTCTGTGATGAACACAATTCAAATCCCAGTAGTTTAGTTCCTGTTCAGGTATCAGGAGTAAGATTCAGGGGAGGTTAGTTTTTTGATTGTTTGTGGTAAAATACATTAGAGCTGTAAAGATTTAAAATCCTCCTTCCCCCCTCTAATGCAAATTGTATTTTTATTAAAAAGTTTCCTGCTTTTACGACTGAATATAATCTGAAAAACCTGTATAAAAACTGGTGGATTTACACGATAAGAATTACAAATCCTTTATAGATTCTGTTAAAACTATTTTCTCATTGGACTGGCAGTTACAACGCCAGGATTTCTGTTTAAAGGTAAAAGACATTTCAAATACGGTAATTTACAGTGCAGTCAAAGGTTGAAATCTTGCATTTGCTCCTGTTTTATCATAGAATATGACTCTGAGAAGGTCATCTTTCCTTACCTTTCTAGAGAAAGAAAATAATCTCTGATTGTCAAATTCCATAATCTCTGCTGTATACCTTTTATTATTTAGAGAAATGAGGGACTCTTCCCTACTGTTCTTTCTTATTTATGGAATCAATACAATTTCCCAGTGGGGTACAGTAACTTAACGGGAGCTTATGGATGTTTATATAAATCTCTGCAGGGTAGAATTATTTTCCTTAGTGTCATTTCATTTATTTCTTTAACATTCAGTGTTTCTGTAGAATTTCTCACCTCAAATCAGCAGGTTCTTGCACATGTCTACTTTTTGTGCCAAGAGTGCCAGACAAAAACATGAAAAACAACCCAAACCTTCTTCATTGTAAAAAATGCACAATGCATGGAAAAAAGATTCCATTCAGGACAAACGTTGACATTCCTAAGTGTTCAATCCTGAAGCTTCCACAATTTCATCTTGAATATGTCGCACCTCTAATCAAGGCAATTTAAACCTATGACCATAACACAGGATATTTTTTGATTAAACTAAATGCACCTAACAGTATTAGCAGGGATTACATGTACTGATTCTTCTTCACTGCCCCAGTAAGGATTTCTTCCCCTTTTGAAAAAACTAAATTAATAATATGACTCGTTTTTTGCTTTATTTTTATTTTCTTATCTGTTTGTTTTCTGTCAAACGACTTCATGCAAATAAAATCTAGCAAATAGCTAAGACAGTGATTAAGGCAGGAATCATATTTAATACCAACATCTTAATGTTTAAGTGGAATTCACTGTCACATATACTTTCAGCTATCTTTAAGGGATTAATCAAAATAATCAGAACATGCACAAGTCCCCAAATAAGAAAGCTTGGAAGACACTGTGAGATTCATTAAATTCCTTTAAATTCTTTTTTTTTTTTTTTTTATGAAGTAATAGGAAAGATTTCTATCTTGTTTCTCTTTTATCATTTTTTGTTGCTTTTGAAGCAAAAAAGAATTTGATTAAAAATTTACAAATAACACTGCTATGAGGTGTCATCTTCCAGAACTGAAATGCAGAAGAACTTTGGACTTTGCTTCTTTCCGATGGTGAAACATAGCACTTCCACATGCCTGACAGTTATTTCTTAATAGTAATGATGACCCAAAGCTAAGCTCCTTCTCCCTCACATGATATATCTCTGAAATGGTTTAGATGACTAAATCCTTGAAAATGTTTCTCTTTCCCTATGAAAACAGTCAGACACATATAGCAATAGTGAGGATCTCAATGTCTAAAAGAGGTCATAAGCATGTGAAGACTTGTGTGATTGCCATTCCTTGCAGGAGAGCATGTTCTTCCTCCATAATTAATTTTATAATTATTGATACAATTCCAGACCAACAATGTTTAATGTGCCACCTGACTATGTTTCTGTGTGCGTGGACATCAGCTCTTAATGCAATGGTGTAATGGAGAAATATAAATTTAATCTGAATCAAGTCTGATCATATGATCATTAGCAAATTTTTCAAAATTGCCAATGCATATGGAATGGTATTTTTGTTAAGGAATCACAGTATTGCAGTATTAACAAGGTTGGAAGAGACCTTAAAGACCATCAAGTCCAACTCACAATCTGACAGCCCATCAACTAAATTATGGCACCAAGCACCTCATCCAGCCTATTCTTCAACACCTCCAGGGTCGGTGACTCCACCACCTCCCTGGGCAGCCCATTCCAATGGCGGAACACCCTTTCAGTGAAGAATTTCTTCCTAATATCAAGTCTAAACCTCCCCTGATGCAGCTTGAGACTGTGTCCTCTTGTTCTGTCGCCAGTTACCTGAGAGAAGAGACCGACCCCTGCCTGACTACAACCTCCTTTCAGGTAGTTATAGACAGAAATAAGGTCACCCCTGAGCCTCCTCTTCTCCAGGCTGAACAATCCCAGCTCCCTCAGCCGTTCCTCATAGGGCTTGTGCTCCAGCCCCTTCACCATCCTTGTTGCCCTTCTCTGGACACATTCCAGTAACTCAACATCTTTCTTAAACTGAGGGGCCCAGAAATGGACACAATACTCAAGGCGATGAGATAAAACAGTGTTGAGATAAAACAGTGTTAAGATAAAACAGTTTGCTGAATCCCTATTATAGGTAGATATAATAATTGATGAAATTTCTTTTTTACAATATCATACTCAGATCACCGGACAAGATTTAACTTATTTGTCTTCTCATGTCTATAAGGCAATGCTGGGAAGAGAGCTAGATGTTAAAGCCAAAGAAGAGAAATAAGAATCTCAAGGCCACAAATCATCTGATTTATTATGTATGCCTACTTTAGCATGAGATGGACTGCACCAATCATGTCTGTTTCTCATGAGACCCTAAGACCCAATTAGACTGAGTTATCTATAAGAAACATGTAGCTTTGGCCAATTGAATCCCACATCAATTTTGTTATCATTGAGGGTTTTTTCCTGTTACCAGAGGTAAATATTTCAAAAGTGACACATGTATTTAATTCAGCATTAATTAATTAATTGTATTGCCAGATAAATAGGAAATCTCCAATGCAATCTAAACCATTCAGAACACATCTATAGTCATCAGTTAATCAAGGAATGGTTTGGAATTATAGTGTTTTCTTTCTTCCCTGAGTTCTGTTAGTAGGGAAAACTTTTTTTGAAAAAATGTATAAAGACAATAGCAAAACCTCATATTAAGCACGTAACATTTCCCAGTGACAAAGGAAGACAGAGGTTATGAGTTTTTAACATGGTTTATCTCTTTACTCTTCTATTTTGCTATGTAACTATTAGAATCTTGGTATCTTACTGAATGTCTCCAATCCCACTTTCAGTGATATTGACATAAATGGTGATTAAAACAAATCTTTAGTAGTACTAGTAGTCAGACTTCTGTGACTTGACAGCCTTCAGTCTTTTTTCAAGAACATATGGGGCCACACCGTATAAACCAGCATCCAATTTTGAGCAGGAGTGAATCTAGCAAAAACTATTGTGACCAAAGAGGTAATATTGAGGTTTACGACTACTAAGGGTCCTGGACTGAAAATGTTGGCTTCTCAGTCAGCATGCCAAACCCTAAGTACCTGCTTTCTCACATCATGGATGATGTGGTGGGATGAGCAGCACCTGGCACATCACAGATGTAGCAGCTAAAGTTTCATAGTCCACACCTGATCCCCAAAAAATTTCAGTTTTATATGCTCTGCAACTGAGGTGATTCCAAATGCATCAAAAATTGGCTGAAAGGAGAAATATTGCCTCTGATACTTTCTATCAGAGGGACGTATACAGGTAGACAAGCACTTTTTCCTGCCTAATTAAAAGACTTATCTAATTAACAGAACCTAACAGTCTAACTTTCTTGCCTCTTTCCACAAGATCTTACAATGAAAATGCTGAAGGGTTAGGACATAACAGTACTCTGCACACCTGAACCACAGTCTCTATACTGTGATGACCCCTGATCAAATGACTGGTCTTGTGGAGTTCAGTAATGGTTAATACCATAAGTCACTTACAGGTAGGTATATAGAGAGAAATGCATAGGTATCTTTATAATCCAAATATGCTGCTGAGATTTCAGATAATGCCTTTACCTATGTTAGTATAAACTCATAACATCATTAAAAAGAAAAAAAAAAAGTAGCAAATGACACAAAAGCAAACTAATATTTATTACACTTCTCTATATTAGAGGTCTAAGTAAAACACAGTTTATGCCACTGTTGATTTTTTTTAGGGCCTACATGGGCTGCTGAAGTCAAGGCGTTGCCAGGTAATGTCTTAATTCATTATGGACTGTAAGATAAAAGCTTATTTGATGGATGAATCAGAACAGCTTCTTAATTAAAAGAATATAATAAAGGAAGAGTTGAACTGGAAGAGCTTTAACCTTTATGGAATTAGACTTTTGTTATTTTTTTTCTATGTTCATGACTATTAAGATCTTTTTTCAAAAGATTTTTTTTTTTTAGACATCAAAAACTGTGCTTATGAAGAACTTTTGGTAGAAAAGAGGAACTAGCAAGACAGAGTGTGTAAATGAACTATATGCATGCATAACTTTAATAGCATTGGAATGGTTGCTTAAGTATAGATGAGATTGCTAACTATGTTTTTAGAGCTATTTAACTAATTACTTATAAATGCACAAAAGAAATGAAAATTGCCTCAGAGCAAGCTGAGGTGCAAGACCAGGAATAATGATTTAATCTGATTTAACATCAGCAGTTATTTTGGAATTTCACATATTTATTTTTCCATGATGTCAGAAAACAGAAAATTACCCTGCTTTAGAAAAGGTGCTTTGCCTTGTAAGAAGTACAGGTGAGGGGAGAATTTAAGTAGTCCCTTGCTAAATGTCAGTTTTTGTCTCATCCACCAAAATGTGGGTGCTTATTTTCATTTTGAAATTTACTGATTTTAACTGTCACAGGTTTGATATTTTTATGCTTCACACTGTGGAGTTACAGGGCACTGTGGAAGATAGATGCCTAGATATAGATGTGTAGCATTTGGAGTCTTCATTGTGACTTCTATTGCTGTTGCAGACCAGCTTTGGTCTCCTAGAGGGCCTGTGTCATAACTTCTTCAGGGATATCTCAGATATTATTAAGCACTTCTATTTTATTAGGCTTAAATAACTGATAAAAGCCTTCTTTATTAGTAGCTGAAGACAATACCTTTCCTCAGAACCTTTCTGTCCTTCAACTTAATATAATGTTAACATTTATAAATAAAGCTTTTTTTTTTT
>VXBA01001781.1:48991-84603 GCA_013399895.1 Serilophus lunatus | reverse complement strand
TTTTTTTTTTTTTTTTTTTTTTTTTTTTTTCATCAAGCATGGCCATAAGCTGCTGTTCAGAATTAGGTAGCCTTGTATCTCTCGAAATCCCTTTGTTTTTCTTACAAGGAAAATTCTGACCTGAACTGTAAGGAGAAGCTTATTGCAAACAGAGTAGAAGAAATCTCATTTACATTCCAGCAAAGGCAGGATCTAAACCAGTTCTTTTTAATTTTTCTTGACTTCAAATCAAAAAGATTAATTTTATCTGTTTGGAAGTGATGATATGAGCAGGTGGCACATGATGTGGTCTAAATACATAGTAATTGACTAACGCACGCCAAGAGATGGTCTTGGACATTGGTGCTTGGTTGTTTTTTTCAAAAGATTGTTCACACTGTCTGTGGCATGACTGTAGTGTCAGGAAGCTGCAGCTGTCTGAAGCAGCTCATGGATATGGTTTGGAGGTAATAGGGTCCAGTGACTCCCAATGGAATCATAGAATGGCTTGGATTGGAATGGATCTTAAAGATCATATAGTTCCAACATCCCTGCAATGGGCAGGGACACCTTCCACTAGACCAGGTTGCTCAAAGCCCCATCCAACCTGGTTTTGAACACTTCCAGGAATAGGACATCACCACTTCTTTGAGAAAATTTTTCCAGTTCCTCACCAACTTCACAGTAAAGAATTTCTTCCTAATGTCTGTTCTAAATCTATCTATTCAAACATCTGTCAGTTTGAAGTAATTCCCCCTTGTCCTGTCACTCCGTGCTCTCTTAAATTGTCCCTCTCCATCTTTCTTGTAGGTTCCCTTCAGGTACTGAAAGCCCACCATTAGGTCAGCCCAAAGCCTTTTCCAGGCTGAGCACTTCCAATTGTCTAGGCCCTCCCTCATAACAGAGGTGCTCCATCCCTCTAGTCAACTTGGTGGCTTCCTCTGGACATGAGGTAGCTGTTTTTTTCTTTGCTGAGACCCCAGATCTGGATGAACCACTCCAGGTGAGATCTCATGAGGACAGCAGTACAGGGGGAGAATCACTTCCCTTGCTTTAGAGATAAAACAGTCTAGTAGTAAAGAAATTGGGCTTTCTTTCCTTGGGCTTCAATTTATGAGATTGTTTCTAGGCATGTTTGAACTAATTTAATAGTATATTGTGACTCAGATTTCTCTAACTCATGTAGCCTTCTGAAGTAAAGAAACTGGTAGGGCACCCTTCCATTGCTGACACTGCCCCTGAAATATGTCCTTCACTGTTTCAGCACCCATTCTGTGTCACCGAGGTGATGATCTCAAATTAGAGCAGATGCAAAGAATGCCTGCGACAGAAAGGGAACAAATCAGCTCTGATTCTAAGTGTCAGAAGGTCAGGGTTGGTGAAAGGCAGTAATCATCAGAGGAGGAGCAGTGCTGTCTAAGCTGAATGACAATGTACACAAAGCCAAGTGGCCAGACAACTTTTGCTAATATGAGGATGAAAATTAGGTGATGGCTTTTTCTCTATATTTTTTAGTATATTTGCTTAGTGAAATTCTGGAACAATTAAAGACTACTTAAGATGATGCTACACTGAAGGAACTGAAAATTGAAACATGGGAAAATCTTTGTTTTCAATTCCATGGAAGCATATTTTGGACATCGTTTGATGGTGAGTCAGTGAGGGCTGAGAGTGATGTTTTCAGCACAGCAGAGCAAGGCTCCTTCCATGAACACATCACCTCTAAGCAGCCAAAATTTCTTGCTGTGTAAAAACAGATTGGAACTCTGTAAGCAAGGAATCAGCATGTAGCAATTTACATTTTCATCAAAAAGGACGTGTTGTGTATGGCTAGCATTAGGCTGTGATACTGTTTAAAGAAGAAATGTAATTCTATTTTTGACTTACAAAGCCATTCAGATTCCTTTTCAACTGATACACCCAGTGCCATTCAATTTAGCAGTTGCTTACATTAGAGGAAAAAAAGGAATGATGAATAGGCATAAGATGTATGTCCTTCAATTAGTTTTTTATTGTTTCTGAGAATGTTTTCTTCTTTTTTACATATGGAACATGATAAAAAGAATTAACCAGGTCAAACGAGGTATTATTAATAGTTAATACTGTTGCTATTTTTATTACGGCAACACATGAAGGAACAAAATATTTAGAGCTTCATTTTGCTAGCACTGTAAAGGACTTGCAGCCTAAGCAGGCAAAACGCAGTCATGGTGGTGTAGTTTCAATAGAAGACAAGCTACTAAGGCACGGAGCTGAAATCCTGAATGGGAATTGGGTTATAACCTTTACTGCTTCAAGAGAGATTTAAACACCTTCCTTCTGTTTAAACACAGGAAGTGTTACAAATTGTATTTAACAAGAAATATGTAGACTCTCAGCACTGAATAAAATTCTAAGCCACATGATTATTCATCAGCAATCAATTCTTTAGGTATTAATTTGTGTTTCTTCATTGACTGAATTTCTGTAATGTGTTAATGAACTGACCTACTCTTCCTGTTGGTCTTTTAAAATAATTCTCAAGAATATGGCCAGGTTTAAGTTACAGTAAGTCTAAACACACGATGCAAACAGCAAACCTCATGCTGTATTTAACTTATTTGACATTAAATAGAGAAAAAGCAAGAACTCTACCATGGCCCCATTGCACATATATGATTTTTCTCTATGCTTTGGCACTCTCATATTCAAGGCTAGAGACAGGAAATGACACAAGGCAGACATAGAAAGGATGTCAAAGCCAAACTGTCAAAACTCAGATCTGTTTGGAACTGGTTAAGTGCTTTAACCTTATGTCCTACTTACATTGCTGATCTCATATATTTGGCAATAGATTCAGTGTGTCAGCTGTAATAATAATCCTAAATGCTTGCTCCAGTCATGCTTAACACTGTGAAACTGTTTCATAGATTTTGGGCTATGATGTGATTTTTCCTGGGATTTGTCCACTTTTTTCAGTTGTGTAGGCTATGACCAAAGCATAAATGCACTTGCACTCATGGTTATTTCTCCAGGATTTGGGAGTGGCCTTGGTTTCAGGCCATCTGGTTTTGGATATGCCTTCAATCTACTTATGCTAAAGAGTCTTATCACCCTTAATGTCTTTGTGCTCACTACTTCTGAGATGATAAGAATCTGTTATTTTTGTCTTATTGATGGGAAACTGAAGTATAGAAAAAGACAGAGGTAGATATATAAAATTATTTGTGCTCTTCAGTCCTCACTGATTTCTGTAGGCATCAATATAAACGTTATTTAATGTGTATGCCCATTCTTTGATACCTGTCAAGGACTAACTATGTTTTAATCAACTTGATTTTTCAGAAATGAGATTTGTAGCTAAACTTCCTTGGACAGCCAATAGAAAGAAAGAAAGAAGGAAATACCCTTAAATTAATAGTTCNTTTAGACATGTTTCTATTTTCCCATTTACTCTAGATATGTTTTGCATGGTCATTATATCAAGATATCCAATTCTAAATGATCAGAGGAGGGTCAGATGAATCTTACCCTGTTATCATTTAAAATCTGTCTCAAAATTTGCTACAGGCAGTAAGAGAGAACTGAACACAGATGTCTCAAATCCCGATTTTGTCTCAAAATATTAGACCATTCTTATTTTTTGAAGAAAGGCTTGCTGAGACTATTTGTAATGCTTACAGCCAATATGATCATAGACCTCACTGGAAGAGTGATATTATGAATCATTAAGACATAGTGCAGCTTTGTCTCTGAAGGAACAAAGATAATATTATGAATGCACTCATGAAACATTAGTGTTTTGGGGATGAAACTACAGCTGAATCAAATAAATAATCCACTCTTTCATACTACTAAGCAACAGTTGATATTTCATTCCCAAAATTGTGCCACTACAGGAAAAGGCTTAGTAGTTGAAATTTTGTAGGTTTTGTTTCCTTTATAAATTTTCACTCAAAGTCAAGGGTGAGGACAAGGGTAGAGGAAGAGGAAGAGACTCGAGGAGAGGGGAGGAGACTCGAGGAGAGGCCTAAATGAAGTAAAAATGATTCACATTTTGTAAAAATATGAGCAACACCTTTAACAATAGCCTGGTTGTTGAGGTGGGGCAGGATTTGTCATCAGATATATTGTGAGACTCTTTTGAGATAAGAACATAATCATTTAGCTGTAATCAGGAATGTCTTATCTCTCTCTCTTTTTTTTTTTTTTTTTTTTTTTTTTTTTTTTTTTTTTTTTGCATATGTTTTTATGCTGTCCAATGTTAAACACATGCTGTCATTTGGGGGTACTTCTATGAAAGAAAATTCATGGATGGTAATAGAAAGATACAAACTTATAACCAATTCTGAGTCCAGAAATAAATACTCAGATGTTGTTTCCTTTTACCTTCCTGTGACAGTTTCCTTCAACTATTTTAGAAGACTTATTAAACATTAACTTTTATTTATTTACTTATTTATTGATTTACAATCTCTTTCCTTCATCTTCCCAGCACCAAAAACTGATGTTCTTAACGTGATCAAAACCAAGTGTTCCCTGTTTTTATAATCCAAGTAGTGCTGATTGGGAAGAGAAGGAAATGAGAATGCCCTTGCCTTTCACTACATCAGGTTCAACGGAGACCATAGCATGTTTCTCAAAGGGAAAAGCATCAAGGGAGTTCTCATTCATTTTGCTGTTATACAGTAAATTGTTCTCATTTTTGGATAACTTTTTACCTATTTTCTTTTTTATGCCACTGTGGGGTCTAGATGTCTACCACAAGACAAATATAATAGTGAGAGCTTGAAAGGCATCCAAAACACTCCTGTATATGAAGGCAATGTTCTCAGAATTAATGGAAATCCATCTGAGGATTTTTGCTTTAGAATATTATTCACCAGCCCTGACTTTAAGTATCTAAAAATAGATGTCTAATCTATAGTCAAAGGAGAAAAATACTTACTTCTGAGGGATGAGTCATGTTGTCCTAGGACAGATAAATCATTCTGTATATGTGCTGCTTTTTCCCTTCACTGAATGTAATGAGATCCTAGAAATATATATTGGGTTATATCTTTAACTTACACATAATCAAAATTAAGGGAAATTAATCCTTCGGGAGATCAAATGGGACTAAAATTTCCTAAGCTAGCTTTAGTTCTACAGCTTGGGTAGGACAATCCTCTTGTCTTTCATTTCACTGAATATCTAAGAATTTAATCTCCAGATAACAACTCATTTATAGCTGGACTTTAAGGAACTTGAGAGCCACTGTGGATTTGAGACCTTGGTAGTTGTTGGGTACCATTTCTGGATAGAAAACCTTCTAGTCTCTCCAGTCCTTCGAGATGAAAGAGATGTACTTTTAAACTGCAGCAACAATAGCAATAAGAGGTCATGAAATGATACTTGGAGAATTACTTCTTCGTGAAGCTGGAGGGTTTGTGCACCAGTATGATTTATTTTTTCTTAAGGTAGTAGATTTGAAGTGTACATATTTTAAATACCTCCAAAATCATCAGTAATTGGATGAATAATAGCCTGTCACTTTCACTACACTTCATGCTAATTTTCCTGAAATTGTTGGAGTCATCATTAGACCTAAAGACAGAAGTCCAAGATCACATGGAGGAAAAAAAGGCTTGTTATTCCCATATTTTTGACTTGTGTAAAATGGTCTAGTAAATAACATTACCACTATCCAAGGGCCTCACCTCAGTCATTTCAAACTTACTAGTAGTGGTTTCTACTGAGAACAGCATTTAAAGGACACTGTAGTCAAAGAAAGAACTTTTAGAAGTTACACAAGTAATTTTTGCATTTAACGTACTGCTTCCGTGCTTAAAATGGCTTGTGAGAAAATCCTCAAACTTTTCCCATGTCTAAATGCTGAACTCTTAATGCAATAAAATCCTCAACTAGGTTATATAGCCAGGCAGAACATTAGGGAATAACGCATCAAAAGAGCTGATTCTTGTCAGTTGGAAGCCAACTTAAAACAAAAGGCAGAGGACAGAGCTGGGGTAAAATATTTAATATAATGCAGAAAATCTGCTTCATCTTCTTGTCCTCCGGGGAAAAGAGAAAAAAATTATGAAAAACTGCAGTGAAAGTTATGGAATGTGTATGGATGCTGAAACTCTGTGAGCTTTCCCATGAGCTAGTCATCACCTTCTCCTTGTGTGCCAAGAGAATTTTTCCCCTGTTTAGACATGGGGATGCCTCTAAAGAGGCTGTTTTCAGTGAGAGGTGAAGTATGTAGGAAGGAGGTTTTTTTGAGGGCACACGGCTGAGCAACTGGTTTAGGCACCTAAACAGCCACTTGAGATGTATTTGAGTATCCATATGCTTTTCCCATTATTTTTCAGTAGCAAATAGATCATCCAGTTAAAAGTATTTCTTCTGAGCTAAACATAGCACCTAGCATTCATTCTTTGGTATGCTTCTGCTAATAGGGATTAGTAGTTGCAGGCAAGGATGACTGCAATTCTCAGTGTGTAAAAGGAGAAATGGAGATCTGCCTGACTGCTCAGACACGTCTACAAACCAAAAGAGACATATATTTTACTCATGAGTTCTGAGCCTCTGTTCTTGACATAGACAGTGTGGCATGCTGGGAAGAGATAACTTGATTTAGTGATTTATTACAAACAGCTAATGTGAAAGTCTTACTCTCACATTACTGTGAAGACAGAGAGGTACTCTAAAATCATGGGTTTTGTAATACTTTGTCTAGTTTAAACTTTGGGATTTACATTTTTCATACTTTTATGTGTGACCTTAATTCTGTGGTGTTTCAGGCTCTGGAAGCCACTGATAAACTTTGAGGTTTTAATTTTTATGTTTCTGTTTGTAGTTGCATTTTACCTATTTGAGAAATTTCTTTTTTCTCCCAACTTTTTGACTAAACTCTAGAGATGTTCTGCCCTATGGGTAGGTTGGGGGAAGGTTGGACTGTGACTTTTTCAGGACAGAGGGTGCATAAATCTGAACAGAATGACTTGGAACTGCCTGAGGTACCTGTCAGTATGTTCTTGCAAAGGAGGGTGAAATTACTGATGTCAGTTGGTCTCTGGAATGGTTTGTATGTGGACCATGAAGCAAGGAGGAGGGACCTGAATCTATACCAAACACAGCAGATGATTGTTTTTATGTTTTCACATGGCAAAGCTTGACAGCACTGTTAAAATGGAAGGACTGATGGTGGTTTCTCTATAAAAGCCCATTTGCTCAGGGATTTATCATCTCAAGTATTTTTATTTGCCTCAGAGTAGTATCTGGTACTCGATAGTCTCCCTCCTCTTTTCCCTTTCCCTCCTGAGATGATTTTTCTAATTTAATTTAAATTTGTTTGACTGCTTTATAGAGGAAGGCTATTATATTATCATGCCAGATGTTGACGCAGTGAGGCTGTGTGGCAATACATATCCACTCTCAGGTGTCTGTACCTTCTTAAATTCATAGTTACCTGGTTTGAAAAACTTGCTTTTGCACCACAGTTGTGCCTGGTGACTTCTTGTGGAAGACTTTCAGCTCCTTCACAACCTAGATCCTCTCTTCCCACCTTGTCGTAAATGTGCTCCAACAATCCAGCACGACATAAACCTCCATTTTAGAAAAGGAGAAAATATTTAGGAATTGCTCAGTAAAGTTCAATAATTCACTAGATAGGGCAAACAGTTGTATCACGTCACTAAATTTAAGTGTAGGCCTAATGAGAAAGAAGAGGCTGGGAATAGGAGATGTCTTAAACTAGCTCTGCTGAGGAAGAAAATATGTGTTGACCTTCCCCTTAAGCAATCTATGTATGGGGGATTTTTAAAGACAGTCCTGTGTCTGTTGTTAATGTCTGCTTGAGGACATTTATTCATGTTCTCCAGGTCAAATTTTGAAATTGAAAGACAATTATTGAAAGACAAATGTTAAAATGCTTAATAAAATAATTAAAAATAACACCTCAGCCTTAGAAATCAGTTTTCTGGGAGAAGAGGAAAAGAAGGACATAATTTTCATTTAACAATTGGAGCTGAAAATATGAAGATACACAAACCTGGAAAATTGAATTAAAAATTAAAAGTAGAGGATTATAATTAAATTTATTTAGAAAAATAAAGCTGTCTTATGTAGCACTGTATTTTTAATTGCTTAGACTGACCTTTAAGAAAATACTTGAGACTTCATAGAATAACATTTAAAAGCTCGAGTTAATTCTGTGTGAACCAGTGCAATACTCCACATGACTAAGGGAAGAGACCAAAAACAGTGCCCTCTGCCAATACACCAATGGGCATCCTAAACATTCATGCCACTTTACATCAATTCTGACACCCCAAAGTGAATTAAGGACAAGGTAGCAAGTTTAACTTGAAATTCATTTGCTTTTGTCAGTTCACATCAGATCCTTAATGCCATCTTCACAGAGATTTCATGTTTAATATTAATAACCTCTGGAGTCTCATCCTAATGTATTCTGTGAGCTTCTTTGATAATTTAAGACCATTTCAGATACCAAAAATAACTCCAAGACATATTTATCAATCTAAGTATAAAGTTTGTTGAAGGTATTGTTAGAACTTTATGTGAGCTCATCATGCCTGCATTATTGACATCAATATTTCTTTTGGGGAAGGACCTGCAATTAGATCAGGAACTGATTTTATTAAAAAGTGAGGTTATTCCTAATCTCCTGATGCTTGGAACAACCAGTTAGAAGATTGCAATACTGGATTCCTTTTTCCATTTGTTGCAGTTTTACTATGGAAATCTCCTATTATTTATGGCTTTGTGGATTTGTTTTTTTGTTGTTGTTGTTGTTTGGTTTTTTGTTTACATTATAAAAGTTTGAGTCATCTTTAATATATCTGAAATTATTTACTTACTCTGGCATTATGCTAACAGTTGTTGCCTGTCAGCTGTGGCTCAGCGCACACATTAATTTTCTATTAGTAAATCTTTGTGGCAAAGGACCTGGTGCTGTTTTAAACACTTTCGTTTTAAACTGTAATCTACCCAGAGAAGGAGTATTTGGACAGGGACTTCTAAGGACTTTACATATTAGCAACCTCCAGAAAACCAACCAAGCATATATTCATGTATGTGTGTGCAATACATGTTCATACTCCGTGTGAACAAATATACAACCACATCTTTAACCATAAGTCCTGCATCCCTTTATCAAGAATTCAAAGGGAAATTTACTCATGGTAAATTTTACTTTTAGATTGTTTGGTCTCAGATTAAATAAGTAATTCCTAATTTCTAAATAATTGAATTAAAAATTCATTTAAATCTCTCAAGAGAAATTGATGTTTTTGATGAACACGTTATGACACTTTTATTGTAAGGGATATTTGTTTCTTAATATCTTATTCTTTTTATCTCCCAGTTTACAAAAACTTCCTCATATGTGACTGCTAATATATCTGAGTTTCAGCCAGCCCCAGAGAGAGAAAATTGAGTGGGAAAGGTGGTTGATACAAGATAAACATAAGCTATAAGGGAAATAGGGAAATAAAGGAGTGACATGAACATAATTTGTCTCAACTGGGTGTTTCACACCTATTGTAAGTTACTCTGACCAAAACAATAAAAGAGCACAAGCCAATGCAGTTGCTTATCTCACTGCTGTCAAATTCCCCAGTAGGTTTGGCTTTAAACTATTTTTGCAGGTGATTTCTGTTGCTGCAATGAAAAATCTTGTCCTCGTGTTTTTTCCAACAGGGATTGCACCCGAGGGACTCCAACATTTTCCCATATAACAAAATGACTTAATCTGATATGGTTTTAATTAAACATGTCCAGTGATAAATTTGGAGCAGCCAAGGTCAGAAAAGCTCCCATCTGTTTTGCAGCTCTGTCCACAGTACGATCTCCCAGTCAGATAAATGCATTTTTCCACCTGCTGTCAGTTCCTTTTTGTGCTACTTTCTCAACTGTGTTGCAAATCCGAGGGAGCTGCCGATCTTTGCTGCCTTGGGTCTAGAAAAAGTATTTTGACTAGTCATAGTCCTGCTTTTGCTGTTGGATCAACTGATAGGGTGTAACTACAGGGTATGATGATGACATAAAAGAACTCACTTGGCCATGTCTCCCAAGCAGGGAGACTTAGACACTGATAAATATGAGGAGATGGCAGCCTGGATTTCAACAGTGATTAGTTGTTCAAGTGCCTATTTAGTCTGTGTTCAATACCCTGTTGTTATGATGCCATATTATGATGACAGCTAAAATACCTCAGCTAAGGGCAGAAATGTCTATACATGCTCCAGTTACTTCCCTAATTTTTATTCTGAACATTATTTGACGGGATTCTGAGTCTTAGAATAGTTTAGAATAGAAAAGCCTTCTAAGATCACAGAATCCAGCCATAAATCCATCACTGGAAGCCCACTACTAAACTATGTCCCTAAGCCCTGCATCTGTAGTCTTTCAAATACCTCCAGAAATGGTGACCCAACCACTTTCTTGGGCTCTACTAGAAGTTTCATTGACAATTAGGTGTCCATGTCTGAAAATATGGTGAATAATAATAATAAAGTGTTTTATTAAGTGATTAAGTGTTTTTATTAATTATCCACAATTACAACAGTCTAAAGTTTAAACAATGCATAAACTCTGATATGAATATATCAGGTGTGAATTGGAGGTTATTTGGAGCATGAATGCAGCCAGTTCCATAACAGGTGAGTGGGCATCAGTATCAGAACTGTTGCACTAATGTGCAGTTTATGAGACTGCGGGGGTCCTGATGGACAACAAGCTGTCCACAACCAGCAGTGTTACCTTGTGGCCAAGAAAGCCAACAATATGCTGCGGTGCATTAGGAAGAGCATTGCCAACAGGTCGAGGAAGGTGGTCCTAACCATCTGCTCAGCCATGGTGAGACCACATCTGGAGTGCTGTGACTGGTTCTGGGCTCCTCAGTACAAGAGAGACATGGAGATCCTGAAGTGGGTCCTGTGGAAGGCAAGAGAGATGCTGTAGTCCCTTAATCATCTGTTACAAAAGTATGCTGAGAGAGCCGGGCCTTCTCAGCCTCA
Organism: Serilophus lunatus; assembly: GCA_013399895.1. Taxonomy (NCBI): domain Eukaryota; kingdom Metazoa; phylum Chordata; class Aves; order Passeriformes; family Eurylaimidae; genus Serilophus; species Serilophus lunatus. Next base: position 73,621 of record VXBA01001781.1, on the reverse strand, counting down.
AGAAGAGATGAGTGAGAGGGAATCTCACCTATGTTTAGTAAGTATCTGAAGGGAGAGTGTCAGAGAATGGACTTGGCTCTTCTTGATAGTGCCAACAAACAAGACAAGAGGCAATGAACAGAAAATGATTCACAGAAAGTTCTACCTCAATGAGCAAGAAATTCTGTACTGTAGAAGTGACCAAGCACTGGAGCAGGTTGCCCAGAGAGGGTGTGGAGTCTCTTCTTTACTGGAGGTATTCAAGAACTATCTGGATGCAATCCTGAGAAATGTGCTCTAGGATGACCCTGCCTGAGCAGGGAGTTTGGACCAGATGACTCACTGTGGTCCCTTCCAACCTGACCCATTCTGTGAATCTGTGTATTTCATAATCACTCCTTTGTCAGAGTGACCTCACACAGAAGAAACAAATCCATCAATCTCAAAAAAGCTTAAGAAAATGCATCAAAAAATATAGTCAGCTTGTTGGGGTGGACTTTTTTGAGGATCCTGTGAGGAATATAATATGATGAGAAGCTTAGGAGTATTGATTATTTCAGTAACATTCTTTCAGATAAGTCTGTGAGTACAGAGGAGGAAGCTAGGTGAGGTGAAAGAGATTATGAAAACTATAGATAAAAAAGACTGAGCAAATGTCATCTGTACTCAAAGTAATTAACAGTGGAGATAATTAAGCATAAGTATATGAAGTTTTGAGAGTGGTACAATGAATAATAATATTATATGACTGATTGGTATAAGGTTTCCTTTGAAGTAATATATATAAGCAAATATTAGAGGATGTTTATACTTGTCTAGTAACTCAAATTTATCATCTTCCTATCTCTTTATATCTTTGTGACACTTTTGTATTTCTGAAATTTAATCCTATAATCAACAAAATGCAGCATAAGCTCTCTTACTTTCCACTTGCTCTGAGTATTTCCAAGCACCCAGACCAGAATGTGAGTGTGTGTGTTGAGAATATTGTTGAGAATATATAGAGCTATGTGTCATGAAAGCCTCTTTAAACAGAGGATATCATAGGAACTCACGGACACGTTTAATCAGAACAGTGATTATCCCAACGGAAGTCATAATTTACCATCTCCAGGAGGAGAATTGCCTGAAGAGAATTAAAACTAAAATGCACTATAGAATGCCTGATGGATATCATATCAGCCAGACATACACACTAGTGCTCTCCTATTCATTAGTTTAGATTTTGGATGTCAGAAGATTACAATTATCCCTCCAACTGCGGATTTGGTCACAAGCAGAAAAAAAGTAAGTGGAAAAAAGGTTGATTTGATTGCCTAGTGATAGTGGAGCTTTAGCAGTTTAACAGTTTGGTTCTACCCCAAACTGCATTTTACACAAGACATAGAAGATTTTCAGCAGGAGATACCACGGATTTTGTTACATCAGTGTGGGAAATTTATGTTGACGGTGACTAGCAAGGAAGAATATTTAAGCAGCCCCTTTCGCTTCTGCTTTCCTTAAAGATCTCTTAGTTGTATACATGAAATGTGCTCTTTTCTCAGCCTTCATACCCTACAGCTGGGTTCATAATGCATTCACAACAAACTCAGATTTAGTTGGTTTTCATGAAAGCTGAGATGTGTTTTTATACTCCAGTTAGATCTCCCTAGTAACAGGACAGTGACCCTCAATAGATGATAAGACAAATATCAATATCAACTGTTGCAGCTAAACCTACCATTACTGGGACTTACAGTCCAGGATATTGTGATGAAATCCAGGTGTCTTTAGACAGGAATTGAAGTCTTTAAAAGTCTTTATTTAATACAGATTGTAAAATATGGATTGATAATCTAGAAGCAATGTTATTGAAAAAGAGATTGGGAAACAGGAAATCTCTTTGGTCTTTATGTAGCATTTCTCTCCTTTATTTAAAGGAAAAGTGTTATGAAATTTTTTCTCACAGCCCAACATCTACTAAATATGTGAAAAATAAAAAAAAAGTGAAAAGATGCATGCAAACATTTAAAAAATATATCACATGAAAAAATTCTTATGAGCAGCATCAGCTGTAAATGTATTATGTAGTCTCTTCTGTTTGGACCATCTAAGTCATACAATTATTTTTAAGTCTATCTCCTTTCAGAGTGATTTATGACACTCAGGACAGGTAGATTACTTGGTATCACAGGGAAGTCTTCTGCTAAAATAAATCTCTTTCTCCATTCCAGAGGAGGATAATACATTTAATTTCACGTTCATTTTTTAACACTTAAAGTTTAATTACTGTTTAATTCCTAAGTTGTCAGTCCCACGCAGCTCACACATGAGAATCCAGAAATGGGATGTTCTGAAGACAAGATACACAAGAAGTTCTTCTGTTAGATTATGGTCTCTCTTACCTTCTGGTGTAATTCAGTTAAAACTCCTTAGTGAAAAGCGTCTCCAGCAGCAACTATCTTGTAAAACCAAGGCATCATGAGCTAAGTGTCAGACTGCCAGAGCTCAATCCACTGCAATTTACTGATGTATTCTATGAGCTATTACCTAAACACTCAGGGATTTAGTCATAACCCATGTCTAAGTGGGGAAAGGAAAGCACCATTGGACATTTGATCAAGTTAATCTTTATCTTCCCACTGGCTAGAAAGATTTATTAAAATTAGAACTATAAAGCTGAGGAAGAAGGTGCTGTTTAATCAGTATGTTTGTTATCATTCTTAATATATTACATGATTGGTATTCTTTAGGCTAATGCACAAATTCTGCACAAATAGGTCACCAAAAAGTGCTGAGATAGATTTTGGCCTGCAACAACTTCAAAGAATGTTGCTAATAAAATAATAATAATAATGCAGAGTAATTAAAGCAAGTCATGTATTCATTTGAAACATACACAAAAACAAAGCCTATCATGACTTTGACAAATTAAAAGTACAATCATAAAAAATGTTGATCCAAACTAATCCTTCATGGCAATGATAATATTCAGCCAAAGATGAAATCAGAACCTAGAGAATATAGATAATTCAGCTGTTGACAGAGAAGCCTGCATCAGGGATTTATTTCATGGGTTGCTGAATAGACTCCCTGCCAAATCAAGGAACCACAACACCTATTCATACTCATAAATTTTTCAAGCTCCACATAAAATTAATTAGACCCTCCCTTTCCCATAATTCCCATGGAAATTATACTCTGTCTCCTCTTTTCAGATTGTTGGAACCTACCTCTAGTTTCCAGCCTAAAATAATTTACAACCACCTTATGATAACCTTTATCCAATACCACAGTTCATCTGGCATTGTTTGTACTAATGTTCTTCTCTACCAATCAGTGAAAAACAGATCAGCCTTATTAAGTGTTTAATTCAAGCAATGTTTTCCTCCACTGCAAGTACCATGGTATGCATAATGGGTTAACCTTGGCTGGCCGCCAGGCGCCCACAGTCTCTTTAACCCCTTTTTCCCCAAAAAAAGTCAGGCAGGGGGAAAAGAATACGATGGCAAACGGTGGGTTGAGATAAGGCAATTTACTAAAGCAAAAATGAAAGCAAAGCAAAGCCCGCGCAAAAGCAAAACACTAATCTAATCTCTACTTCCCATCCGTGGCGATGACCGGCCACATCCAAAGAAGCAGGGCTTCAACGCGTGTAGTGGCTCTCTTGGTGAGCCACCATGGGAGACTGTGGATGCCCCCCCCTCTTCCTGCTTCTCCCCAGCTTTATATCTGAGCTGACGTCATATGGTATGGAATATTCCTTTGGTCAGTTTGGGTCAGCTGGCCCACTTGTGTCCCCTCCCAAAATCCTGCCGTCAGTTGGGGAAGGGACACTACAGTCCCAGTGCTGTGCTCAGCAGCAGCCAAAACACTGGCGTATTATCAGCACCACTCCAGCCACCAATGCACAGCACAGCACTGTGAGAGCTGCTGTGTGGGAAATGGGCTCCATCTCAGACAGACCCAATACAGTCTGTCAAGCTTGTACTGTGCCATCTTGTCTCTATTTTCAGGTGTCCTTTTGATCTCCAGATGGCATTTTTAACAGTGACATTCACAAGCATCAGATGGAGATTTGAAACAGGAGCTTAACTTTAGTTCTCATATTTGTTGATTTTAATTTTCCTTAAATGAAAGACAGCACCCAGGGAATAGAAATAAAAGGTCTGGATTTGAGAAGGACAAATGTTTGTCATGTTTTTGGGGTTTTTTTACCCATCACTGGAGTAGAGGTACATGGGCTTTTGGTCTTTGGCTCTTATAGGTTCAGATCTGTATTCTCTTATCTGCTTGAAACATGGAACCCAATTTTAAGAGAAGTAATCTATCCTGTAATATGGGCAAACCTACAGAAGATACTGCCAGTAGGACTGAACTATATAAAGATATACTCAGGAAAAAAGGTTCTGTCATTCCCATATTTATTGACTCGATTTATTACTTGGTATTACTTAAATATATCTATAAAATATATGGTGTTGTCTGTCCTTTTAGTGGAAAAAAAGAGGCATCTTGGATTTTTCCTCATCTTGGATTTTATTTAATGGAGAATGTTTTAACCATCTTGACTGCAATGAGATTTCTGCATTTTCAGAGGGAAAAATGAAAAGGAGTAAGTGTGCACTCAACCTTCCACCTGGTCCTCATGCTGCCAGCAATGCGTGAGCAGCACTGAGGGCAAATGAGCCTAAGGGATAAAAGACAGCCAGGTAGTCAGGGTATATTTAGTGTCTATCTGTTGTATATTGACTATTCTTTTGGAACACCTCCTGGAAGATTTGCAGAAGCTAGAGATAAATTATTGTCTAATTTAGTCTCTTCTCAATGTCAAAACCTAAATAAATTTTGACACTGGATAGTGATTAAATTCAGCAAGGGTATTTTTAGTCGTCTTTTTGTGTTTATGTGGAAAAGTAAAATCTTAAAAAAACTGGACTGAATTTTAACCCTTATTAAGTGTTTTGAAAGTTTTAAACTAGTGCTTCAGTCTGATGTGAAATAAATAGTGCTTCTACTTTTTCACCTGTCTTTTTTTGTATCACTTTCCTTTGTGATTCTTTGTTTGTGAAAAACTACGAACAAGACTGGCTTCAAAGATAAAGATTTCAGCTTGAAAATAAAGGCCAAGTTTATTCTTAAAGAAAGAGTATTCTAAATAATATGATTTAACAATATTACCAAATGTTAGAAACAAAATCACTTCAAATTAAGCACATAATCAAATTCCTTATCTATCTGATGAGGTCTGAAATGTGTCCACTGGAACTGCCAGCAGTTACTTTTATAAAAAAATTTATAAAAAACCAAAAACAAACAAAAACAATCAAATGAGTGAAATAGTTGTTTGTTTGTTTATTTGTTTATTTGTTTTCATGATTTGCTTATTGGAGTTGCTGAAAAAAAACAGGTACAAAAAGAAACAACCCAATCCTAAACCCACCAAACCTAAAAACAATCCACTTTTTTTTTTTATTCACAGTCATATTATAATAGCTGGAGAAAGTGAACTTAAGCAAAACAATCTTTCAGCATTACAATCATCTTATCTGTTTTCCATATTTATTTTGAAGAAAATTGAACAATCGTAATGAATCAATAAAGGAAGGGAATTTTATAATAGGGATTTTTTTGTTGTTGTTAAAGAAAAAGGCTATTTAATCAAGAGTCTATTTTCTTTTACTCATTGTGTAGCCTTTATACTCTTAAACAACTATTTGGTCATGTAGATTCCCTTTCCCCCACCATGAATCAAGCACTAAACTCACTCTGTCTTTTATATCCAGGATGTTCAGGTCTGTGAGTGGCAACCCTACCCTCAGGATTTTTCTCATTTTTCATGCATCATGATCCAATCTCATGCAGTTTTCAGGTCCAGCAACAAAAGCATATTCCAGTTGATTGGCTCTTCTCAGAGAAAGGTACATTGCTGCCAAGAGCCAGTGAAAGCTATTGTAGTTGATTTCATGGGACCTGGGGATAATTCACTCTGCCTAAAAAGACACAAGCTAATTTTGAAAGAAATCCTCTTGCTGTCATCTGCTAGAACACATTCAATTTAGATAAATCCTTGAACTGGGACTCCTTATGCATAATATATGCTGTTAAACAAATAGAAGCACAACCACGACATTAAGAGTGTCCAAATGATTCCTTAGATTTAGCATCCTGGCGGTCCAATTTCTTATCTAAGCCATTACAAACAAAGGCAGAATTGGAAGATTAAAATTTTCAAGTGACTGCTGAAGTTCAAAGAGTGCTTGTATTTTAATACCAAGTACTGTACGTATTTCATGGAAGTGTTAGCCAGCTGATCTATATGTTAATTAGCCTGCCATTTGAAAAGGAAAATGATTCAAGTGCTTTCATCTCATTTCCAACACAAGCAGCCATGCTGTGTACATTAGGAAGCATCATTCCTGTATACTCTGGAGTCGGCTAAGCGCCTTTTTAGGCATTAAAGGAGGAAGAAAGGAACAGAACTGATAGTCAATTTTATGGCAGAATGATTTTTGAAAAGAGAAAAATCCATTCAGAAAAAAAAAAAAAATTTAATTCTCCATAGGAAAAAAGAATTGTTTTGAAAAATTGTGATTATGGTCTTTGTTTCTATTATCTACCTGAGGGGGTGGGGCGGGGGGGAAGTGAAAAAGAAAACAAGATTGTCAAAGACCCTTTACACGAAGAATTAGGGAACTGGAAGTAGGCTTGGTACAAGTGGGGATGCTGAGAACTGGAGAGGCAAAGAAGGCAGGTGACCAGCATCTGGCTCTGGCTCCCTGCCTGGAAGAGTCTCACTGGAGTCACTTTCTGCCTTCTGGCAGAAAATGAAATTGACAAGAGGTCGGGAGGTGAAATTGACTGGAGTGCTCGGTTGGCAGGAAGTTGACAAGATACAAAACCCTCCATTTTCCTTCTCCAAAAAGATTTTTTTAAAGACTTTTAGTTCACAGGGTAGTGATGTTGGAGAAGGAGGGAGAAAAGAAGGGAGGGAAATAAGCCCCCCTCAAATCATCTTAATTTCTCATTCCAAATACAGGTATTTTCTGAGGTCAAAAATTTATTTTCCTGATCATATTTGGAATGAAGTTCTCAGGCTTCAGCACTGCTGCAGTGTCCACCTGGAAAACTGTTATGAGAAATGCAGGAGAAAGTAGGAACTCAGAAAGGGATATAAATGCAGCTGAGCACTGCTTCATCTCGTCCTTTCTTGTGTATCCAAACACAGAAATATGCAATGAGGAATCATGTTCAAAAATGCTCTTTAGCTAAAAGTGTCCCAGAAAGATCTGAGTAACAGCGTGCTTCATTCCATACCCTACTGCTTCTTGTGAATCCTGTTTAAGCTGGAGTCATGCACTGTGCAGCTGGGACTTGAAAACTTGAACTACATATTTGCAAGACTTTTTATCAAGAGTTATGAGTTATAACCCACAAAGTAGTACACTTAATTTTGTCCTATACATTTCTGTTTGGGTTTTATTTTATTTTTCCAGCAAATAGGGTTAATAAAGATTCCCTCTTTTCTTCACTAGTCACATACAAGAATATCTTGGAGAATAAACATAGCGGCCTATAAGCTTTACCACTCAAACTGAAACACTTTGAAATATTGCTTAGAAAAGAGGAGCTGGTGTTGCTATGAAGAAGCAATAAAAAACAAATACTTGCAGCACTCTGTATAGAAGCCATAAAACATTCACTTCTTTCTACACCGGGTAGTTCAGAAGAAAGTTAGAAGTGAAGCTGTGTGCAATTATTTCAAAATATTATGTACATATTGTTATATTCCTCACTGTATAAAGTTTTGATAGGCAAAATATTTGACATTATTTCTCACACTTAGTTCTAATTTTTTTTTTTTCCTAGGTGATGGCTGAACTTAGAAAAATAGTTTTCTATTAATAGGTTGAAATGTGTTCTACTCAACAGTTTAGTTCAGTGCTGCAGGAGTATGTAATGGACTGATGGTAGACTTTCTACAAAAATAATCCCCCTGCTAATGTTCCCCTTTATAATACATATATTATCAATGAAGCTGAGATAATTTATATCAGGTAATGATGTAGTACCCTGATATTACATTTACTCACATTGCTTTATGCATATGTATACACAGACAAAAGGAAAGACAGTGGGAAATTTTAGTTTGTAACTTCTCTGTGACTTATTTGGATGTATTCACCTGATCTGTTTTCCCAGTGGATAACTTCATCTCTTTAAGCATTATTTTATTCCTTGAAGTTGTTATAACCTTCAGTTATATCATCATAATAATTTAACCTTAAGAATCTATGACCACCAAAAATGAAGATGGTCTTCTTCAGAGTCAATTTAGGAATGCAAATGAAGAGGAGAACATCTCTACAATTGCATATTTGTTGCAAACATGGTCTGGTTTGCTTTCTCTACAACTGAAGCATCTGACCTTGCTTAAATTTCAAATTGTTTTGTCACGCAGACTCACCGAGGAATGTTACAGTAAATGTCCAGAGCTCTCCTTCCCCATTCCCTGAGAGAAAAAAAGTAATTTTTTATTATATCAGAGTCAGGACATAACTTTTCTGGGGGTTGAATTTCAAACTGTTCTCAGAGGGTTGAACCTGTATTCCCTTTTTATATTGTCATATTCAAGGAACATCAAGAATATGATTCCCTGAAACTCACAGAAAGGGAAATCACAAATATGTGGCTGCAGTTATGAGTAGGGGTGTATGAGACATCAGAGTGGCAGAGGCAGGCAACAGTAAAACTGCCCTCTATCCTGGTCAGATCAAAATCACACCCGGTTTGTTGTACAAGGCTCTGATATGAAAAAGAGAATAAAGCTGTCTTTTCGATTATTTGGAGGCTGGACTAGATGACCTTTAAAGGTCTCTTCTAAGCCAATGGATTTTATGATTTATCTTTTGATTCTGTATCTGGCCTTCTTTTCCACTTTAGAGGCTGCCCTAAAAATGCAAAGATATTAACCCTGGGTATCTGAATGTATTGTCTTCCAATTGATGCCGTGAAGACAAGATCCAGTACCACATTCACACTTGCAAGAGCAGCTTTTTATAGCTCTCATCTGCACAACAGAATGCCTCACCCGTTTCCCTTGTGAAACCACTCCAGATATAAAATCTGTCACCACTGTGTGCTTCAATGTGGCCAAAATGACAAAAAATATTTAATCTAAACTAACCTCTAGAATATCTCTGACTTTAAACAAACAAAATATGAGAAAGAATATTTACATTTGCAGTCATCCCAATAAAACTGGGCAGTTGTCAACTAAATTTTTGATGAATATTCTTTCATTTAGAATTTCTTTTGTATTTGTCTCTTATACCATGTTAAATCCAATGGCATAAGGCCAGAGGTTGTTAACGTTAAACACTCCAACGACAAATAAATAAAAAGGGTTTCTACACGTGCATGAGTTACATTAGTTCTTAGAAAGATACTATGCTTGGTTCTTGAAAAATCTTAGAAAATGCATAGAAAAGTCTTTGTACATTTGGATTTTGTAATTTACATTTTGAGCTCCTGGTGTTAAGTTTTAGTCTTTGATCCAAATTCCAAAATTGCATTCTTTCTGGATTTAATGTCATGCTGAAGATTCCTGGGTAGCCTATTAAGGTCTCCTTAAGTTCAGTAATTGTCAGGGAGATAAACAATACCTGCAGAATCACTGAAAGTTCTGCCAGCATATTTTAACCCTCCACTGGGAGGCAATTATTCTGTCATCATCTGAAGATAATGGCCTATCTGCTTCTGGCAGGTATTTCAGTTCGAGGCATGAAGTCTGGTTCTGAACTTGCTGCATGTTCCCCATGTGATGGATGCCCTGGTCAACAGTGCCATTAGTGCACTGAGCAATCACATGCCTGCCAAGAGTCAAGCTTTAAACAAGGGATGCAGGATGAAAAATGCCTTTGTCTGTTCTAATTAGAATCAACACTTTTGCTTTCTTCATCAGAATCCGCTTGTTTCCTTGTCTGGGGCTGATATCAGCACATGAGCTGAAAACGAAAGCCATTTGTTCAAGTTTCTTCCTTACATGATGCTTCCCACTTCTTGAGTATCACCTGTAAAAGGAAACAAAAAATAAACTCTCTCAAGGTCATCTTGATCAAGTGAGCTAATGTCTTCTTTTTGGAAGTAGTGTTTTCCATGCCTTTCAAACAGGTTGAACAGCCTTTTTTATCCTTTTTACCATCTGGACACTTTTCTCTGAACTCTACTCAAGGGGACAGAGAAGTGCATCAACAGGTTCCTTATGAACTCCTTTATGTTGTTTTCAGGTATTTTCCAGCAGTGACTAGCCATCCATTTGGCTCATTAGGAGAAACTTCCATTCTTCTGCAAGATGTTATCTATTCTAAAATTAGACACAGTAATAAGCCATGCAAACATGCCTAATTCATGGCAATAAAAAGCAAACTGGATTGCCTTCTTACCTACACCTTGATGGCTGACACGTTCTGAATTCTTGTGACAGCATGCAAATCTGCATTGGCAGGAATGGGATGACAGTGGCAGAAATCTTAAACTTTTTGAAGGGAGCTACTCATATGGTATTATTCATGATGCACAAGAGAGCTGTGTTTTGGGTACTGTCAATATGATTCATGCGGATTAGGGCACTGATGTAAATCCAACAGAGATTGGCTACTCAGGACCACTTTCTTGGTCCCTAGAAATGTCTCCAGGAGTTGGGGGGTGGTACTCAGTCCTGTCTTCAGAGCATGGAAACCAACTTGATAACAGCTGACTCTGCCCTTCACAGCAGACTGGATCTCACTCAGCTGGAATAAACATGTGAGTGGAAAGGCAGAGGTGGCTGCAGCTGGAGAATGAATCCAGCAAGAAGGAATTATCTGTATCCAGTGCACATGAGCCATTTCACCTAGACATTCAATGGGATATAAGTTTTAACCTTTCTTCGTTGTCAATAACTATGATAAACAACATGTACCTTTTAAGCAATGTCTTCTTTGTCCTTAGTTTGTTGCTCACAACTGATAAAAAGTGGGAAAAAACATATTCCCTGAAAAATAGAAGGAAAGAACAATGAAGAGACCTAAAGCGCTCTCAATTCTCAGAGTGTAAGTTTTATTTACACTTACTATATTTTAAATTTATTTTAGAGATATTTTTTGATTATTTGGTAGTTCCAAAAAGCTCTAATAAGGAAAAATCGATGAGATTATTCTACTTGTCTGAATTCAAGTACTAATGACTCTTTCATGATGAGGAACAAAGATGGTGAAGGGAGGTGTTTGTTTCACAAAAACAGACAGTTCCTTTCTTAACAAGGTGGTTGACAGAGAGGGTATACTAGACTCCTCCATTACAGATGGATGCTGAAGAATGGAGAGCAATTTACTTCTGTGTAATGACATACATTCTATCCTTAATGGGCACCTTGGTGTTTCTGACTTCAAATGGGAGTTTTCCTCAGCAGTAGGAAGGCTATTTTCCCGGGTTTATGACTCAGATCAAATTCTGTGCTTTATCACTTCAGTATACCTATGATGAAAATATTCATAAAATTTTAATTGCATTTTTATTGCAGAGTCTGCACGGCACACAGTCTTTTTACATGTGCAAACTCCTCTAGACACAACTTCTTGGTACTGAACTCCAAGATGCATTTGATATATGTACGATTAAGTGTGTCTGTACATACATTTTTATTTTTATATTCATGACATTTGTATTTGTATTTGTGTCTCTAAGTCTTTATATGCATGAAAATATACAAAAAGGGCGGCTTGACTGCTTAAATGAGCCATGAATCCGTGCAACCGAGAAGGATCCAGGGAACTGCTTCCTAATTATTTTAGTATAAATGAGAGAAAAATAAAGCTACTCTTAAGCCATTAGAAGGTTAGAATGGATTCCAAAAACCTGTCCCCTGGTACCCACTCATTTGGTTGCCTTCGATTCAGTAATGCTACTGTTCTGTCGTTGTAAGATAACTGCACACCATCAGTGCTGCACTCGTTGAAGAATGTTTAAATTAATGGTGGTTTAGCTGATAGTATTTGGAACAGCACAGTGTCCATCATATTAATGATATTAACTATGACATATTTTAGTACAAAATTTTATTTAAAAACCCTCAAACTTGTAGTATATAAAAAAAATCTCAAACTCAACCACAAAACTCCTTTATAAAAACCTGTGTACTACAACTTTATTTATCTTACAGAATTCCATTTCAAGATTCAGTAACACCACCATGTCTGTGAAATATTCAGCAATGTGTATCAGGATAGCAACTTTTTCCCTTCTGTCTCCTTTTCTTGCCTTGCAGTAGTTGCTGCTTGTACCAACAATACCTGTGCTCCTTTCTTTCACTTCATAAGATTATTTGATGCATCTTGAGGACAGATGATCAAGAGGAATCATAGATTCATATGATTCTATGATTAGACATGGATGTCCAGCAGAGCTTGAAGGTATGTCTAACCCTGTTTAAATGAAGGGTTGCTCAGCTTCTGTCATTCAATTTAACATTCGTATTAAATCATGCTGAAGGAAATTAAAAAGATAATTTTAATTCCCTAATTCCAGGCAATACAGGACCTCCCATTTTTATAAACTTTTTTAAATCAGGACCTAATTTATTAAATTGTAAAGTCCTGGAATATCTGTGTATTAGGCTCAAGAGGGAAGACAACAGAGCAATTTTCAGCTGGAAATTCATGAGTTTCAGAGATTCTGTGATGTAATTTCCTAAACTAGTTGATCTGAGAGATAAAGAATCAGGATGAGATGTTTTCAATAAAAGCTTGAGAATTTATTCCTAGTTTTTAACTAAACAATATGTCCCCCTACCCCATGTTGTCTATGTTCTCCTTGCACTTAAGCACTCTATATTTTGGAGTATTTGATTTTTTCCCAGTTACCTGTTAATCTGAAAAATATTATTTATATAAAATTTGCAATAGTCTCCTAATTGAACATAATAAAATAATTTCATCATATCCTCTGCTTAAAGGGTTAATGGGAAAGTTGTAGAACATTTCATCTGATCAAGATCATGCACTAGCATAACATGTATTTTATATTTTGAAGTTACATATTGGACTGAGAATTTGAATAAAAATACTAGCAGAAAAGATCTGATAAAAAAATAGAATATTTATTGTAAGGAAGATATCATTCATCTCTGTAACATTCATATTCATAGTCATCAGGCTATGCTGAATATAAAGCAATGCCACAAAATTGATGAAAGAATTATGTCAACTAGACTATTCTAGGTGTGTCAGTCAGAATTATAACATGTTAAGAATATATCTTGCTTATTGCATCAGTGTTGTTGCTAGTATTGACAGTACTTCATCTCTCAACTTTATTCTTTTTACTGTCAGACAGACCTCCCTCATTGTATCGGTGGGTGGACCTGACATTGTTAAAACCAGACTTGAGGTAGTAATTGCCTTCTCAATAAGATCCAGCTGTGAGAGTAGGTTGACCAAGATCCTGAGGTAATTTATCAAAAATTAATACTGTGACAGTAATTCCAGACATCTTTTCCTGAATGATATTAACAAAGGCAGTGTCATAATCTCAAAACAATTTCTATTGGAGTGATTGATTAGTGCTGACAAGGTTCCTTCTCTTTTGGTTGAGTTGAAGTACTACTCAGTAACTTCAGAAGAGCCATAAAAAATGGTTTACACTTAGAAAGCAAAGTGGCATTTCAAGACATGAGAGAGACATAGAAAATGCCCACTAGATATGGGATAAGGAGAAGTGTGCTTCTTGGGCACATAAGCAGTGAGTAGTTATTATTGCTCCACTAATATAAATATGTGGGGCTTCTTGGGATTTACCTTATTTGTAGTTAATTTCACAGAATGTTTTCTCTCCATGCCCCAGCTTTTAGCCTTATTTGCTGCCCTTATATTGACTCATATCTCAAAGGAAATAAAGGAGAATGAGGACCAAGGCAATTCTAAACAATTTGCTCAGAACAAAGAGCAGGAAATATAGTAGAAGACAAGGCCAGAAGATACGGCAGAAACTGCAGGTGACGCACCAGCAGTGCCAAATCAAATTCAAACCGGGTTCCACCAGCAAACATAGCAATGAGAAAAATGGAAGCTCTTCCCCTCTTTCCCACCCCACTAATTGCAACACAGGATGAAGCTGGTATTGGGTCACACAAATATAAGTGAATGTGTATCTTTCCTCATCTACTCCTTTGGTAGATCTGCCAGGGCTGTTCTCTGGTTCTAAGGCCAGTTGGCAGGCAATGTCTCTGACTAATGCTATAAATTATCTTAGTGTCCAAAACTGCATGGCTACATGCAAATTGTATTCAGGGAATGATTTCAGGCCCATCATACATTTGAAACCATGCCAAACAGTTTTGGGGAGACTGCTAGCTGGCACAGTTCAACAACAACACAGGATGCATTTTAATAGTATAAACAATTGTATTTCCTTATCAAACCACATGACAAGAGCAAAAACATATTGTTGATATGATTAATTTACCTACTATAGTGATTCTGACAATTTTAAGTAAATTAATAAATTAATTCTTTCTTCTCATGGCTTTATAATGCTGGCTTTCCCCAAGGTTTCTTTAATTTTCAGTGACATAGGGAAGACAGTGTTTGTCTATAAGTTATATCTGCCTGCTTTATGACCTTTAAAATATAGGAAGAAATCTACTGCCTAGAGGTGGTAATTGTGCTCTCATGCACAAAATTCTCCTACACCTATACCTACCTATACTAACACCCATACCTTTACCTATACCTATACCTGTACATCTAGTCACTGAAAAAGTATCCAGTTACCTTCCTTTATGTGCAAACTGCAATGCTGGATGCAGTTTGACCCAAACCAAATTGCATTCTCAGGACACAGTTCTGAGTGATAATACAGATCATGTACAACTCCCAGTAGGCAGCCTGTGTGTAAGTGCTGTATTTTGAAGACTAAAAGTTTAACAGCATGAAAATAGGATGTTCTGTACTGACAGATTTCAGTGCCAGTGTATGGTTTGAATCTATTTAATGTATTCATGTAGACATAACCTGTGTGTTCAAATAGCAAAATGTAGGCAATATTCCATAGATATATCATCTAGGAAGAGTGATTCATTCTAGACAGGGAACACTTACTCCTCATTTACCAGAAATAAACATTTTTACAGTGCTGCGATGATCTAATGTTTGTCCTGAGTGTAGGCACCTTATCAGGTTGCTACAATTAACGCTGGCATCATTTGCTAAATAGCACACTAGCAGACAACATGGCCAGCACAACATAATGATTCTGGTTCCACCAGACTATCAGTTAACTGAGCAGAACAGGAGTAATTTTAGTATGCCTATAAAATACAACAATTTCTTTTTTGCCCCTGACATGGATGTAGGGGACACATTCTTCAGACTGAAAAAGGGATGATTTCTTCTCCAAAATATTTANGGGGGGAGGGGAATAGCAATAAAATAATCTATGGGGCTATATAAGTCCATAAAGTAGAATTAGTGGCAATATTAATGGACATTCAGCACACAATAAATGGTTGACTGTTCAAGGTGATGCTTTAACCATATGCTTACCTATGCAAAGTCTGTGACTGAGGGACCCAGATGGGACACAAGGTGCAACCAGCTGGGAGATGAAGGAGAGAAGTAACTGTCAACACAATTTTTTTTCTGTTGGACCTGAATTGTCCAGAAAAATCAAGAGATATGGAAAGTAAGAGCATTTTGATTCCACAAGTGTTCTGCTGGACTCTCCTTGATAGTCGTCTAAACAAACGTGTATATCTCAGGAAACCGGCTCATCCCTCTCAAAAATATGACTTACACTCCATTAATAATAGTCCTTCAGTTGCACAGATCAAGCAAAGTTCCCCAAAATAGTGGAATGAGGTAACATTTCATAAGCAGGGCCTCCACAGTGCTTTGCAGGAATGATTTAGAAAATGGCCCTGAAAGGGGTACTTAGGGAGATGTAACAAACCTAAGCACACTGCATTTGTTTATACTTATACTAATATTGGCTTTAGATGCATCAACTCCTTATCTGTAAGAGGGGGATGATGAAGAGATTTACATGGATAAAGCCCAATACAATGAAGATGGGAGATTTACACATTGGAACACTAGATAAGCTTAAGCCATAGAGGCTTAATCACTAGTGGCATTTTTCCAGACTTAGAAAGCTTTAAACATAGATATTTTTCCCTACTCAAATATGACAAAAATAGGCATATAAAATAAATAGGACAGGCTGGAAACAAATAAAGAGAGGATCACGGTTTCTGGGTTCACAGGGACTGAAACATACCTGTGCATACTGAGGTATTTCTAGGTATCAATTACAAAAACAGGTACAGGACCATGCATGAATATATGTGGGACTAATTTGTAAGCAGAATCAGTATCCAGTTGAAAATTGTTGGAGAACTTGGTTTTAAAGATATTTGAGAACTGATTATGCATTTTGCATTATTCCTAGTTCTCCCATTTAAGAAACTATCTCTGCTAATCCATAGATTGATGTTATGTGGTGTGTGAAAGATATTGACCTTTCCTTTTGTTACAAACCTGAAGTTTATCCAATATTCAAAATCCCCAACGTAATCTCAGACCAAGTTCTAACCAAACACAGGCTTTGTTTGCTTAGGAGCTGTGTGGATCTTGGATCAGTCAGAGGATTCACCTTTGAAACAGGGAAAACTTGTGTTCAAAGACTGGTTCTGTCTTATTTAAACTGGTATTACTGTCTTTCAGCTATGCAATACTAAAGCAGAGAACAAGCTGACACAGAGGACTTTGATGTTTTATATCCACTGGTGATTATAGTTTTAATGAAACTGGTTGTCTGGTAACTGTTATCTATATTTTCTATGATAGAAATTTTAGTCAAAAAGAAATTTAAGTGACTCTAACAAATATGCTGCTGAACTAAGAGTATGTTTGTTTCCTTGAAGCAATGTCATGATCCACGTTCCTCCTCTTTTCTATAAAGGACAAAGTGTATAATTTCTTTTCATCATCAAGAACAAAGTCATTGAGAAGGAGATTACTAAGAGATTATTAAGAGTTATCCAGGTACATGGTTCTCTATTTAAATAACTAATCATCAAAATCCTGTGTAGCTCTTCTTTCATTACAGAATATCAATAAAAATGCTATGATGACAAAACATTTAACCATGTTGTTTGGTCATTAAATAATGATAATAGAACAGTAACAAGTTAACCAATGGCACTAACATATGATGTTGTGGTTAAAGCAGTAATGGTTTCCTCAGAACACGTGATTATCTTGTAGCTTAAAAATTTCCCTTTGGGAATTTGCCTGAGCTAGAGATTTTGGATTTAACAACAGACTTTGCATCAAATGCAGAGAATTTTTATTTATTTGGTATTTCTTATCGGCCATATTCTGAAACATGGTTTCAGAGTGTTGAATTTGTATACGTAATACATGCACAAGCAAAATATTCGGTGTTCTATTCATGTCACCAACTACTCTGGGCTGCTGCATTCCTTGTTTTACAGAAGGCGCACACAAGCCAGGAAAATACTGTTTATGTTTGCCAGAGAACTAGAAGGGTCACCAAACAGTGTCCATCAAGGAAAATTTAGCACATGATTCAGTTGAGTAGTTTCATCCTCATTAATAAATAATAACTGCCTGATCATGCTACAGAATAAATAATGTATATAATATGTTTAAATACAACTATTGTGATTTTTTGAGGAAATTTCTTTATCAATTGAACAGTATCAAGTAAATTGTCAATAGTTCTAATAAACTTATCTCAAAATAATCAGCATTGATTAACACATTTCAAGGATTAGAAAGTTAAGGCACAGATGATCAAAAGATTTGTCTAGGAAGTCAAGAACAGAGCCAGAAAGGTACTCCAGGTCTTATTTTATCCAAGGACACCTAGTCAGTAATAATTCCATGTGAAAAAACATGTAGGCCACACTGATGATCACTGAAAACTCCTTAGGATAGGCTGAGGAAAATTGAGACTTTTAGCCTGGAGAAAGGGAGGCTCAGGGGAGGCCTTAGTGCTCTGTGCAACTACTTGAAAGAAGAGTGTACCTAAGTGGGGAGTGGTCTCTTCTTCCAACTAATAAGCAATAGGACAAGAGAAAATGGCCTCAAGGTGTGGCAGGGGATGTTTAGATTGGATATTAGTGGGAGTTGTGAGCATTGGAACAGGCTTTTAAGGGCAGCGGAGGTAGTTCCATCCCTGGAGGTAGTTAAAAGAAGTATAGATGTGTCACCTGAGGACACGGTTTATTGCCAGACTTGCTAGTGCTGGGATAACAATTGGACTAGATGATATTAAAGGTCTTTTCCAAACTAAGTGATTTTTTTGGTTCTATGATTTTATTATTTAGTTTCAATAACATTAGAATGAAACTGTTCCTTATGATTAGCCAAGCAATGTCAGAACAATTTCAAATATTAAAACATCATCTTTTTTTATAGTTTGTTTTTTTTCTAAGGAACTTGGTCAAAGTCTGGCTTCATTTACCACAAAACTCTTCTGACTTCAAAGTGATTTTGATTCATCACCAGTTATTATTGATAGCTTTTTTGCCTTAGTTTCTATGCTACTTAGTTCCAAATCTCTCAGGTGCCATGATGTACGTGAGAGTGATCTTCAGCTTTGGATAAACTGCTGCTTGTCTCCACAACAGGGAAATTTTCTGGGGTAATCCTGGGTGGTGTTTAAGGAGAACTCTGATTTATGCTTAAGAACCATATGGAGCTTTTAATATAACAGTTAAGTTAATAAACACCAAAATAAAGAGTCCAAAAGGGAGAATGATGTCTGAATGTATCTCAAATGCTGCCTTCTTATTAACTAGTTTTAATGCATAGATTTTAATGCAAGTTTCTTAAAGAGAAAGATATTTTCATATCAGAACCCTCCTGTCAGAGAAATCCAGTTTTTGCTATTTATCCTGTAATACAAGAGTGATAAACTCACCTGACATATGATCTCCTCATCCATCTTTATTATTGAGAAATGTTACTTTTGGGAAAATGCAGACTTTCTGCTTTAGAATACAGCAGATATAACTACTCACACATTGCTGAGCTAAGACTGGATGCGAACACTCTAACCTGCTTCTACACCTCTGGTGAGGCAGGTGACTCTGCATGCAGAAGAAGCAGGAGGATCTTTAACTTTTCAAGAGAGAAGGATGTTGTGGTTCTAAATTTGCCTTTTGCTTTCTCAAACTGGGATGGAACATGCTGATAAGTGAGCTAGGTAGGCCATGATTTTGGTGGATGCAGATCCTCGCAGCACCAGGAAGCTCTCTTGTTTATCCCATCGCCCATGTTTCATCAGTTCTTCTTTTCATAACTCTGTAAATATGCAAATATTTTCTCGAATGGACAATATGTTTTTAATTGACAACTCCATTACTAATAAAATGCAAAACAATTATGTAATATTACAGTTTTGGTGAAGATATGATGCCTCAATAGCAATACAGATGCCTGATGCTAAGATATCAAGTGAAGGATATGAAAGATTCTAAAATGATTTCTATGAAGGGATTCAGGACTTAAATCTAGGAGCATCTTGATTGTCTGGAGTGTTGATAAATAGATTTTAAGAATTCAAATTTAAAAGAAAAAATAACCACTAGGAAAAGACTATAAAATATACAAATTATTTCAATCCATCTAGGGAATAAACTTCTGAACTACCTTTCTTTTAATGGAGTTATAATAAAAAGACTTATGACATCATTTTATGACCAGTAAATTTGACCACCTAAAAATTACATAATTAGTCTATGCTAAACTTATAGCACCTATAGTCATTTCAATCTCTATTTAAATTTTCCAGTACCAGATTCTGCACTTGGGATGAGGCAGCCTAGGATGTTTGTACAGATTGGGAAAGGAGACACTGGAAAGCAGCCCCAAAGAAAGGGACCTGAGTGACCTTGTCAATGGCAAGATGAACATGAGGCAGCAGTGCCCTGGCAGCCAGGAGGGCTAACTGTGTCCTGGAGGGCATCAGGCCCAGCATCACCAGCTGGACTAGGTGGAGGATTGTCTTGTTCTGCTACTGGAGCTGACACAGCTGGAATATTGTGGCAGTTTTGGGCATCAGATTAAAAGAAAGATATTAAGCTATAGAAGCTGTCCAAAGAAAGGCCATGTGGATAGTGAAGGGTCACGAGGGGAAGCTGTATGAGGAGTGGATGAAGTCACCTGGTCTGTTCAGCCTAGAGAAGAGGAGTTACACTGCAGTTACAACTTCCTTGTGAGGGGAAATGGAGGGCCAGAAACTGATCTCTTGTTTCTGACAGACCCAAGATAATGGCCTAAAGTTGTGTCACGGGAGGTTTATGTTGAATATTAGGAAAAAGTTCTTCACTCAGAGGGTGGTTGGGCACTGGTACAGGTTCCCCATGGAATTGGTCATTGATCATGCCAGACTTCAAGAAATGCTTGGAAAATGCTCTCAGATATGTGATGTGATTCTTTGAGTTGTCTTGTGCTGGGTCAGGAGTTGGGCCCAATGTTGCTAGTGGGTCCCTCTCACTTCAGGATATTGTATGATTCCATAGATAGTATCAACCATGACTCACTGAGATAACTTCCTTGATGTGTCATCACTGGAAACTTTGACTACCATCGGTGGTACAAGCTCTGGTGATCCATGCACAGCTGTGACTGAGAAATAGGATGATTTATTGCAAGTTGGGAGGGAATTACTAGTTTAAAGACACTTTCCAATATTTTTGGTTAGTCATTTGAGGAAGAGAGTTCAAGTGACTCTAGTGGATAAAGAGTTGCAGTCTGTTGTTTATAGTATCAGAAAGTCAGTCTGCATGTACTCTGGTAAAAAAACATGTTTCCCTCTTCATAAGACAATGTCAGAGGGTCACTTTTCATAAAACAATTTTCCAATCTGTTAAAAAAAAATCCTTTTATCTGCATGAACAGTGAAAGTTCTTGCAGTGGTTTCTTCAGCTCCCCAGACCAAAGAGACACTCAATTTTACCATACTCCATATGGAGAATAGAAAAAGGGAGTGGAATCTCTATGAGCTTGTGCCAAAATAGTACCTTTTCAGACTGGCTGATTTGAATTTCAACTCTGTAGCAGCAGAATAATCAGGAGTATAAGCAAATTGGTACCCAGGAGAGAGTGCCTGGAAAACACTTCCTGAAGGAGTTTTGATTAAAAAAATACATTGTCCTTAAACAACAAAATCCTGATGCAAAGCTTGTGAAGCTTTGGGGTTCTTCTTGTTCTACAGGGACCTGGCTCCAGCAGGAATTAAGCCCATATTTTTCAAGAGGGATTTCAGTGTTATTGAATGCAGCTCCTTGCTGTGAAATCAACGGACATTGCATACTCAGGAAGATTTGAGTATCTGGGCTGTAGTCCAATATGATAAATAAAAGCTGCTGATAACAAAAACAGATTTTAGAATACCTATACTGAGTTAATGGAGTTATTCCAAATCTTTTTCCTAATTGTGCGCAATTCCATAGCTCAGATAGAAGAGACACAAGCTGAGAAATTTAGCTCCTGATGCAATCCCATAGCTCACAGATGAGATACAAGGTGAGAAATTTAGGTCCTGATGTTTTACTCTACATAGTTTTTATGAACTTTAAAACATAATTCTAACGTGGAAAGAATTTGCTTACAAATTAAATGAGTGAGTTGCATGTATAATACGTGTATATATTCCTGTCAGTCATCAGACTCCTTTAGGAGAATGACAGTGATAATTGGATGATGATGCTTTATTTAATCTTTGCACTCTTTTTTTTAACTTGGATAATACATAAGGAAAAATATCTTAGAAACATCTACTCAAGTGAAGAAATCAACTTAGTCAAGTAAGTTTGTGGTCAGAACTGTGTAAGAACACTACAATAAAATGAGAAACCTGTGATTCTTTTAAAGTAAACATTTTGACAAAGCTGACTTAGAGAAAAAAGCATTGTTTTGTTGTTTGTTTGTTTGTTTTTTTATTTGTTTTATTAGAAGTTCCCAGATCAGAATAATACAATTGTTATTAGTAAGATCTTCTATGCAGGAAAATGTAATGACTAAACTTAGTTTTTTCCTGGCCTTTTATGGTTAGTGTACATTTCTTGATTCTAGCTGTGTTCCAGTAAAAAAGGGGGGGAAAAAAAAAAAAAAAAAAAGTCATGTAAAGGAATTCCTTGTAAAAATAAGAATACTTTTGCTGTTCTGCTCTAAAATTATATAAACTTTACTTTGTTACAATAACATTTAACTGTACAGAAAATATTATAATAATATCCGGAAAGAATATTTTATAAAATGTTGGGTATTTTCTACAATATATGGGGAAGATTAGATGGTCATAGTAGTTGTGTTTGGTATTTAAATTTACATAGCATATCACTCTGAATCAAAACGAATGAAGTAGTCAGGCGAGGGTCGGTCTCTTCTCTCAGGCAACTGGCGACAGAACAAGAGGACACAGTCTCAAGCTCCATCAGGGGAGGGTTAGACTTGATATTAGGAAGAAATTCTTCACTGAAAGGGTGATCCACCATTGGAATGGGCTGCTCAGGGAGACGGTGGATTCACCGACCATGGAGGTGTTCAAGAGTAGGCTGGATGAGGCACTTGGTGCTATGGTTTAAATGATGGATTGCTGTTAGATGATAAGTTGGACTTGATGGTCTCTAAGGTCTCTTCCAACCTTGCTGATACTGTGATACTGTGAAGTAAAACTGCCTAATAAATTGCATCAGATTCAGTGTTCGTCCTGTTTTACAATTTTCCCTGAAATCCAGTAAGAATATACAGATATTAAAAGCAAGAGAAGTCTCATAGGAAGGTTAGGGAGTCTATATTCCCACTTCTCACTATTTCTGATCTCTGATTGCCTTTCATGTCCTGCTGTTGTCCTTATCTTATTCTTCTTCTGTCTGCACCCATTTCTCAGCTTTTCACCTCAGCATCTTAAGTTATATATGAATATTCACAGTAAATATTTCATAAGTTTTTTTTAAATAGAGGAAATGTTTCTTGATTTTTTTTTTTAAAAAATTATTTTATTTGACACAAAATATATCAGATAATTTTAGGATTTTCTCATAAACAGCTCATCAAGAAAGCAAAACTACATTGGTAGGTATTTTTTTGAGAATTATTTACTTATATATGCTCTTCTTCATTCATTTAATTCCTTTGAATTTCTGTGTCTGCATACCATTTCTTGGTCCTTCTTTCCGGATTTATATTGTATGTACTTATCAACATATGAAGTTTTATTTTATAAATTATGACGGTTTCAATTTTTTTCAGCTAGCTAGCCCACAGCTCTGTTTATACTGGTCAAAAGTATCTTAATAAATTTGGTTTATTTTTTTGTCAAATTAAGTAAAGTCAGAATTTGGCCCAACTAATAAATAAGAACTTGAAAAAAACAAACAAACAAAAAAAAACAGAGGTAAAATGGAAGTAGTTTCTCGTTTCAGTGAAAAGACTGTCTGAAGTTTCTCAAAACAATAATCTATATGATCTTCACTAGTACGGACATAAAAAGGAAGAAGCTGTGAGAGTTCTGCAAGCATCTAATTTGAGGTGCACACACAGTCAGACCAGAAATTGAGCCAAATTTTGTTGAGATTCCCAAATTGAGAGTTCAAATTTTAAAGGGATACCTGGGGATTGTCTACTGCAGTCCAGTACCTTTATTCCACCAAATATCAAAATGAAGAGATGGTGCTGCTGGCACTATTTGTGTCGTTCAGCCCCTCTGTAATTTACAGGTAGTTCAACAAATCCAATAAACAAGAGCTCATGTTCAGAGCCTTCTTTTAATTATAGATTATCAGACTTGTAGTTCTTGTTCCCCTAAAGAATGCCCCAATCGGACAGCAGTTTTCAGAATGCATTATACAGAAAAAGGGAAACAATGTTGCCTCCAAGCGAAACTAGGTAAAAAAAAAATTATAGGAGTCACTATAACAAAATGAAATGCCACTGTCTACATCTGACCCAAGTGTGTTACCACTGCAACTGGAAAAAGTCTGGTAAGCAAAGTCAGAGCCATGGTACCCTTATTCTGAATGAGAAAGGGGAAAAGTGCTCTGATCATCGTTTCTTCGATGCTCCTTTGTGAATTTTATCCTTCTGATTTCATGACCTTTCCTACAGTGTCCTTTCTCTGGTAAAATGATTATATAATAACTTTGACTTAGACAAACTTGACCAGACAGCTGAAGTCAGTTGATTGCTTTGAATAGAGCCAGGTGTTATTCTTTTTAGCATGAAGTATTTTAGGTCACTCTTCAGAGACTATGCGCTTCTTTGACCAAATATTTAAGTGGACATTTCCACCCTGCATGGGGAATTCCATGTGTCTGATGAAAAGGACAGAGCCCATAGGCACAGATAGACATGTGACGAATATCACATATAACAGAGAAGGCCTTGATAACATTCTGATACTAGAAAGTCACTTTTTGATAAGTCTAGAATGCATCACTCGATTGTTGAGTCATGATACTTCTCACAACGCTGGAAATACTGGAAGCTTCTCATCAGCAGATTATAACAGACTGTCATGGGTTAACTGAGGCTGGGAAAACTTTTCCTATGTTAAACAAAAAAAGATTTTTTTCCTTCCTCCTCCCTCCCCACTCCCTTC
>VXBA01001781.1:0-48985 GCA_013399895.1 Serilophus lunatus | reverse complement strand
TGCGATTGAGAAAGACGAGGGGAGGGGGGTTCAAGGAGATCACAATCTTACGGTGCACGCTGCCCCCCATGATCAGGGGGACAGCTGGGAATGCCCGGGAATGCTGGGGGGACCTGGATTAGAGGGAAAGGGAGGTTTTCTGCAGCACCTGGTCCCAGCATGGCATCTCCCTGGTTTCCGCGTGTTGGCCGCTGTGGGTTTTTCTCGGGCATGGCAGACAGGTTGCCATGGCTCTCAGCAGTGGTGCCAGTTCCGGATGGTTGGCCATGGCCGGGGTGGTGGGCCATTGTCCAGGGGGCCCCGGGCACTCTGGGTGCTGGCTCGGTTCTCGGGGGTGTCCTGTTTCTCCGCCTGGCTGAGAGGCGGTGGGGCAAACACGACACCGAATGGGGACACAAGAAAAGTGCACCGGTGGCGGCAGGCAGGCCCACTCCAGTCCATCAGTTGGTAACCTGCTGGCGGTCACACAGCGGCATTCCCTGCTATGGGTAGCAGCCCCAGCAGCGGTGGGGTGGCAGTGCGTGGCTGCACCATGTTGGTTTCAGCGCAGGGTAGTGGAGAGAGCCGAGCTGTGCTCTGTGGCAGCTTTTTGTGATGTTTTCTCCATGCTGCAAGGGCGCGGCCGGACCCCCCTGGACAGGGGGATCAGCGTGGCTGCTGGTGGTGATGGGGGCCGTGCTTGATGGCTGTGGTGGTGGTGGTGGTGTGGTGGCAGCACGTGAGGGCCACCATGTTTTTTGGCCAGCGAGGCCCGGAGAGGGAGTTGGGGTGGAGCTGGGGGCAGAACGGCATCAGAAAGACCAATGTAGATTCAGTGAGGAGTGAGACTGCTCCTTTTTTGGTTGGCCTGGGGGAGGCACAGAAGGTGGATATTTGGGGACAGTTGAGGGGTTATATAAGCAGAGAATTCTCCAGTTTCTTCCCTTCCACACCTGGCAGTTCATCGGAGAAGGACTTGTATCAGTACTCGGGTTCTCCAGTATCCGCCATCTTGGAAATCACCATGTGCTCTGCTGGTCGTCCCTTCGCTTCGGTGGCATGTTTCCAGAGATTAGCTAGCTGCATACTATGGGTGCACACCTTCCATCCACCATCACGGCTGCCCCCACGGCCATAAAAGCCTCCTGCCATCTACCTCGAATCAACTGCACCTTCAGACATTGAAATGGTGAATAAGTTTTTTTTTCTTTTTTGTTTTGTTTATCTGCTGGTGGGGAGGTGAAATTGTGTGGGTGTTTTGGTGGGTCCTTTTGAGGTTTTTAGGAGGTGGTTGTTGGGTTTTCTTCTGTGTTTTTTTTTATATTCTAATTTTATTTTTTTTTCCTACCTCATATAATAAATTCTTATTTCTTTAATACATCTGTATCCACAATGTACAAATGAATAATTTGTCCACCAAACCTGGACACAGACCTATACCTATTGTCTAACCATGAAGTTCTGGAGAATGATGGGACCCATTGAATTGCACAGGAAAATTGTGTCACAAGCCTACTAGAAAGGTGTCTGGTACTTTAAATAGAATCTATATTCCAGTGTAATAGTGTCGATAGGATGAGAGGTAATGGGTGTGTTCAGACTAGATATAAAGAAGAATTATTTTTTTTATGATGAGGGTGTTAAAATACTAAAATGTGTTGCCTACTGAGGCTGTAGATGTTCCATTCCTGTAAATTTTTAAGGTCATGTTGGATGGGATGCTGAGAAACCAGATCTAGTTGAAGATGTCCCTGCTTATTACAATGTGGAATAATAGATAAAATCAAAAGTTAAAATAGAATAAAAATTACAGAAGAAAGACTCTAGCTGCTGGATGACATGAGGTCATATGGTCTCAAAGTTCCCCAAGCCCTGGTAAGCACCTGTTAGGACCAGTAAGGACCTGTTAGGATGTACTCAAGAAAGTAGTGATGTGAAGATATCACGGCCTCTCTTTGTAAACATCCTGCAGGAAGGGAACATGGTGACCCTTTTGACCTCTGCCATTTGTCCATCAAGAAAGAATAGATGCCACGTCACATTGTCCAAATTTGGCATTTATTAGTACAAATCACTCAAACTCCACATAAACATAAAGAAAAAAAAAGTATAAAAGGAGAAATGAGGAGAAAACTGGAGGAAGATTTCCATCAAAACTGCTGCATCAGCTGAAAAGTTGAATCTGCCTTCCTTCCCCACCAGGGACAACTGTTTTGGATGAGGAATTAAGCTATGCACAATAATTACTGCTTTAAAGATCAGAACTTGCTTCCCCTTCATAGTATTTTAGTATATTGTTTTGCATTAGGGTTTGTGCTCGTGCTTTGCCTTACATGGTTTTAAGTGTGTTTTTGTAGCTAGTCTCTTATCACAGATGACCACAAAGCTTTATCAACTTGTCACAATTTGTATTAATAAAAAGTGTATTTTCCATACACTGTTAAGAGTTATTGCTAATTAGGTGCTTACAGTGGCTGATGACAGTTAACACATTGGGAAGATTCAATGGGGGATCTCCCTGCTCTATTGGTACAGGTGCCCCCTGAAAGGACAATTGAACACACCTTTTGATTAGTGAATCTGTTCAATGAAGGCCCCCCCCTGACTTTTGAGATGCTGATAGGCTGATTGAGCATTAAAGAGTTTTGATTTCCCAGGATGCCTGACAGACAAATAAATTACTAAGATTCTCCTCTCTCAACGGGTTGGGCAAAACCTCCCCTTTCATGTGATACATGAAGATTGGATTAGATGAATTTAAAGGTTCCTTCCAACCCAAAGTATTCCTTGAACCTACGATGTGCTGACTCCTTTTGCCAATGAGAACCCAATTTTTAAGATGAAGAGCATCTCAGATAAAGAAAATTAAGTAGCAGGTCAGGGTCTTGTCTTAAACTGTAGAAGGGAGAGACCTGGACCTTGTGCTACCCTATGCATAAAAACATTAAGAATATACGTATGAAATTGAACTTAATTCTGAGCTGCAGAGACAAAAATTTAAATTAAAAGTGTTCTTTCTTCAAATGCAAGGCACATTACATAGCTTGTTTTATAGTGTATCTGGGGCAAAATTTATTTATTCTACTGGACTGGGCAAGTGAGCATAAATTCTTCAACATGTTTGTTCTCAACAGTAAAATAATATTTGAAAATATAAATAAAGGGAAGAAAAAATAAAGGCCTTATCTCTACACTCCAATTTTCTACGACATTAATTATAAAATGTTGATATATGATATTCATCAAACTCTTTCCCACAACACATGCAAGTAGTATTTGAAAAATCACATCCATCTGTTGATACTGCATGCCAATCACAGTTATCCTTTAAATATATTTACCAAGGGGAATATTTTGAAGAAATATATCTGACGGTGACTAATTGACTTTTATGCAACAGCTAGGTATTAGAAGAGTTTAAATTGAAGGTATTATATGGGTTTACTACCCTTGTCATTTTTATCCTCCTTTAAGACTAAATTTTATTTATGAAGTAGAATTAATTAAATGAGGGATACGTTTGGTACATACCAGCTCCCCACAGCCATTTTATTCAATTAACACTTTGGTCTAAAGGTTGTTCATGTGTATGTGTGAATTAGGTGCTTTTTGTCTGCACTGTTGAATGTGCTGCAAAGTGGAGGTTTGGGAGACTAAGGAAAAACTGCTGAGTTGTTTTGAGTGAACAACATGAGACACTGACAACTCAGTTCAATGGACATCAAATTTTATTTTTTAATTTCTTAAATATTTCAAGTGCAAACCATTAGTAGAAAATCTCTTTAATATCTGTAGTCTTACATACTTTTCCCAATCCTCCTCTAAATATCAAAGATATCTGCTTGTTAATCTACTGATTTAGCTACTCATTTTTTGACAGAAACACTCCATAGCTCTTCTTAATTCCTTGTAACTTCTTCCTTCATGTTTTGGGACTGCCTGGATTTATTCTTTCTGTCTAAAGATATGATACTTCCATAAAGGATTACCTCTGGATGTGAAGAGTCCTCACATGAATATCCCTCATCTCAGGGCTTCAAAGCCTCTGAGATGGTTATTTAAATAAACACAAGCACAGCAGCTCATCCTCTAGAAAAAGGATAAGAAAGAAAGCAAGCTTACTCATCTGGGCTTAATAAAAACTTTTCATCCTGTCTATGTCATACATAATTTTAGAGACATCTCTAGGTATTTCTAGGTTACAGATGAGCTGAAAATTACTTGAAAATATAAGGTCTGAAAGATTTTTCTTCCAAATTAGATGAAAAGCCACGTCTTTCAAAATCTGTCATCGAAAAAATTGTGAAGACAGATGCAATGTCTGTGTGAAAACAAACAAACAAACAAACAAAAAACCAATGTGGTAACAGGTTCAAGTGCAACAGATGAGGAATTTAAGCTGTAGTCTGCCTCCTGCTTACCACGAGGCTGGAGAAAAGAGAAATTTGACAGACTATATAAATGAAGTCACTTATTTTACATGAAATACTACTTTGAAAAAATTTCAGATGGCAGAACCACATTCAAATCACTTCTCAGAACTTGGCTGAATGAGGCAATGTATTGACTCTTAAAAGGCAATGAAGTAGTCCTGCTACTCCAGCATAGCCTGCCTTCTTGTTCACTTTCATCTACAGATAAGCAACTTTTTTTCCTCATTAAATGTCTTGTTAATTTTAAAAAAATAAGCAGCTGTTTGCAAATGAAAACACACAATTGAAAGCAGATCTTTGCCTTAGCTAAGAAGCATTAAAAAGTGCACAGGACATTCTGTTAAGATGTCCATGACTCAGTTTGTTGACATGACTGATTCATACTTTGACCAGCTCAAAAACAATAATAGAGAAGCAATCACACTTTTTTTTTTTTGACTGCAATATTCAGTGTGTCAGCATGTCTGTCTTTTTGACCAAATAAAAGATCTCATCATCCCTTATACTTTCTTCTTTCCTAGTGGTTTTAAATGGAGAGAATTCTGGCCTGATGTGTTGTGATCTGTCAATGCATTATATTAAAGAGCATCTCTATTTATCTATGTATATATGCATATACAGCTTTCTTTTTGTCTTCTGTTTTCAGTGATGAGTTGGGACTTCAGGGATGCAATTTTGTCTGTGTGCCTACTATTCCACATTTCCTTAATTTTCTTAATAGTTACTCAAGTGAGTTGTTAAGCTTGCCCACACAGACACTTTCAATAAAATTAATCTGAATTAAAAGTGAAAATGGATTGCTTAAGCACATGAAATAACCATACAGTTATTCTGAAAGGAATGAGAGGAGCCTTAACTGAATTTCCTTCCTTCACTTGCACAGCAAATAGAAACTAAATTTATTAAATTAGGGTGCAGTTTCATGAGGGATTTAAACTAAGATAACTTCTCAGAAGACTGATGTGTGTCATGACCTATTTGTGTTGTTATCTGGGCCCACAGGACTCAAAGGCAAACAGGCATAGATGGGACAGCAGCACTGGAGGAAAGAAGGGAAAAAACTGAAGAATTCTAACCAGCTACCAGCACATTTAGTATACTTTCATTAACATTTCTATGTATGAGTAAAATAGATTGTCCAGGATGTAATTTCTTACATGGGCTTAGTAGCACTGTGTATCACTCGACATGACTATGCCGAGTCTTCTAAGACACTAAGCTCCCATGGAAGTGGGAAGATTTAGGGTGGTGAAAATCTAATTTCTGAAGATGTTAACAGGTGAATTTTCGATCTGATCAGGAATCAAACGACAACCTGACTTTCCAACCAGCACCAGTATTAAGTACATCTTAAAATGCCCATGTACCCAGAGGGTCTGGGCAATTCCATTAGCAGTCAAAATGGACTGAAATAGCCAGGGCTTTTAAAGCAATTTCTAACAGTGGTACAAACCTAAGACTTTGCAGACTAGATCAGGAAAAAGAATTTTTAAATCATCCATTAAACAAATTCCTAAGGCACTATAATGTTTACTATATTTTGTAGACTACTAAGATAAAATCTCATGAAATCTCATGTGCTCCCCCATGATCACAAAAGGCTCATCACCCCAATTAAAAGTACAAAGCATTTCAGAAGATTATCATAAGTGTGACCAGTTCTTTATGTCCTGTGAACTAGAAATTTCAGTTTGAGATAAATTTTACACAGAAAGGGTGGATGTGGGAGGATTGTGCTTAATCCTTATCCACAAGTCAATGACCTCATGAAAAGCTTCAAAAAGCTCTGTTGGTGTGATGAAGGAGGCATGTATGCTGTCATCTGTTCATATACTTGAAAGACTCAGGGGAAGGAGAAAGAGCTTAGGAACTAAAGGAAGAAAGGAAAAAGGCTGAACAAGCCTGGCCAGTGCCAAGTCTCCCTAATATCTTGCTAATAACGTTTTTCTGTGCAGTACTTAAATTACTGCTCAGCGTTTCATTTCTTACATGTGTATAGTTAGCAGCATGCCAGCAGACATATCTATAACAGCACGTCTGCTAAAACAATGAGTATGTTTCTAGGGAGGTAGGACTAAGTTGGGGGTACAAATTCCCTCTTTGGAACAACTGAGAAACTGCTGGTCTGAACAGAAGGTACATGAAAACTTGGCTTGCAAGGTAAGACATGTAGACTTCACAAAAAGTGACAAGAAAATGTGTTAAAAGAAGAGAATAAGCAGAAAAATTCAAATTCTCCTCCATCATCAATATTGATGTTTTTCATATATATTTATGACTATTAAAACTGTTTCTTTAAATAAGATTACTTTTTTTCTATTTACTTTCTGATGATTACATAAAAATGTCATTGTTTACATAAAGATTATCAGAAACTATTTTTATCTTGACATAGCACACAAAAGTAAGATTTATTAAAAGTGATTTTGGCCTGATCACTTTTGATGAACCCAGGGCCACAAATAAGCTTTCTGTATTTTGTTCAAAGAACTGTTTGTTATTCATCACTGTCACACTGTTGATTTCAGGGGCTTTACATCACATGTGAATAAAGTTAGACTCTTCAGCAGTTTGAACTGCCTACATGATATTTCAATTGATATATCATTCTTAATTGAGGGGGCATTTTCTCCTTATCAGGATTTTGTGATCTACAGTAAGTAAGTACTAATTCCTTCCTCAGCGAACAAGGAATTCTTATCTGACAGTAAACAAAACCAGGACTAAAGACACAATGGAAATACAAGCTTTACATTCATTTTGTCATATTTGTTTCTTTGCCTTGGGACAATATTTCCCCTTTCCTGTTTAGCTGGTTTATAAGCTTGCATTGAGATGTAACAACCCAGCAAAATGGAATATTCCTGCTGGTCTAGCAGATCTCTCTGGTTTTGAAGTGTCTTATTGTCTGTAAGGATACAGAATATGTATTAAGGAAATGCAGAACCATATGCAACACAATTTTAACTATTTACTTATATTACTTATTTTCCCTTCATATGAGCTGCAGTATGTGAAATTGGATGTTGTGAGAGGACTGCTATGGAAGACAGCAATCCTAACCATGAAAATTGCCTGAAGAAGTTGCTCTTTAGTGACTTAGTGTGCTTTTGAAGGTTTAGATTTTTGCACTTTTATCAGCAGATTTTCATGATTATTCTAATGGTTCTGAAACAATTTGCCAAATTATTTTAATCATCAGTTGATGAAGTAGTCGAATTGTTTCTTTTCTTCCACTTATGGTATTTTTTCCTCCAGCTGTTCCTAACAGAATGTAAGACTGAACAATGTGTGCTTTTGAAGTTTCATTTCAATGTGTGTTATTGTATGGAATGTGGTTTGTAAAGTAACAGTGTGCAAAAAACAAGGTTCTTCTTGTTCGTATGGGTTCATTAAATTCACCTGTCTGATTCTTGCTCAACTCCATTTTCTTTTCAACATCATGGCTTTCTCATAACAGGGACCTATGGAACTGAACTGATGCAATGATCATTATGTTGCTTATCTCAGGAAAGAATCAGCTGCCTTTCCCAACCATAAATGCTGAACAGAATCTGGATTGAGATATTTTTCTCATGGCAACTGAAATATCCATCATAAACTAAAGTCATACTTAAGCAACAAGGTAGCCCTTGATATATATGTAGTGGGACATTTGGTGAGAGTATTATGACAAGTCACCAAAAGAGTATTTGGAATATTATTTAAAAATCACAAACAGAGCTCAGACACAAAAAGAAAGGCTACATAGGGTAGAAGCAAAGGATGGGAGCCTGGAACGAATACACAAAAGCTTATCACAACGCAGCAGTGTGCAAACAAATCAAAAGCAACATGGACAGCAGGTTGCAGGAGGGGATTCTACCCCTCTGCTCTGCTTCAGTGAGACCCTATTGTGTTCAGTTTTGGGATCTCCAACACAAGACAGTCATGGACCTGTTGAAATGAATCCAGAGGAGGGCTATGAAGATGATCAGAGAGAAGGCTGGAACACAACTCATATTAAGACTGTCTGAGAGTGTTTGATCGGTTCGGTCTAGAGAAGAGTAGGGTCTGGGGTCTTATAGCACCTTCCAGAACCGAAAAAGGGCCTACAGGAATGCTGGAGATGGAGTTTTGACAAGGCCAATGGCTTTAAACCAAAGGAGGGTATATTCAAAGGTTGTTTGGGGCTTTGAGCAACCTGATCAAAGCTAGGCAATCTGAGGGAAGTATGAAAATCCATACTGTATGAATTTCTTAAAATGTCAACTCCCTGTCATAAGGAAGCTGAAACAAAGTTGCAGCACCAAGTCGTCTGTGGGAGGGATTTTCCAGTTGCAACATCCAGCTGATTTAACCAGCTTGGGTGACAGTGGGGCTGCTACTCCCATCAGGCATTTCTAGGGAAGTCTGTGATCATGTGGGTGATGGTGTTTACAAAATTATGACCCTGAAGAAAGTTGTATAGGGCTTCTTTATTGCAATGTGTATTAGATGTCTATGCTCAGGTATTGGCAGTAGGGCTGCAGGGTGTCTCCTCTGAGAGGAAAAGGTGCTGGACACAGCAGGTTCCAGCTGGCTTCAGCGACCTCATTGCAGGGCATAGCTGAGCCCCTCAGCCAAGTTGGGGGACCTGGGAGGAGAAACAGGTTCCAGAAAGAGCCAAAGGCAGCAGTGGCAGAGGAAGAGGGAGTAAAGGGGTCCCAAGAGGGGCTGAAGGAGGAGAAGAGAAAGGGAGGTTGTAGGCCCAGAGCAGAGATCTGCCACCAGCAGTTCTGGAGAGAGCAGAGGTGCCTTCTGAAGCCTGAACAATATTCCCTGCAGGAATACCACCCATGTGTCCTCAGGGAAGAGGAGTTGGGAGCAAAGAGGGAGAAGTGGGGCTAGGGAAGAGTTGTGATTAGGAGTGAGGTGTTTTAGTCTCTGTCTTTATTTCTCACTGCCCAAATCCATTTTAACTGACAATAAATAAAGCATCTTTTCCTCAGGTCGAATCTGTTTTGCCTGTGGTGGCAACTGGTAGTTGATCTCCCTGTCTTTATCTCAATCCTTGAAATTCTCTACCCTCTTTTCAAGCCCTCTTCTGTTGAAGGCCTATGGAGAGGTTAAAACAGACCCCTGGAAGCTCCAGCCACTGAGGCTGAAGGAGGGGACACCACTTCAGTCACTTCACCACCATTTTTAAAGTAGCACAGGCTTCTAGGGTATCTGCACCCTTGGGCTACACAATGATAGCATGGAATAAGGAAATACTGATTTAATGTCTTTTAGTCATACCCTTCTTCCTTTCGTTTCTGTGGCTTGATCCACCCATTTCTTTTTTTTGAAAGCACTTGCATAAGTGTGATCCCTGTGGGTATGAAACCCTCAGGTGACCCATAAAATCAGTACAGTAGAAAAACGTACAGCTTTCTCTGTACTGCTTCTCTGAGAGATTAAACAGACCCCAGTATTGGTGTGAAGGAGGAGATGAAAGTCAAAGTTACTCAGGGCCCTGAAGAGAAAGGCAATGAGACCATCCTGCGGCAGAGAGAGACCAAGCTGTGAGATCGCTTTCACTGTGACACGAAACTGCAATTTAGATGTTCACAGAGAAAACACCCAAACTGGTAAATAAACCAGAATAAAGTACATTCTCTGGCACTGAGAACACTTAGCACTCCAGCTTTGTTGCAGGTGGAGTGACACACCACTCACAAGAGAAAATTAGCACAGTTTTTGATATAAAACACTGGGTTTACAACATTGATGGTAAATGTGACAGTGGTTTGAAAAGATTTGATGGCAAGGTATTTATTTACTGCATAGAAGATGGGATCAGTCAGTCAAGGAGACTTTTTCATTGAGTCATGCAATCTAAACTCCTTTGCTGTGGGGAGTTTAGGTCTGGCTGAATCCAAACTTATTCCCAGCTTGGTCAATGGATTATGTCTAAAGAATTATATCTGTTCAATCAATCCTTTATATCACTTATCTAAGATTTCAAAGTTTCCCAATTCACTGACTATCTGACACAATAAAAACTCTCTTGGCCTCAAGAAGTAACTTTAAGATGTGTCCCTACTCAAGAGAAGATCCCGACATGCAGCCCACTGCTGTATTTTTTATGTCCACTGTTTATGATGATTACCTAAGTTATATTTTCATACTGACTGCAAGTGTTAGTTTCTTCTAAACTTGACTTCAGTCAAACTTTGACCAACATTATGGTTAGGTGGGTGCATTGTTCAAATTACCCCTTGGCTACTATGTCATTATCTGCCTCCTCTAAATCCAATTTGAGTGATCAGACAAATAGATTACAACTGAGACTGAGGATTATCACTTTGGCAGCGTTACAGGAAATAAAGGTAAGGTGGATTTGCAGGGTGAGAATACAGCACCAAAACCTGTCTTGTCCACAGCCCATAAAAACATTCCTTTTACTCAAAACAGTGAAGCCCTGTCTTAAGCACCTAGTTGCAGTAGCCCATGAGCTTATCTGACTCTTGATGTCCTCAGGCATTACTCAGTAAAGTGCAAGTTGACCCAAGCCATTGCCCTGACCATTTTTAGTTTATTAGTAGGGACACAGTCATAACTGTTTCCTGCAATGGTTTTTTAGTTCTCCTTCAGGACAAGCTCTCTGATTAACAGTCATTGAGAGGACAATTCAGCTTCAGATGAAAATACCTATTGCACAAGCATATAAACATAGGCCATTGCCTAAGTATTGGTATGTAAAGCCATGTGAAATGTCATATGAGTTTGAGAGCCAAGGAGCTAGGGAAATATATGTGCATTCTTCAGTGGCATATGAGTTGAAGGAAAATAAATCAGGGAAAGTCAGAGCTGTTTAAGGTGGAAGTCAAGCAGCAAATTTCTGTAGAGGAATTTTTAGCAGAAAGAGGACATAACGAAGTGTGTGCACTCCAGCAATATTTAGGCCTCATTGGCAAGGATGACTCGACCTTGAGCTTGATCCAAGAAGGAACTTAGAAATGGGTAAACAAGTATAGAGAAGTAAAGCAAGATGGATGTAACTGAAAGAGGTGTGAGTATGCAAATATATAACCAATCGGCTTGCTTGCTAGAGCATGTGAACCAAAGTGGAGTAGCCAGTAATGTAGCAAAAGGAGCACATGCTTCGCGTGCACGGAAATAGATTGACCTTTAAACTACACCCTTTTGTAATAAACTGAGCATTCGCCATACTTCTATGAAGACTCGTGTTTGACTCAGATCACTCCCCACTTCAAATTTCCATTATAATTAGTTAAGTGAATGAATTTTCACTGGAGTTGAAATTCAGTTTTCTATGTAAAGAGGTCTATCACCACTTGAATTGTCTAAACCTGTCAGACACTGACACATTTGGATTGGTGAATATAATAGAGAATGTAGGCCCTTCCTAATGGTGGAAGCCACACATGATACTTCAAAACATCTGAAATTGTCAACATCTCAAGGTTGACAATGGAATCAGGCCAAATAGTCTCTTAAGGTAGGTAACAACTGCCAGTATTAGGAATTTATATGGTATACCAGGGCAGCAAGCCATGAGAAAATTATTTAAAATAAATTTGATCAGAATTTTCCTCTGGCACTAAATTTGAGTGAAACAGAATGTTCTCTATTTTTCTTGTTAAACTTTCTTAGCCTCCAAATCCAAGCAGTGAGATCCAAACTGCCTATTTAAAATTATCTTAAACACACATTAAGACTTAAAATGTACAGGCTCAGATTAAAATCATGCCAAAGTTAACCATAATTTCACTGCAGCTGGGACAAAACTTCAGAACCCATTAACATTTTTTCAAGCTTTTTAACCAACTAGAATAAACATAGTATATTGAAGGGATTTATAATAAATTAGATGCCTTCTGTGCCTGAAACTTTTGCTCATGCCATCTCAATGAGTGCCACTGGTGCCAGAAATGGTTTAAGACTCAAATTTCTTTGATTGCTAAGTAGATGGAAAAAAAATAGAATTTCAGAAAATTCTCCTGGGTACCCGCCTGTAACTTTGAAAACATTAATAAAATTGTAAATTGGGCCCAAGTGCATACTTTAGTTAGGCTTCCATGTTCTTGAAACTTTTCTCCCAATCCCTTCTTTTTGACAGCAGCATGGATTATTTTCCACTTCAATCATCACCATTAAAAGAGCATTGTATTAAAAATCTGCTACCTTTTTGCTACAAAAAAATCTCCTGCTTGCACATAAATTCTATTTAATCTCAGTCCAGAGCAGTAACACAAAGGTGTTTCTCACCTCAAGCAGAGGTTGCAAACCATTTTTTTAATAGATGCCTATCAGGAAAGCCTGCAATTCTTCATGTGTGAATGAAGCTATTAAACCCTAATCCTTGTTACACAAATAATGTCCATTTTGATATTTCAAAGTACTTCCAGCAAGGTGCTCACAAGAGCGCTGTAAATGATCCGTAAACAATGGAATGCTATAGGGACAAATTGTAGATTGACCAATTTATTTTCACAAAAGTTTACTGCCGAAGAAGAAGTCAATCTCCACGGTCACTTGAGGGCCAGATCCTACAAAAACTTTACTCTTGTGTCTTCCTTGCTAATGCTGTGACACTGTAAATCAGGAAGATTAATCCTGTGAGTAAGGTATTCTTAGATGAGTAAGGGGTTTGAGGTATTGTATTTTGAGATCACACAAAAAGAGGTATGTCCTTTACATGCTTGTAATTCCCTCACATTGCTAGATAACTTCTTTTAATTGTTTTTTATTTTTTTGGCAGATATTACCATAATCATGAGGAACTAAAACTTAAAAAAGGAACTAAGCAATAATTTTATATTATACTTTGTAAATTAAAATTAAAAATAATCCCTTCTTGAAGGTGTAGATTTCTTCAATATTCCTAACTTCCAGAAAAGTGGAAAGTGTGTTTAAATACTGCATGTCACCATTTCCTGTATCTAAACTATGGAGCTAGTATCCAAAAATTCAGGATGAATGCCTTTAAAATCACATCACCTAGCACCAGCTGAGGCAACAGAACTGGTGATAGAGGCTTCAACAGAACTGTGGTTTCATGATATTTGCCATATTATTTTTGAAGTCAGTAAGGGAATAATACTGAAGACAATCAGCAGGAACAGCTTCATATTAATCTATAACATTGGTCATTTTTTTGTTCTTGAACTTCTTCAAGAGTCCCTGTGGTGGGTTTAACTTTGGTTGGCTTCTGGATATCCACTTAACCACTGTCTCACTACTTCTCAACAGGACATCAGGAGAAAATAAGATGAAAAAGCAGGGATTTTTTCCTCACATTTTTTCTCTCTCCTTTATCTCACAACAGCTACAGCGCCCAACATAAGGTCAGCCTTTGATTTCTTCTCAGAGAAGCTTCCCTCACTACCTAAACCTTGCCACGTAAACCTAATGCACCCTTGTAACAGTCTGACCTCGGCTGGACGTGAAGTGCCCGCCCAGTCGCACTATCCCCACCCCTTCCCAGCCAGGCAGGGGAAAGAGAATAAGGTGGTAAACAACTTGTGGGTTGGGATAAGGCAGTTTAGTAAAGCAAAAGAAATTTTTCACATGCAAAAGCCAAGTGGAAAATAAAAAAGCTTATTCTCTACTTCCCATCAGCAACATGTCCAGCCACGTCCTAGGAAGCACACATAGTGTTTTCTTAGCAGGCAGACATTGGAAACAATTAATGTCCCCCCTTTTTGCTCCTTTCCTTAGCTTTTATATCTGAGCTGACATCATAAGGTATGGAATATCAGTTTATAGAATATCAGTTTGGGTCAGCTGGCCTACTTGTGTCACCTCTGAGACTCTTGCCCTCAACTGGGGAAGGAACATTACAGCCCTGATGCTGTGCCCAGCAGTAGTCAAAACACTGGTGTGTTATCAACATCCTTCTAGCCACCAATGCAAAGAACAGCACTGTGAGGGCTGCTATGGAGAAATGAATTCCATTTCAAATGGATCCAGTACAATCCTGATTTGTATTATTCTGATATTAACTTCTATCACAACCTAACCTGCTTTTGGGGAATAACGGTTCTGTATCAGGGCATTAGCATTCTGCTCTTGTATTAGCTCAAAACATTCATCATGCGCCTTCATACTAGGTTTATTTTTAAGTGCACTTGTGGCACAGTTGGAAACTAGATATAAGGATAACAAAAGCAGCTGAAGTCATGTCGTTGGGTCTCCAACAATTCTGAGGCTGTCTTGTGCCTCATTAGGAGCATGAATAACATACACTGCTTTAGTTTTGTTGTTTGGTTTTTTTTTGTTTTTTTTTTAGAGGCACCTTAGGAATTATTATCTCATCTTTGCATGCTAAGAATGGTTCCCTCAGGACTCCAATCAATATTCAGTTAGAGTCTATAATCTTACTTATAGGCTCTTCTTTGGGATTTTCCATATAAGACTTTCTTTTTGCAATGCACAAATCAGAAGCATACTCCAGAAAAAAATCAAAATCATTGGAAGACTACGTCAGAGGTATAAGTTGTTCCAGACCCTGCAGTAGCAGTACCCTCTAAAATCAGTTCTTCTCATTCTTTAGTGAAGATTGATTGGATATCAAACACGAAAGAATTTTGTACAGATGAGTCTTAAAACTAGAAATTGACCTAATAACAGTTACGGGCTTTTGACATATATTTGGAACCCTGAAGCTTTAATATTTGGGTGTCTGTGGATTTAGATTTGAAACTAGGCTGGCTTTGAAGGGTAGGTTGAACCATACGATATGCAGACATCCCTTCTAGCCACAATTATTCCATGTCTCTGTAATACTATATTCATCTAATCCCTGATAAACTGTTAAAAATTACTTTTTAACTAAAACAATAGCTATGGAACACAAATAGAGTTATCTGCCAGCAGAGGGGACAGCTAATTCATCTGTTGCTGAACACCGTTTTCAGATGTAATCACAAGGTTTCCTGCCTAGAATTATTGGCATCGAGCTTGTAAATGTATCCCCTTAGGGAGGAAAAACACTGTAAATAACTTGCCTTTAAAGAGGAGGTTTATTGGATTTTTACACCAGACAACAAGAGCTCTGGTTAAATGCTGAGTGATGTTTATGTCCTTGTACATCCAGTCATACCTCAGCTGCATTTTTTTTAATTTATTTTTTTTTTTATTTTGCCCTTAATGAGCATAACAATCATTGGGAATTCACCTCCTGAGTCTTTCTAGTTTTCAAAATATAGACACATTAAAGGAGGATGAATATAGCAGCTGAAAAAAAATAGTGTCTTCCAATTTCTTTTACTACTTCATGAATTAAGGAGAAAAAAGGGGGGGGGGGGAAGAAAGGAGAGATGAAAACAGAGATTAAATTATTCTGCTGGTATATATATCCAATAAGAGTGAATGGCCTAAAGGGAATGTGAGCATGGGTTTTCAATATGCTCAGCAGAACTGTGAGTTGTTTCCAGGTTATCAGGCAGTGCAATTTACAGAGCCCTTAAGGGATATTGGGTATGGATCAGTACAAGTTGCATAGAAGCACAAATATAGCTTAAATCTACCACACTGTGTGGCACAAGGTGCTGACGTATTTGAGCTAAGGGCTTGACCCTCAGCTTGCCAGACAGGATGTCCTGCTTCAGATCACTGATGTCTACCTCAGAGCTCCCTACATTATAAAATTTTTCAGCAATACTTTCAGTCTGTTTATGCCATGGGCTTAGA
This sequence comes from Serilophus lunatus, assembly GCA_013399895.1. Classification (NCBI taxonomy): domain Eukaryota; kingdom Metazoa; phylum Chordata; class Aves; order Passeriformes; family Eurylaimidae; genus Serilophus; species Serilophus lunatus. The sequence continues at coordinate 32,912 of VXBA01001781.1, read as the reverse complement.
GACACTATAATAATAGTTGGCCTGTTCGAAATTATGCTGGCCTGATTTACTAAAAGCAGCAGCATATGTATGGTATAACTCTTAAAAAGGATTTAGCCCTATTCTAAAGGGGGAAATTTTCCCCTGGACAAGTCAGAATAAAATGTGTTTTTTCTTTGAGAAAGCCTGACCTCAAATTTTTGCATGGCCAGTCTGTTTGTTATAGACAGCAACATAGAATAATTCCTCCCAATTTATGTGTCAAGTGTCATCTCTTTTTCCACTACACTGCAGAGAAAATCAGTTAGAGGAAAGTCCTCTTTCTCTGTCTGTATGATTTGGAAAGAGAGCTGCTGTTTGGTGAACTGCTTATTCCCATCAGGCTGAGTTAGACAAATACATGGAACATTTGTAATACTGAGTTCTTCAGGTGACATCCTCTATAACAGGATTCATCTGACTAAATGTGGATGTTAATGTGCATTTCAGCAAATCACTTTCAATTCCATTTATTGCCTGAGAAGATCTAGTACTAGAGACAATGGAATTTAGAGTGTGATTCATCTCATCCTAAACAGATGCCTACATTTGTTCAGAAGAATTGCATCCTAAACTCCATTAACTAAATTGATCAGATCTCTACTGATGATAATGGGAGTTCAAATAACCAGTTAAAATGTAGGTATCTGTGCTGAAAGTCATGTGAGATTGATGAGTCCTAGACTTTATCTCTTAAACCTACTCAGACTGTAGGGTATGCCATACATCCAGCTGCTCTATCCTATTGAAACCAAGATCCTTCCCTGGAGGATCCCTGTTTTAATGACCATGGAAATCCCAGAAGCCTGGTGCAGCTAAGAACTTCACATGTCTTCAGATTTTAGCAGGAGATGAATGTGGAGCTGCTAGTAGCCAAAGCTTGAAGCTTAACCACCTAAATTTAATTACTACACTTTTTGGAGGTTCAAGGCAATGTCCTGCATGTAAAACAAATAAAGAGATGCCATCGACTTCAACAATGATCTGTTCTTCCTAACATAAGGATTCACTTATGTTAGTACTTGAGTTAGAGCAAAGGTTCAGTTAGTCCAGTATTCAGTCTACTGCAAAAGTTGTAGTGAAGAGTTAAGTGTAATAACTGGGTGGATATATATATATATATGTACACTACTCCCATAAATTCTCTTCCAGATCCCAGCAAATCTGGTAGGTGTCAAAACCTTTCTTGATTAGTTTTTAAACTTACTGTTTCTCTTTCCTCACTTTCCAGGTTAAAATCATTTTAATTAGTGTAACTTGAGAGTGGAACTATAAATCTTAGTGGATGAAAGGTTTGTAATAGCTTTTTTTTGCTATTAATTTATTATTATTATTCACATGCTTACAGATTATTTTACTAGTGTACATTTAATCTCATCTGATGAGAGAGAAGCATTCTATGATGAGAGAGATGACATGGTCACAGAACAAATTGCTTTATATATTAACATACTGAACCTAGGAATCTGTGTTCTTTTCAGACAAGGGGTTATTTAGTATCCAAATAACTCTCTGGTCTTGAATACTATACAGGAAGCAGAGGTCAGTTGTAACTTCTGATTAATTTTATGTTCTTGACTTCAGTTTAACTTAAACAGTGAAATTAATGCTTTGGCATTTAAACTCTTACCTTCACTGAAACAAAGAGAAAGTGTTAAGACGAGGATACAGCACTGCACATCCATGAAAACTGTTGGTAGCCTGGAACCTATTTTACAAGCATTGCAGATTACGTTTGTATCCAGGTAATGTCCCATCACTCTGACAGCAAAACACAAAAGAGGCCTTTTACAAGTGAAATGCACATCCCTCTTAATTACTTGCATGTAGGTAGACAATCATTCCTTAATATTCAAAATTGGAGCATCAATTGGGAAAACAAGATCGGACATATTTTCAACACTGACTTATCTTAAATACTTCATCTATTTCCATTGACAAGGTGTAGGTTTCTGAACAGCCTTTTTTCCTTTACTGATATTTACTGTTTTATATATGTTTTTATCACTTCTACCTATTAGTCTTTTAAAATCCTGTCCATGGTTGTTGTGAAATGAAAGGTTTGGACAAGTAGATTTAGGATCCAGTTAAAGTCTTTGGCATGTTTTCAGCCTAAACTTGAGCTGTGATGTCCAGGCCCTTTTTGGTGTATGTTTTCTGTGTAGTAGGATCAGGATATGTGTGTGTGTTCTGTCTTTTCAGTGCTTCCCTTTTCGTGAATGGCATATGGAAGCCAGTAGAAACAGTTTGTGTGCCTAGTGCTCTGCTATTTCTACTTTGTTCCTGAGATCAGTAGATGGAGATGAGGTAATTCTGTAGCACTGTAAGCTGTAAACAAGTTGGTATAAATATCACTGCCTCAAATATTATGCTGAGCGTGGTCCATTTGAACTTCTGCCTTTGGTTAGGGTTGGTTGCATGTTCCATGTATATTTGCTTGGTTATTGTCTCCATCCTAATGAATATACAAATCCACATCTGTTGAACTGGTCTTCTGAATTTTACTCATCTCTAGATTAGAACTGACTTCCACCTTGGGAAGTGTGCACCACAATTCACAGTAAAGCCTAACTTTATCCTGCCTTCCTTACTTTGATGAGAAAACTAATGGAAAATATCATCATCCCTTACACCTTGTTATTATCTATGAAAACTACTAGGGCAGTTCTCACTTCTAAATTGTGGTTTCTGACTCTTTGCAGCATTAGGAAAACATTTTGCATCATTTGCCTCTAAGACGTACTCTGCTTTCAGCTACAAGAGACTCACTTATAAACCCAGACTTTTTGGAGATATCCACGTAAACCATAACAACAGGGAAAAAAAAAAAAAAAGGGTAGGAAAATACTCTGAGGGACTTTACAATACCTGTGAAAGAATCTCAGTTCAGGAGAACCTATCTCAGTGTGTCAATTAGTAATGTTAACGGCCTTTAACAGAGGTGACAGCTCAGACACTGGAGAACTCATCTCCCACTTTTCATTGAACAATAGGAAAAAATTTGAAAAACCTGAATAAAACATCTAATGCCTTCTTGTCAAGACCAATGCTCAGAGAGCAGCCTGGAGAGCACAGTCTCTCAGTGTACTCATTTTCAATAGCCTTTAGGAGGTCCTTGTTCTCTGTCCACCAAAGGTCCCAGGTTCACTGTTCATTCCCACATAATGGTTTCACCTGGGCTGGATGCCAGGGACCCACTAAAGCCAAACACTCACTCACCTCTGGCGAGAGGAGAGAAAACATAATGAAAGGCGTCATGAGTTAAGGACCATAAAAATTCCTTGCTGAACACCATCACAGGCAAAATAGACTCTGTGTGGGGATATTAATTAAGTTTATTACTAATGAGATCAGAGCTTAAAAATGAGAAACTTAAGAGACACCTTTCCCCCCCAGCCCCCCTCCTTCTCCATGTTCAACCTCTTCTCCCCCAGCGGTGCAGGGAGATAGGGAATGGGGGTTATGGTCAGTTGTTTTTTTTCTGCCACTGCTCAGAGAGAGGAGTCCTTCCCCTGCATCCCGTGGGGTCCCTCCCACGGGAGACAGTTCTTCACCAACTTCTCCAGCGTGAGTCTCTCCCACAGGAGACAGTACTTTATGAACTGCTCCAGTGAGAGTCCATCCCATGGGCAACAGTTCTTCAGACACTGCTGCCACATGGGCCATGTCCCACAGTGTACAGTCCGTCAGATATAGGCTTCTCCAGTGTGGGTCTCCCACAAGCCACAAGTCCTAGCAGGTGAATCCTGCTCCAGTGTGGGCTCCTCTCCCCACAGGCAGCAGGTCCCTGCCAGGATCCCACTTCAACATGGGCCTCTCACGGGCTACACTCTTCCCCTGACATCCACCTGCTCCAGCATGAGCTCCTCCACGGGCTACAGGTGGATCTCTGCACTCCTGTGGTCCTCCATGGGCTGCAGAGAGACAGCTGATCCACTATGGTGTTTACCATGGGCTGCAGGTGGATCTCAGCTCTGGTGCCAGGAGCATCTCCTCCCCCTCCTTCTGCACTGACCTTGGTGTCTGCGTTGTTGTTCACAAGTTCTCACTCTGCTCCTCTCCGGTAGCCATCTTCATCTAAACTAACTTTTTTGTTGTTGTTTTTTCTTAAATATGTTATCACAGAGGCATTACTTTAACTACTGATTGGCCTGGCTTTGGCCATTGGTGGGTTCAGCCTGGAGCCAGCTAGCATTGGCTCTGCTGGACATGGAGGAAGCTTTCAACAGCTTCTCAAAGAAGCCTCCCCGTACAGCCCCTACTGCTACCAAAATTTGGCCACAGAAAATCCTATACGTCCCACTAGATCCTCTCATTCCCTCCCTCTCCACTATTGCCACTGGGCTCGTGATCTGTATTATTACCACTTCCAAACACACATGGTTAGCCTGGGTTAGCACTCAGATAAACTTCACATGGCAGCCCTGAAACTGTTTATAGTGGCAGAACTCAGGGAGACACCAAGAAAACCAAAAGAGAAAAAGGCAGCAAGGAGAAGAAGTAATGATGCCTTAAGGGGTATGTCTAATATTTGGGAGGAATTCACTTTGGCTAGGTAGCTGGATAACCTGGAATATTAAGGGCCAAAACCAGCCTGTGTTCTGCATGTTTGCGTTCTTCTGTATAGATAGGTGGGGTAGAAGACAAAACATAAAGTTAGGCTTCCAGACCTACCAAAAGCAGGTCTGCGAGGGGATAGGTAATAAAGGATGATTCTGGGGGATACTTAAGGGACATAGCTGTAAGATGGACTTTAGTTGGATATTATGGGGAGAGGGCACTCTGAAAGTTGTAAAAATAGAGAGATTGTTATGATTTGCCTCTTTGGATCGTTGAACTTCACCAGTAAAGCTGCTTCTCCCCTTCATTCTGTATTTCTCAATTTTCTTATTTATTCCAGGCCACAGTTCATAGTCCACTTTTGTTACTGGAATTCCTTATAAAAAAAAAAAACCAAAAACAAAAACAAAAAAACTCTTCTAATAAAAATCATAGTAAAATCCAAAAGGACCACATTATATCCAAACCTCAGATAGAATTTAGACAAAAGCAAAGTATGAATACACTCTATGAAACAAATTACTTTCTACCTGATCATTTCTATACATATTTGGTCTTATTTGAGTTACCAGTTTCTTTTAAGTAAGGTAGGACTGAGAACAGAATCTGTCCACTGCAAAATACTGGAAAAGGATTAATTTTATTTTAAATTGTCACAACAGCCAGACTCAGACAGTGTGAAGGGAGCAGGCTGGGAATACAGGTCATTTAGATTGGAAAGGAAATAGAATGTAAGAGAGTGTCTACAGAAAACAAACAAAGAAGGTATTCTTACCTGATTTGAGAAAAAACAACTATTTTCAATAACAGAAATAAAACCTTCTAGTTGCAGAAGGATATAAGACAATGATGTATTTCTACAGACCAGACTACAAAATGCAAGCCGTTAAGTTAAAAATTTCAACATGAGAAAACTTATGACAATACATCTTTGATTACCTAATTAACAGGAAATGTGATAGGATAATTATTTTTATTTTTTTAGGACAGCAATGAAAATATTAAAATAATGTACTAAACACTGATAAATGAGAAAAGAAATTCATTTCAGTGCAATGGAAATGTCTTCTAAAGCAAAAGGATATTTAGGTAGCTGTTTATTTTTCATGTTACATGTAATGTAATTTATCATTTATAATATGTGAAATGAGCAATAACTATACCACAGTAATTGAAAAAACAGACATCAATTTTCATGCAAGGTGGATTTTGTTAGGAAAGGTCTTTTTCAAGAGTTGAGAGGTTTTTTAATGAATAATAGTGACACTGATTTTCCTTTTTTCACCATGTTTTCTGCTGCAGTTTTAATGATGTTTTAACCATCACATAATGAGATGAAAAATGAAAGCTGTATAAAGTATTTTGTGTTTTCAAAAATATTGATAGATTTATTCAAAGAATATGGTATTTTACAAGGTCTATGTTATCCAGAAACAAGAAGAGAAACAAAACCCTCACTTCACCAAAAAAAAACCAAACAAACAAAAACCCCCCAAAACTGAACAAATGAACAAACAACCCCCCCAGCTATAAAGTTATCAGCTTGGATACAGCAGGAAGTGTGATGAACTGTGGGAAACAGTCCCATTTAAAACTAGGTGAAGCAGAACACTTTTTCAGAATATTCTCATTGTTAACGTAATTGGTTTCTCTTGGCTCAGTCAACTGCAGTGATTTTTCTTGTGCTCTGAGTCTCCATTTGCACTGAATGGCATCAGAGAGGAAGGAATAGCAAACTGCAGGAAGGACTCCTGAACTGTGATTCACTTGCACCATAAATGGGAAGATGTCTGGATGGAAAGAGCTCTCCCACAGCCTGAACACCCGTGTAATGTAAAGACACTACACAGCCTTCATATATCATAGAATAGTAGAATCGTTGACTGCTTTGAAGTTGGAAGGGGCCTTAAAGATAACCAAGTTCAAACTCCTGTTCCCTGGGCAGGGATGCCACCTACTAGATCAGGTAGTTCAGGGACCCATATGAAAAAAAGGTGGGTTTTTTTATCCTCCAGGTAACCTTTCCTGCTCTGTGTTGACTCTGCATGAGGGGATCACACCCAGCTTTCAGCTGAACAGATCTGTGCCAAGGCACTATTGTTTGACTGATGTCAGTGCTCACTACTTACTTGTACTTTCACCTCAATGCTCATCCCCCCAGATATATACAAAAGAACAAAGGGACCAGTTTAATGAAGTTAAGGTTACTACTGGGAATTCTGACACATACATATGCAAACTGTGACTATGAGGAAGCTTTTTTTCCTAGCTTTATGTTTCTTCCTCTCTCTACCTTGTTTTCCATCTGTGTAGGTTGGTGGGATAAGTGAGTTTATCAGTCAAATAATTATTGTAATATGTAGTTACTAGTAAAATGTTATCATAAAATCATTTTAAAAGCATGATCTCACTATGGTAGATTATGTGAAATTAAATAGAAAGATGCAGCTTTGGTTTTTCTTTCTTCACTTGTAAAACGAAATTAATTATCATAGTTTGTCACTACAAAGACATGGGTTCAGTCTGATCAGAATCGCTAATGTTATTACTCTGGAATTCCTCCAAGTCATACATAGATCAAATTAATACTTATCCATGTATTTCTTACTATGGTTTTAATCTAAAATAGCTGTGTCTTAGTGAAAAGTAAGGGGAACATGAACTTTCTTTTCATTCATTCATTCATTCTATAAATGTCCAAAATCATAATTTCCTGCTTAAACACACATTTTTAAGTGGACTTTATTATTATTTTTATTATATCTCTCTGGAAGGCTTAAATAGCCTCTCAGCTGCATTTAAATGTACTACAATATTCTGAGCAAGACCTTGTGACCTTGAATGAGATCTAGATTAGCAGAGATTTGTAGTGCTTTTAATTTCTCACACTTTAAAAATCTATGTTTCTCAAACTTGAGCATTAAACTTTCAGTTCTATGTGCCTTAATCCTGGTGAAATGAGGTAAAATAATATTTAATTATTTCTTTTTTATATAATAAACACTGTATAAGCTGCTTCTCTGGTATAAAGTGATGGCAAGCAGGAAATATTTGTTTGCTGGTGGGGGAGGAGGGACTTTTGGATAACTGCAAAATAATCTTTTAAATTCTAATAATCCTTCTTCCATCAATTTGATAACAGAAAATAGAATAAATAATCTGCAGATCAGACCTCTTGAACTGCTATAGCACTGAATTCTGGGAGCATAAGAAAATTATTCAGGAGTGAAAAAGGTGGGAGGAAAACCTAAGAATAGTAGAGGAAGTAAAATAAAATGGAATGTTAAATGTAGAATTCAATTAAGAAATATTTATCACTAGGAGAGGACTTTGACAGGGATCAATACTAGGACTGTTGACCTTTTGATCAGAAACCAAGAGGAAATTACAAAATTTGCTTTGATTTTAAATGTTTAGATATGTTTGTGAGCTAATGTTAAAGATCATACCAAACAACAAGGAGAGGCTCATTGGAGGTGTGAAGATCAAAGGCAGTCTCAGCCACAGTGACCACAAGATAGTGGAGTTTGGCATCCTGAGGGCAAGGAGATCTGCTTAGAAGTGTCCCATGGGATAAAGCCCTAGAGGAAGGAAGGCAAAGAAAGCTGTGGCTGTTCAGTCAGGACAAAAGAAGTCTTGGTAAGATCTTATTGTAGCCTTTCAGCATGTAAAAGAAACTTAGAGAAAGACTAAGGTCTCTAGGGACAGGATAAGGGCTAATGGATTTAAGCTTAAAGATGGTATGTTTAGACTGAACATAAGGAAGAAATGTTTCATGACGAGAGTAGTAAGATACTGGAACAGTTTGACCAGAGATTTTGTGGATGCCTCACTTCTCTGTGTTGGAGAAACAGAAAAATCTATTAAAAAGGCATGACTGTATTAGGGGTTTTGTCTGCAGGGGAACAGAATTCAGGCAACTCAAACATCTAATAAGTGAATTGAATTCAGACCTAACTGTTAATTCTCAGAATTTAAGAGCATTTCAATGTAACATGTTAATTTCGTTCACGATTGCTGTCTATTGGTTTGAGCTAACATTCCCACTGAGTGTTTTATTTTGAGGTCCTACCCTAACCTGTTCCTGTTCCTGTTTTAACTCTACCTTAACTCCATTAAAATAAATGATAACTAATTACAGTCACCAACTCCTATCAGTGATCTCACACCGAAATATATTATGATTGTATATTCACAACATAATTCTGGATTTAGGAATATAATGTTTATGCCATAGCAGGGGAATGTACAATGGACAGCCTGGACCCACCATTAACCGTTGATCTAGGAAATCTCAGCTGCACTACTAAATACAACAGCAGATCATTGCTTACATACCCAAAGCCCTTGTAAGGCTATCTATGGTAAGGTCGTGAAAAAATCAGATTATGTGATTCAAGTTACAATGTCTCTTTTTCAATATGTATATGGCATCTTTTAAAAACAAAGGGAAATGATTAATAAAAATTTTTCAGACAAATGGGAGTTACATTCCCACATTCTTATTTTTTTCAGTTTTTTTTTTCTTCTATTGGTTTAGTTGCTCAGTGGGGTGAAAATGAACTAAATGTTTGTACATTTCCTGAAATATGATGATTGTAACTATAGAGAGCATTTTAGAGGCAGAAGCAAAGGACTTGCATATACTCTTACATACATTTAAAACATTTTTTCAGTATTCCTAACCCAGTTAGGAATTTCAATGTCATACTAGGTAATCTACAAGATTTATCAGTGCTCTAAACAGGCAGGATACGAACCAGAACAGATCACAAGATTTAACCTCAAGGTTAAATGATCAGAGCTTGTAGGTGGGTTAATATCACACTGAAATGTGGAAAACATTTAAATTGAAGACAACCTTATTGTATTAGACTTTAGGATTCATGGAGTTAAACATATTAATTTGTTTGCCCTAGAAAGTCACACTTTCCCTTACTTTGCACATGATACTAAAGCTTCAACCTCTATAATGACTTTAGCATGTAATCCACCATACTGAGCACTGCTGATATCCTCATAGCCTTAATTTACCAGAACCTAACTTGATAGCCAACCTTACATCTGGATAATTTTCATCCAATATTAACATTTTAAGGAGCTGTCTTCACTTGTTATCTCAGACCTTGCTTACAGTAAATGCAATAAGAAATAGTTTAGGTCTTAGATCCCTGCTGAGGCAGAAGTCTCCCTCTGATGACATGTGAGACAATTTGAAGCAGTAATATATATGACTTTAACACATCAGTTAATGTCTAAATGCAGAATGAATTGGATGCTTAATTTTCACTTACTCGTGTGTCCAAGGCTGCTGAGATTGTCACACTACTTCATGGTAAACGGAATGCAAAAATCCACTTAATGTAGATCCCTCATAGTATTTAAACTTTGCTAAGCTGGGCAAAGAACACCTTTCACACTGGTGCAGTTTTAGCCCTCTCTCTCTGCCAACCATTATCTGGAACTTACACAGGGCTCAATGGGGAAGTCAAAGGCAATGCCAGTAAAAGATAATCCGACATGTACTATCCAACTCCTGATGGTCAATGAAAAGATATTAAGCAATGTCGATAGGAATTCTCTGGCTAGTTGTCAGCACCCAGAATCTCTTACTGGATTGATATGATATTGGTGGCTTCTTTTCATTCCAGGATCTGTCTGAGGTAATGGGGTTTTTTATGTTTTGTAACATGCTTTTATACATTTTTTTTTCTCTCACTTGATCCTCAGTTCCACGTTACACCTGGACTTGCTCTATATATGTATGCTAGACACTACCTCTGTGCTCTCTTTGTTACCCTTAAAATCAGTTTTGTCCAGCTTCTTCTCTACATTTCTTTAACTGGTCGTTGGTGAGTTGTTTACAGCTGATTACAGCTGTAAGGTCTTCAGTGCCAAAACTTTGTCCCATCCATTATCACCCCATGCTTGCCTTCCTCTCCTCTGCATCCCATGTCTCCACTTTTCAAGGCCTCCACTGTTTTACAAGACCTGCATTTCACTGCATATCATCATCCTGTTAGTCATAACTAATGCATTATGCATAGAACAACTGCTTGTTATTGTCAGCTATATAAAACTCTGACTCATGATAAACAAAAGTAAATCAAATTAATTATAGACACCTGATAATTAGAGAAATTGCTGTCACAGATAAACCAAGTACAACAAAGCTGCAACCAGGTCATGGAAAGTTCAGATAAAGGCTGACAAACCTCAGTTCTTGCAAGCATTACGACCTGTTGCTGTCATTGGCAGTTCAGCATTGTAGGATTATAGAGCTAAAATTTAGTTAATGGATATTCATCTGGGAATGTTTTTTTAGGAACATATAATTTGGGTATTGTTTATTGCCCTCCAGAGAAGCCTGCTATTTCCATAGAGCAACATAAATCTTAGATGTTTATCTCAAGAAATTTAATTGTTTAAAGAGGGAAATGATCCCTGGAGATTTAAATGAAGTTCCAAACAAAGTTTAGCGTGCAGCTTGTGTCCAAGCCTCTGCTATTATTGTAGCTTTCTGTGATGGCTTTTGTCTTGCATGTAATTACTGTGTTGCCACTTTATCTATAACATGTTGGACTGTTGGTGCTTTAACAATTGCTTTAACAGGGTCCTTGACCCTCTTAGCACAATTTCCGAATTTTTCCTGCTTTTAAACAACATCAAATGCTTTGTTATTACTGGTTACTAGTTCTTTTCTGCCAGCAGGTTTCAGAATTGCAACAATATCTCTCTTGCAACCATCCAATGATTACTGTTATACCATCCATATGGCCTCTGGAGACATCTTGTGGCTGTGACCACCAGTACTGTGGTCCATATACTGGATCCATTCCAAATTAGCTTCCATTAAAAATCATTCCCTAGTAAGCAGAATTGTGAAGTCAGTTTTATTTTGTGAGTTCTTCATCTCAGTGGTTATACATTTTTGAAGCTGAGAGTGTCAGCATCAAGTATTGAAGCTAAGATACACAAAATTTGCATCTTTCTTTTCTGAAAAAAAATAAATCTAAGCATTAATATTCTTTGTTAGTCTGTGTAATATTTTCATTTTTAAGTCCATTTAAACTCAGACATCTAACAATTTATTACTGGTTTAAATTTTAATTAATGGCAGCTGAGCCTTGGTAACGACCTAAGTAAAATCTCTTAGTCCTAGACAGAGTTTAGCAATGAAAGATTATTTTGTTTTGCTCCCCATTCCTTCCCTTGACCTGTTCTGTTGCCTAATGGCCAAAAAATGGGGAGTTTTCAAAACACGACTGTTGTGAGATAACTGTGATTAGAAAGGTAACTTGATCCTTTGGTATGAATTCCGCAAATATTTGGTTCAGATGGCCCTACAATCTCCCAGATCTGTGAGGCAAGTAGAATATTGGCCTTTAACAAAATGATGTTAGACACATAGGCATAGGTAACAGAAACTGAGTAGTCAGTTTAAAGCAGTCTCTGTAAACCATGGAGTCTAGCTAGATGTTTAATTGATAAAAAGTAGGTGCCTACCTTAAGACAAACTGAAATGTTTTCTAAGATGTTGACTAAGATCCACTGACCAAATTGTTTAGAGCTTTGATGAATACTATTAAAGTTTAAACACTCAACAGATGCGCCTAGGAAACACCCATAATACCTACAGACACAAACATGTAGAAACCTAATTTATGTGAAGTCATCTCAAATTGAAATCCACTTTACTGCTTTAAACCACACAAATTTGGTTGAGGAGTATTTTGCATTTTAGTATATTTATATTGAAAGGCACAACTTCCCCTCTTCCTCCTCCCAAAAAATTCCATACTGACAATCACTATAATCAGAATAAAAATTCATTGAAGAAGTTGGATAGTTCCATTACTGACAATGTAACCATAGAAAAAGTGACCCAACTATCATTATAATCTGGTTATTTCCCTTGGTTGAAGCAGACCCTGACAGTACAGGAAATTCAATCCTAATTCAAAACCAGATATAATATTAATGTTTCATGAGAAAGATGTTCAGCATTGTTGATTTGCTTTTTTAAGCCTTGCACACTTAGAAAGAGTGATGTAAATGTTGTACTTAAATGAGAATTCAAACATCTTTGATTCCAATTGCATCTTCCAAATACCAGTCTTGCACAAAGCTAGCATTGGTCCTACTCAATTTCCATTTCAATCCAAACCAACTCACAGCGTATCCACTCTGTCTATATTAAGAGTGAAAAAAGAAAACTAGTTCTTATCCATGCTCAGTTTAGTAAAGGATTCAAAGGAATCACATCACAAGGCAGGAGAAAAAAATTTTTCTGTTTCTGTCCTGAAGTTGTTATAATATCCACAAAATTCAGCTACCTATGAAAAAAAGAAAGCAACACACTCAGAGCCTTACTTTATAGTTGACATTTCAAAAACCTTCATCTTAGTGATAATGGCACAGAGAATTTTCTGACTGGTATATCACAGCCATCAAAAAAGAGGGATTTCCTCAGAAATCACAGAAGAAAAGGACAATTCCCTAGCTGAGCTTCAAGTGGGAAACATTTTACATCTATTTGCTTTAGCACTTGAGACATTTCAAGCCATCTTCATAAATCTTTTTCCAGCATCACAGTGGTCAATAAAACTAAATGCGACCTTGTGCAGAATGTGCTAGATTTTAATTATAATGGGATTATGTTTTAGATTAGGGCTAAATGCATTATGCTGTCACCCAATATGTCAAAGCTGGCAAACATAGCAATGCTTGGCCTGCAACTCCTTTTTTTCCTGCAGTCTGTATCATTGGCCTGTAGCCTGATGCCTGAAGCTTTAAATTTTTTATTTTTTTAATGCACTTTTTTTTCTCCTTGGATGTGAGTTAGCCAAGCACTGCAATGTTAAATTTGTCAGAAAGTGTTTGTGTATATGTGTGTGCAGTCATTAACTCTAACACCTTACACATAATCTATGTTGATTGTTTGTTTTTGCTGTTTCAGACTAAAAAAAGCACAGATGAATCTGTATTTTCAAGCCTTCTATATATCTATGTACATAAACATATATATATTTCTAGATATAATAGATGCACATGTTCGTACACTAATGAATACAAACAATATGTATACGATATGCTACACTGTATTACAGCTAATTCTTATGTTTTCCTAAATGAAATGTAGGATTTTGCTTTATGAAAGCTATAGTATTTACTAGAAATAACAGTTTTAGAGCTTATTTTACAAAATCTGGAGGATTTTTTGGTTGAGAATTTTAGAAAATGGAGAGAACAGGGGAAAAGAATTGTCAAATGAAAACAAACTGTAAACTGCCATAGATGTCTTGGGAAATCTTGGTGTGAATTAAAGTAACCTGGAATGAAAATCCTTGCTCTGAAACAGACTGTGTGTGATTCCCTATGAAAATTCAAACATCTTTAGATGGCTGAAGTTAGGTAACTCAGACTCATATTTCATATTTGGAAAAAAGAAAGAAACAAAAAGGCATATATGAGAAACCTACCAAAACCAGAGTTTGGAAGGGAACTTTAAATTCTGAATATACTTCAACTCATGGCTGATAACTTTTGATGTTACTGTGAAGAGATTCCTCAATCTGTTTGTTGTTGTTACTCATGAATGAAATACGCTCAACAGCAACACAAGACCTCTTATTTATAATAAAATAAAAGTACAGAGAGTATAAGTCTGTTGGGGGCTGACAAGAAGGACTGGAATACTATTTCTGAAGGGAACTTACTTTTTGACAGGCAGTAAATTGATTGATCTTTAATCACCTCTTGAGTCCAAACAGGGATGCTAATAATACAAGCTTCCCTCCTCCCTTGTCTGTTTAGATTATCACTCCACATGTCATGACAAGCCAGAGATGACCTTGATTTTGGAGTGAAACTGTAACTTTACTAGATTACAAATAATTTATAACAACTCATTCTTCTGCCTTCACCTGGCTTCCTCCCACAGTCAAAAATAATTAGAAAGTAATTAAGCCATCAGAAGCAATGCAGGACTAAATTACAGTAAATTAATCTACTAGATAGCTGGTAAGAGAGTCTCAACTGCTGTAGGCGTTAAGGACAGAAAAGATGGGAGCAAAAATTATTTTGATAAGATCTCCCCACTGCGTTTCATGTAAATCAGTGATACTGATGCCGTAAGGGCGACAGATAAAAAATTGAAAAACAGGGAGTGAAGGGGAGAGGCAGCTTTACTGGTCAATGCCTGGGGATCCAAAGAGGAAAATCATAACAATGTCCCCATTTTTATAACATCTAGAGTGCCCATCCCCCATACTATCCAATTAAAGTTCATCTTACTTCTATGTTGCCCCGACATCCAACAGAATTGTCCCTTATTACTTAACCCCACCTATGTCCAGCCTCTAGTAGGCCTGGAAACCTAACTCTATGTTTTGTCTTATACCTCACTTGTCTGTACACAAGGATGCAAACACATGGGAACACAGGCTCTTCTAGCCCTAAATATTCCAAGTTATCCAGCTACCTAGCAAAAGGGAATTCTCCAAAATATTAAGCATACTCCTTAAGGCATCAATACGTCTTTTATGAATTGTCTAAAAGAATTTTAAAATATCCCTTGAATAAAGAAACTAAATACCACTGAACTTATCACCTCCACAGGCACTAAGAATGAAAGTTTACCTGAGAGATGCATTTGCCCTGCAACTTTGAACTCACCATTTTTCATCTACTTCACTAATTTATTATTTGTTTGTTTATTATTAGCTCCATGATCCTGTTCTCTCCAAAAGAATGCTTTCTGAGAGCAAGAATGAGGGACACAAGGAGGAAAGGTAGGAGGGATGTAGAGGGAGTGATATGGAGCAAATCTGAGAGGATAAATTCAATTCAACATGATGCAACAGGAGAGTAGACAGCTGCTGAGATCAAAATGGAGAAAATCACATCAGAACTGCATATTTTTATCAATAGATTTTAACTGCACTTTCTCTAAGAATCTAGCTATCTCTTCTCTAGAGTTTTGTCCCAAGTTCATATAACTGTAAGATCCCTAACACCCCAGAGAGGTTGTCCTGGTGACTCCTGTGTTCAGCAGCCCCTTCTAGCTCAAGATTTTCAACAGGAAGACAGTGCATGCAGATATGCTGGAATCCCTCTTTCCCTTCTTGCCACTTTACACTCCTCAGAGAACTACTGAAAGGTGTGTAGTTCTCTGTGTCATACAGGAGTTCCCAGCTGGTGCCAGGCTGCAAAAACAACTCTCACCTGCTGCCTTTCTGCACATTGCTGAGGGAGAGGAGAATGGAATAAGATGAAGTGGAACCTGTGCTCTGCCAAGACACAAAGTCTTGATGGTACCATGGGATTTGGGGGACATGTGAATGCAGCTCAAGGTGCAACCACAGAGCAGGAGGATGTTTCTAGCCTGGCTTTAAGCTCATTACTGCTGGCATTGTTCTGCCACTATGTGCAGACTGGCTGCTCAGATGCTTCTCTGTGGTCCCAGCAGGGCTGTGCAGCTTGTGTGAGCTCTGACCTCTCTGCACACAACTGCCTATTATATTTCAACTGCTTATTCCTAGGGAGTTCAGATATGACTTCACTGGAAGACCTGTTGGCTTCTAAAGCATATACTGCCACATCACCTATGGATCTCCTGACCTTCTGACAGGCGCTGTGACAGCTGCAGTCCTACACCTTCCTTCCTGGGCAATGTATAGCAGCACCATAAACTGGGGGTACCCTCTGGTCTTATGCTTGCTGTAGCTCTGCAGCTCCAGTCAAATTTGAAATGCAGCAACATCACTTTATGACCCACCCTCAAGTTTCCATGGTTTTGTGTCCAGCCCTTCTGCTGCTTTCATGTTACAGAGCTGAAAACTTTCCTGTGAATCTTCCTGCAACCCTCTGCAATCAACCTCAGCATTGTTGCTGGAGTTGCTGGAGCGTGTCCAGAGAAGGGCAACAAGGATGGTAAAGGGGCTGGAACACAAGCCCTATGAGGAACGGCTGAGGGAGCTGGGATTGTTCAGCCTGGAGAAGAGGAGGCTCAGGCGTGACCTTATTGCTGTCTATAACTCCCTGAAAGGAGGTTGTAGGCACGCGGGGGTTGGTCTCTTCTCTCAGGCTCCCAATGACAGAATGAGAGGACACAGTCTTAGGCTGCGTCAGGGGAGGTTTAGATTGGACATCAGGAGGAACTTTTTCACAGTGCGAGTGATTCCCCCACTGGAATGGGCTTCCCAGGGAGGTGGTGGAGTCACCGTCCTTGGATGTGTTTAAGGATAGGTTAGATGATGAACTTAGTGGTGTGGTTTAGATGGTTTAAATGGTTTAGATGGTATAGATGTTAGACTGATGTTGGGTAGGTTGTTAACCTAGGTAAAGGTTGGACTTGATGATCTCCATGGTCTCTTCTAACCTTATTAATTCTGTGTGTGTGATTGCACTGATGCCTGAAATCAGAGAGGGGGAAAAAAGTTCCAAACAAAGTTAATAGAGATAAAGAAAAAGTGCAGTTCTTTAATAGAATTCAAATTCCAGATTCCAAAGACATGCCCTAGGCCCCCTTATCACACTGTATTTATAATATTCATCAATCCATCCACCTGCTACGTCCACCAACCAACACCCAGCCTGACCTCTGCCAACTCCGGGGAGCCTTCCACCAGTTTGTGTTTTTTTGGATGATGGAACAATTAATATATACAAGTCCAAAATGCATCTGCAGGATATGGCTTATCTCTGTATTTTTAAGTAGTAGCTTTATGTTGCAAGCGTGAATGTTCAGAAGAATACAAGATTTTTAGATCACATTTTTCTTTCCCCAAACACTCAGCCTTTATTAATGACAAGGTCACCTTCAAAAAAAAAAATAAAAAAAATCCCTGAAACCAAACCCATTGTAGACTGACAGTGTGATATGTTGCCAATATTAAAACAAAACAAGGAGTTGGAAATGTCTCAATGAGAAATAAAAAGCCAAGGTAAAAGATAGTATCCAAGAAATTTACGGACATACTGCCTTTTGGAAAATCTTATCCATATAGTTGCCAACAAGAAAAAAATATCCTCAGCCAATGTGCAGAAACAGTCTAGATGACTACAGTGAAATCTTTACTTCATGCCAATATATTGGGTCAAGAAACACAAATCTGTGTCTTTCATCAGAGACAAATGTAATGGAGATAAAACTAAAATAATACTAAATTAATGCCAGATGTAATTTGAGATTAATTTTCCTTCACTATGAAGACCAAGGGTCAGGCCTTTAGTCTATACCACTTGCTTAAAATCGTTTTAGAGAAACAGGAAGTTCTTACAGGGGATTTATTTGGTTGCAACAGGTTGGCAGCACTGTTGGAAAAATGTTCTTAATACAAGGATATCAGTTCCAGACAATCATGTGCACCATTGCTGATGGAAGAACACACAGATGTTTATAGCATATAGAAGAGAAAGATGGATCCAAACTGCTCCTGTGACTTACTCAGACATCTTTACCTTGTAAACAACTTCTCTTGACTGTTTATACCTGAATTAAACGGTATTTTTATAACTCTGCATGAAGCCATGTGCTGCAAGCCCTTGCATGTGAAGGTGACAACTGGGAAGACTGCGGAAGGAGAGAAAGCCAAAGCTTACACAGTATTTGAGTTTTCTCTTAGAGACATCTAATTAGTAATCCAAAACAAAGTGTGAGAATAAGTTGGTCTTTGAAATCAAATTGGCACACATGTACTTATACAAATCCAGTTATCCTTTGGTTAGATTTCTTAATATTTTAGTAAAGAATTAAACATTCACAAATCTGAATCTTCAGTATATTCCAACCACTTGACTAGAAATCGTTTTCTGTGACAAATATGTGCATGTGCTGTCACAGTTGTTGATAGCTTTAAAGGGTTTACTAGGTCACAATTTTATCACAATATATTATTTTTTAAAAAATTTAAATTCTGACTGTCTCTTTAATTATCAAATTAACTGAAAAAAAAAATCATTCAATCTCTACTAAATGTAAATATGATCCTTTAGAGAAAACAGGGAGAGGTTATTATTTTTCCTGTCATTGATTGTGGTAAATGTCTTGATTATGTGCTATGGCTCCCTTGTTCTTAGTGCCTACAGAGAAGGGAAAGGAAAGAAGAAAGAAAAAACCAAACCAAAACAAACACCTCTGTTTTTCAAATCTTGCTTTCTGAGTGTAAGAGTAAATGTACTTGAAGAAATCTACCCTACCCTCTGTCTAGCAGTGATCAAAGGTTACTCAGGCCAGGCTGAATGGAGCTTTGAGCTCCATTGTGTCCACAACTGTAGCAAGGCATTGAAACTACATGATCTTTAAGGTCCTTTCTAACTCAAACCATTCTGTGATACTATGGTCTATATTTTTATGATTCTACCTTTGAGAAATCACCTCTGGAAAAGGAAAACCTATTCTTGTTTCCATTTCAGAAGACTTACAAAACCTTGTCAAATTCTTCTTGGGGATGGAAAAACTCCAGAAGTACATCCATGGAGACCGCTTTCTTAAACACATTCTCATCCTTAGTTGAGAATTTAAGTACAACAGAAGTAATCCAGCCACTTCTCTTGTAGTTAGTCAAAGCCATGGTGGAAAAGTCTGAGGAAAAGTGATTTTCTGAGGTTTGATATTTTCTGATAGGCTCAGGAAATGCCCTGAGTAGAAAATAATGAAAGGATAAGGGAATACTCTTGGCAAGCACATCTGCCTTGCTCTTTCTCTTTTTGTGGTCTGCTAATACCCAGTTAGACATAAACGCTTGGTCTAGTTGGACTCTTGATCTGAAAGAGCCTTTTTATGCTTTTAAGGGATAGTTTGTGACAAGAAATTCAGTAAGCTGCTCTTAAGCTGTAGACAGAAAGTCTCAGAGCTTTTATGAAAAGCAGTAAATCAACTCAAAGCAAAAAATATAATGACACAAAAATTCAGCAATACTGTTATTGATTTCTTAACAATCAGTCTCTTGGGATGTGGAGGGGATGTAATTACCCTTACCTCTTCAAGTCAACAATAAAAGTCTATGCAGCAACACATGTAATAGCAACATATTCGAAAACATTTCTGTTAAGAGACAAAGCTTATGAAGGAAGACCAAAAGCTGTATTTGTTGGACATGGGGAAGCCAACAATTTCTTGAACTCAATCTACTATGAAAGAAATGGGAACTATTATCTGCAAAGCCTTCAGAAGATTATAATTAAAGGAGACAAGCTTGAAAGTGGATTTCATGTTTCTTTCTATAGCCAGTGCTGTCAATTGAAGAAGCTTCAGTACTTTCCTATAGAGCCGAAGCCGCTCCCCGACACATAATACTCAGTGATTTAAAAGCCCACACCCACAGCTTTTCCCCTTGCATCATAGATTGATTGATGATGACAAGTAAATAAGATTAGCACCTCATGGGGACAACCTTCAGCTTAAATAAAGGATAAAACTACTTATCCTCCTCTAGTTCTTTCACCCTCTCCCAGGGGAATACACAAAGCGTCCTAAAACCTAGCTAGCTGAAACAATAATCCAAGCTTCAAGCTGGAAACTGTCAGACCCTAGAAGACCTTTCTTTGTGCACTTTGAATCTACCTTGGTTTTTTCCAAAAGCCAAAGAGTATTTTGCACTTAATTTCCTCAAAAAGGTGTAAAATGTGTCTCACTCGTTTGACTCTGGAAAAGCAATTTTTCATTTTTTTTCAGTGAAAGATGTTTTTTTTTTCTTTCCCACACAGACATCATATAAAAAGTAAGCATTTTCTGATCAAGTTTGTGGTGTTTTTTTGGTTTTTTCAAGCGTAAACTACCTCACATGCTGAAAGCAATACTTGTGCCTGAATCTAGGATTTAAGCAAAATATTTCAAAGGAATTAAATTTAATTATCTTTCCTATTCCATGGCTGATCCCCTCATAGTAAAATAATGGCCTTTAGTGTGAGCTTTTTTTAGACATTTCACCAGTCAGTAGTAAACATAATACTCCAAAGGCTGGCTGTATGGGGCTGAGCTGCTGACTAAGGTTAAACCACTAAAATAAAGTAGTTTTGCTATGTTCAGCACAAAGTTCAAGATACTCAGTAACGTGGGATCAGGCATATGCTGCAGCAGTCACATGGGAGCACAGGCTATAGATAAAGAAATTCAGTGGAATAGATATTTGAGGAGTTCCACCAGATGTAGGTGAAGTTGAATCCACTCTTATGAATTCCTGCATGGTCCCTTATTCCTGATCTCAATCACAGGTTGAGGTATACATTATCTGATCTGTGGAGGTTCTGAGAATGCCTTGTGGTATGAAATGTCAGTAGGAGTTTCGATACTAAGACATACAGTATGAGATCAGATCAGATCTTCTGAAAACTCAAGTAATAGCTTTTAGATTTTTCTTAAACACAGGAGACTGACATATTTGAAGGTTTTGAGGTTTATATAGTGCATACAGTATAATAAGAATCAATAATAACAATTACACAAATCTGATAAGAAGAGCAATTTCTGCTGTGTAGTTCCTGGCTATTAGATTCGTGTCTTACACTGAGAATTTTATGTAATCTTTATATAAAAAATTCCCTCATACTCATGAGCTTGAAGAGTTACACAAAACAGTTTTAACAGAGGCAATTATTTTTGGACAACATTAATCAATTCAAAAAACACTTACACACATATATTTGCCACAAGCATGTCTACTGTGTGCTTAGTAATTCAAAAATATTAGCTGGCACATAAATGGTAAAAGGCTCTGGATTTATTCAAGAACTTACTCTGGTCTATGGACCATTTCCTGTACAGTTGTCTTTGTACATGCACCAATGATGGTGAGGTAATTCCTAGAAGCAAACTGATATCCCATTTTTAACAAACCATGACTTTATTTTACAAGACTCTCAAATTTTTCAAACCTTGAGGCAGGAGTCTCTTTTTTATTTTTTTTTTTTCTTCCCTCTCCACTTTTTCTTTTAAAAGTCTTAATTAATCTTTATTCCCAGGGAATAATATGGAGACTTGCAAATTCATTAAAAAGAAAAAAGAAAGATTTGAACAACTGTAATGATACCATAATATCATAATTAGAGATGATCATTAAAGTATCATTATTTCCATCTTGGGTTTAATTTGTGTTGGTGACTGAGAGAAGTATCCTTTCTTTAGTTTTGTCCTTGCCCTTGAAATGTGATGCTCATGACAGACAGCACTTGAGAAACATTGGCATGCAGTACCTGATAGTCCTGTCCTCCTTTTACATATGCATCTTGTGTATAACTCTGTTCCCATCCAGGAAGGACTTGTTCTTCTGAAGTCTAAGCAAAGGCACTGCCATTTCATAAAACACATCATCCACTCTTTTCCAAGAACTGGCAGTGGCATATAATCCTGTGCTGATTTATGTTGGATTTATGCAAAAAAATAATTTATATACTTTTTGAATTTTTTTGTATGCAATTACTATGCTTCTGGCTTTCACAATCTTTACAAAAGATTGATTTTTGACCATTCCTTCTTCAGCTGGGTTTAGCCTCAGCTGTGATGCAAACAGCCTGTGACCTGACAGAATATTAATCTCTTCACTACTCCCTTGGGTTGAATAATTCTTTCTGTCTTAAGAACAAAACAAGTCTCAATATTTTGTTTAGTAAATCATTTAACAGGGTCACAGTGAATGGATGTCCAGGTTAAATGATATTTATTATAAAGTATAAACAAGCTCTCCTGTGCACATCCCTAATCTGGGTAAAGAGCACTTGCCATCAAGAGTCATTGCTTGCAAAATGAGGATCTTCCACATGAAGTGATTTCCCTTTTTTAACTGCAAAGGTTTGCAGAGACTGATAGTCTTTTAGGGGAAAATACTCTTGACAGATGGATTTGAATATCTCTGTATGAGGCAAGGTCAGAGACAGCTAATTTCAAAAAATGGAGACATCATTTTTGCTTCTAGAGAATGTAGCTCTGAGTGTTTTCATATTTACAAAAATTATATTTTAAAATAAGTTAATTTTGTCTGATGTAATCAATGTTGATATCAGAGCACTACACACAGAGGTCTAATTAATAAGTAGCAGTGTCTTGTTTTCAACCATCAAGCTCCCTAAAGAGTGGATACTTAAATACTCATCTATTCATCCTGCCAGAAAGGGAAATGTTCTCTCTTTTAAAGTCACAGATACAGGTACAGGACAAAGGCTTGGACCATGATGTAAAGGGTTTGTAGAGCTGTAATTGCATGAAACCAAGTCTTCCTATTCCTGATCAACTTAAATGTGGTGTCATAACATTAATAAGGGTGTTAATTAGATTAGTATCGTAGCAAAATACATATGTCAATCTTTGTCAGTATTCTTTGAACAAGTTGTCAAAATTCAAACCATGATTTAACAGATTAGAATTAAGGGACAGCTTAAAGAAAACAAAATGAGACCAAAAAAACACATCAAAATGAAAAGAACCTCCAAACAATAACAAACCCCCTCCACTATAAAGTGGAATTGCTTAATAGATAATAGTTAATAAATGCCTTTTTAGAAAAGGCCTCTCCCTATTTTCTCTCCTAGACCTGGTTAAGGTATACCAATGCAGTTTTTCAACAAGAAAGCCATTTTGCCCTCAGGGATGATGGATTTTGTTCCAATTCTTGACAGAAAATGATAAAACTTGGTAAAACATGACCAAGTGTGTCAGCTGTCCTGCTCAGCTGCTCACTCAGTCCACTGGAGTAATGATGCAGCCACTGCCTGTGTGTTGCTTCCTCCCTTATATCTCCACTGACACTTTCAGGGCGTCATCCCTGCAGGTGTTACCATAAAGAAGTGAGGAATGACCTGAGAAAGCAACGTAAAGATGCAGCAGAAGCAATAGAGTGCAGTCCTTGGGGTATGGGATAGCGAAGCAGCTGGCCTGAGCTTGTGCTTCTCCTGTCTTTGCCTTTCCACAGAGCCCCCTTCTTCACTGTTGAGTTTTTCTTTATTTTCCACCAAGCTCTCTCTTTATTTTTGATTTCTCTTTGCTAAATCCTTAATCCACATCTGCATTTGCTTAATTTTCAAGCCAAATAACTTAAACACCAGGAACATGTTCTAATTTTTGTCATTGAAATGAGGCATCTTCCTTTCAATTTCCCCTTAGTCTCTCTCTCTCTCTTCCATATTTTATTTTTTTTAAATTATTTTTCTAATTTTCAGTTTTAACTCTTCATTTTTCTTCCATAGGAAAATTCTTTACATGGTTCCTTTTCCCGCATGAGCTGCTTCTCTGACATACTGTAGAGCCCTGAGAATTGTCCCAGTATTCCTTTGTTATTCTTTTCTTGTCCTGCCGGTCCCTGTGGTAGCAGTTTATGTGACCACACAACATAACAATATCTTTTAATCCAGCTTTCCTGATTAGGTTGTAACTTGTGTGGAGTGTAAGAAAGAAGAGGAGTTCGTGGTTTGATTTACAAGTCAATCCTGATTCTTCATGAACAAGTACATTTATCACTGATATTTTCCTGACTTTTCTACACAAAATTTACTTTGCTGTAAACCAATCTTTACACCTCAGGACTGAAGTATTACAGTTAGGAATAAAGCATTATTAAACACATACAGCCACACACACACATATACACCTTGTTCTAACAAAAAATTTCATTTCCTAATTTTATTTTTGCCCTTTTCCCATTTAAACATGCATATGAATCATTACTATTGCAAAGTGAAATAAACTAAATACCAGAAATTACTTTTCTTGTTATTATTGAGCTTGGCTTTGTAATCACATTTTTACTGAAAATTTTAAAGAGTTGAACATTTTTTTTGTTGTTCCTTAGAGTGTGTGTCTGTGAATTGAAGTACAGGGAGTACAACTCACTTTTTTTCCTAAGAGAAAAAAAATACCAAATGTATATTTGTTTTGAACGTACACCTTTAATTCTATATTGCAACGGTGAATGTCTGAAAGAACTGAATGAATTGCTGAAAAGTCTGGTTATATTTCTCCTCAGTTCTTATAAATTTAAATACAGAAACAAGGTGGAGGTGATAGAGCTTATCAACAGTAATATTTTAGTTCTATCAGAATGCCCGGGGAAGCGGGAGCATTTTCATCTTTGCTCTTGCAAAATTCCTCATGCAGGCACTCATTAGAGTTCATTGCATCCCAGACTAAACATCTTATGGAACAGTAATTTGGTTCCTGTACTTCAACCCTCCTTGCCCATCACTGTGACTTCTGCCTAGATTTTTTTTTTCTAGGAATATTTTTTAAGTTAAAATTCTGAGTTACACATGAAGCATGTTGAAGTGGGTCAGCGGGCTGTGCAGAAAATGATCAGTGCAAGCTCATGGGATGGTATTTAGACAGACTAATTTCCACTTGTGATATGTGATTAATGTTGTCTGGATATCAGCCTTCAGAGGAGCTTGACAACACAAAATATCAAATAAGTATATTTAGGAAATGGAAATTTTGGTCCTTATTCCCTAGAGTAAGACATGGGATTGAGGATCCTTAAACTAAAGAGCTCCTTTTCAGAAGTCCATATTTTAAGAATTTCACACTAAATATTCATAATCTTTTTAAAAGGAATCTACTATATATTACCTGCCTTCAGCAGTATCAGTCAACAACAAATGCATCAGATACTTATAAAGGAACGTGAAGGATCACAAACTAGTCAGGCTTATTTTGGCAATGCCAATCATGGTACTTACCAATCAAATACAATTGTTCACAGTGTCTGCCTTCTAAGACACCACTGTTAAGATAAGAACATGTAAATATTTTCATAAATTATATAGCTTGCTTCTGTCAGCTCCTTGAAGGTACCTTTGAAGGGCTTCAGACATTAGGAAACCTTCTAGACTGCCGGAATACTCTTTTCTCCTAAAAAAATAAAAATAGAGTTTTACAGAGGATAAGCAGAAACTCAGTGGTAAAAACTATATTGAGCAATAATCCCTTTGTCCTGAAGTACCACCTGATCACTTAGCAACAGCAACTTGAAAAAAGATAATTTTTTTATATATTTCATGTTTTTTAACCACAGTAGTTATTAATCTATCCCTTCTTTTTACTATAACAACAGCTCCCTTATTGCTGTCCCTCATGACTGGTCTCACAGAACTGTTACTTAGCCACTTGGTGTGGAAAATAAATATTATTTTTTAGCTGAATATGCAGATATTTGGTACCACATAATTTTTAGGCCCTCATGAAGACAACCATGCTTTTGTCTGGGAGAGATCTGTGTTTCATTAATGCTGTTGCTCAAATACTTTAAGCAAGGCTTTTAGGTATAGAAAACTTTTTTTAACTTCAGGTGAGTGTATTCTTAATTTACACTTTCTTCTACATCCAGCGGATTCTTGATGGCAACTGCAAATTTAGGGGGGGGAGTGGTGGGGAAAAGAAGATGTGGACCCTGTCAGAAGGTCATGACTTGTGTATTGTTCTAGAAATAAACCAAGTCTTTGTGTGATGCTGGGGTTGAAAAACGTACATACTCTCTGTGAAAGAGGATGAACTGAAAAGGCTTCCCAAACCAACATTTCCATGCCATGACAGATCTTTGAATCACCACATTGGATACCTAGAACACCTAGAATTGGATACCTAGCTTCCCAGCAAATTGCTGGAAACTGCTCAAATTAATTGAGCATTGTGTGCAGCTAGACATTTTAGTCTAGTTTTAGGGCTAGTGTAATATCATTTCTTTAAGAAGTAAGACTGCAATGGACTGCAGAAAAAAAACATTAATCCTTAATTCTAGGCTGTAGGAAAAGGAGAGTTGTTTTCCAGAACTTTATAATGGCATTCAATGTCATTGCCTTTATTTTAATTTATTTTCTATAAAAATAATTTATAAATATACTTTATTAATTTAATACAATAGAGGCTATGTAATATGGAACATATTATATAATACCATATAATAAAATACATTAACATATAATAGTATGTAACAGTGTGAAATATTCACTATATGAAATTTATAATACATATTGAATGAAATTTTAAAATATTTTCTACTCAGTGTTCTTTGAGATTTTATACTATCCTGATAAGTTCAACATCAAGCAAACACCTCATTCCCCTTAACTCATGTAATGTCTTTGTATTCTTTAAAAAACAAATGAAGACATCAAAAATACCACTCCACACAAAAAGAAAGTCACGACGACAACAACAATAATGAAATAAAATTAAAAAACCAATCCCAAAAGAAAGCAAAATTTAATATAATTAGAATAGGAGGTATAGAATATACACAATAATTTTTCTCGATTCTGATGTCCTTAATTATCTTCCCAACTGTCTCATGAGGCTTTGTGTATATTAAGAGGAATCCAATGGAGTATTGCAGGTTGGTTTTCCTGACATTATTGAGCAGTTAAGTATCATGGGTTAAACTACATTTATGCTATGTGCTTTAGAGAAGTTTTCACTCTCTAATGTGGGTAATAACCTGGTCAATAATGCATTGTGATTAAATTTTCACAATTGTCTTATTATTTAGCTTAAACTGTAAAAAGATGTCTGCTGTGAAACAAAGTCTGCACATAAATCACATGAATCCAAATCAGATAGATGGTCCAGCGAAAACTTAAAGGCAAGAGTCAGACATGCCTACAGTGAGGGAGACCAGACACAGCACAAAAAACACATCAGGGCTGTGTTGGAACTTCAAGGAGAGCATAGAGATGCTCCTGCCAGACACTCAGACTCCACTAAAACCAATGGAGATCTCTCCTCTGACCCACCAGAAGATTCGCGAATCTAACCTTAGACAGTAGCATGGAACAGAAATAGAGAATTATATCCTCGAAAAGGGCACATGTGTATATCTGCTTATGTGGTAAATGTCTGTACTTGGTTTCTCAAGGACACAGTTACACCTACAGCATATGCAAATGTTTTTGTTGTTTTGCAGTTCTGCACCCTTAGGCACTTTCACCAGAGGGAATTTAAAGTCTTGTCATTTAAATTTTAAAGGTCTGTCCAGAGCTTGTATTCCTCATGCTATGACATGTGATATTCACTGACAATCTGCCCTGCTAATTCATCCATAATTTAAATCAAATTGTAACAAAATATTAGTTTTCTTAAAGCCTGTGATTTTTATCAGAGAAAAGGGAGAATTCCTATTGGATTCTAAGGCCTTATGTAGTTACATAGTGCCCTTTGCAGTCTTTAAAACTCAGAAAAAAAGGACAAGTCCCATCTCCAAGGCCTAGCACAGAAGATACCTCTTCTGAGGCAGGTGGCATCTCAGTACAAAATATTTTATGTATCATCCTTTCCTTTTGAGGAGGATAATGTATTTTATTCAGATAATTTAAAAATACATATAAAGCACTTTTTTTTTTTTTTTTAATCCAAAGTTTATCACCCATGGATAACTGATCACAGAGGACCTGAAGGGCTATTATGGATTTGGCTGAAGAAGAGTGAGTGAGCAGTTATGATTTCTGAAACTTCAAACTCAAGGACACAGTGTCCCAAGACATCTCAATAGTTGCATGAGGACAGGCACCTGAAACACAACTTACTTCACATAAACTGCAGGTCCACCACACCTGATCTCCTTAGATTATACATTTTGATGACCACAATTAATCCAAATCTGTGGAGAGGTCATGATTTTGGATTTGGAGTTCAAATGCTCCTGTCAGCCAAGAAGGTTGCATATAGTACATGGCTCAGTCAGATCATGGAATCATAGAATCATTAAGATTAGTAAAGACCTCTAAGTTCACCTGTTCCAACTGTCAACCCAGCACCACCACCATGTTCACTACTAAAGCGTGTCCTCACGTTCCATATCCATACACTTTTTGAACACTTCCAGGGATGGTGACTCCACCACTTTTCTGGGCAGTCTGTTCCAAAGCTAGTATCTAATATTAACCAGCCTAACCAATCTGAAACATGACCAGCATTTTTTGCATACTGGGTATTTAAGTGCTGGGGACTGGGGGTCTCAGACTGGCAAAGAAAAGAAGAAATGAGAACTGTTTCAATCGCAGCATTTGAACAATAGCAAGACAGAGTGGTGGCAAAGTTGTGTGAGCACTATGTGATTGTGCTTTAGAAGCATAAACTATGAGACCACATCCGGTTTGGTGCCTGAGGCATTTTCCATATCCTGATGCTCTTCAGAAGTGATCTTGTCTGGAAATAAGACCTTTGAAACAATATTTTTTCACAGTAAATAGAAATGTGTTTTTATCTCCATAAATTCTCTCCAGAGCGTCCTGTGGATTTGTTGTCTCACAGATCTGTGTGTCTAACAATCTTCTGTTCCACTTACAGCAGGGAACCCATACAGCAAACCCTTATCACATCCCAAACAGAATCTGAATTTGCTAAGCCATTATAAAAGAAAATTAAAACTCTCACACTTTTTCTTTTCTATGTATGATTTGGTTCATATAATTAAAAAAATATGTATAAAAATAACAACAAAACATAACCAAGCACTAGTGAGTAGAAATGAGAATATGATTACTTCTGTTTTCTGTGGTTTATTCTCATGCAAATGAGGAGCTTTAAGTTTCAGCAATTACTAGAGTATAGCTCTTCAATCACTGGTTTTATTTGTTAAGAATGACAACAGTTTGTAAGAATGGTGCAGAGGCAGGAAGGATAGAGAGGAAAGGGGGAAACAGGTTTCTAACTCACAAGCTCACATTCTGAATATTAGCAAATTAAGGCTGAAACAAGAATTTTGACAAATATCCTCTTCTTTTCTCTGCATGATGATGATTCTCTTGGGAGATCTGGGCAACTAAATTGTGTTCAAATAAGAAACCATAGCCACATATTCAAAAGAAAAAAATTTCTGGCTATTTTGATGTTTATCTATTTCATAAACCAGTCATTAAAGGGAGATAATTTAAAAGAATGTCTTGGTTTAAAGACAATTATATAAGTAAAATCTGAAGACATGAGACCACAAGATAAAGAAAAGAGAATAGCCACTCTTTAATTATTTATATATATGTGTGTATATATATATATACCCATATATATAATATATCTAAATGAGAGACACACAGGACACAAGAAAAACAATACCTCCAAAACCACTGAACAACCTGTAGGGAACAGAAGAAAATCACTGTCCCCTGTCAGAATTGATTTATATATGTCTGACCCATTTTGGTGGTCATGGGCAAGTGGCAGCCACCGCCATGGATGGCAGGTGGAAGACCAAGACCTCTTCACAAACTGACGAAGCTGGTCAAGCTGAATCCAAGCAGAGAGCTTGCTGCAGTCATACAGAAAGCGTGACATCTGAGCAGCATGGTAAAACTAGACCCACGTGCACCAGTTTTGGAACACATCATTCCCCACACACCTGCGCACTGTTTCCACATGCTGGCAGCCCCAGGAGCCACAGGTAGAGCAAGAAAAACAGGGCAGCGCCACCAGGCTGACACCCTGCAGTGACTGCCGCATGGCCAGTGCCAGGACATGGCCCACACCCCACTGCTCGTCCATGGCCCTGCCACATGATCGGCCCATGGGGTCCCCTCACCACTCCAGCAGCTGCACAGGATCAGCAGGGCCATGGCAGGAGGGGCAGCACCCTCACCACGGTGACACTGCTGCCAAGCTGTGCCACCACCTACCCTGTCACCAGCCCTGTGGCTGCTGCGCTACTGAGCTACCTGTGTTTCCCCTGCCACTGCTCAGGCTGCAGCTGAGCAGCATCCACCAGGCGAGGCAGGGAGTGCAGCAGCACTGCCTCTGCCCAGCCCCTGGAGAGAGGGCAACGGTGCACAGCTGGCACCTGCCAGCCCTGAGAATGAGGAGGGAGCAGAGCAGCCCCATCCTGCAACCCCCTCACAGTGAAACAGAAAATAAAAACCAAATACCAAAACCATAACAAAGAAATAAGGCAGAGTTCTGTCTAACTATGCTGCATGGGAAAAAATGCATTAGTCAACATCCTGGAATAGACATTTATAAGTCTTTCCTCCCTCTAATTAATGCGTTCTGACTTCTTCTGAATCACTGAGAAATTAAGACTTACTCATTTGTTAACTTTAGGTGTTTGCATTTTGTTTTCCTTTAGCAATTGTCTCTGAGATTGTGAAAATATATGACCCTTAATACTGATATACTGACACATCTAGTTTAATTTATATAATATCCAATAATACTGGAAAAATCAGAATGTGATTTAGCTCTTTTCTTAGCTCCAGAAAAGTTCATAGTCCATAGTGCACAGTAGCTGGAATGACATTTTATTAAAACAGTTGTTGAGCCCTGAGGAGCCTGACAGTAGCAAAGAAGTGAATAAAGAGGTCATGAATTTTTTGTAGAGATGAAATCAACCTGTAGTGTTCATGAATTATTCACTGAATTTTGAAAGGTGAATCCTGGGAAACATCTCATCAAAGCACTCTTAAGATGAATTGTCATGAACACTTACCTACTGGTCTTGAAAAACTAGCCTGATCTTGTTTCAAGCATATGTTCGGGATCTTTCTTGCAATAGTGCCAAGTCCTGGGTTGTTAGATACCTCTTGCCATCAAGTTTCATCTTAAAATTCATTTCTCCTATGAATCCTACCAAATCTTTGAGAGTGAAAAGACACATGAAATGTTGTGGTACCTTTATGATGTTTGTGTTTAATTCAGTTCTAGTTTGGACAGCTTCAGTTTCTGAAGGTATACACATTCACAAATGGTTAAAATCATTTACATACCAGAGAAGTAGATAGGGATATTCTAAGTCATCTTAAATACAACAAAAATGTGTTTAGGAAACTAATGAGGTCTAATCTATATAGTCAGTGATATCTGGAATGCTTTCCAGAGCAAGAGCTTGTATCTGGTCAGCTGTGTGGCTTTCTAGACAGGAGCTGAACTGTTTACTATATCAGACAGTGTTGCTAGACTATCTTTTTCAATTGTTTCTAGCTCTTTTTTTATTTTACACTATAAATTCTGAATGATTTTCACAGAACCCTGACTACCAAACAAACATTCTTATCTACGAGATTGAGGCAGTGTGTACCTTAGGATCTCTCAATGGAAAAATAAGACATAAAACCAACTCCACATGCTCAAAGATCTCATATAAACCATGCATTACTTTCCGCATGTTTTTCTTTCTCTCTCCAATGACTATTGAAGAAGCCTGAAATATTACACATAAGCAGCATGCATCCATGCCTCAAATCCTTGATGCAAGTCAATATTCAGTTGACGGTTGGACCCGGTGATCATGGAAATCTTTTCCAGCCTTGATGATTCTGTGATTCTAAGTTCTTTATTTTACATATAGAAATCTTTTCACATAGTGAGGCTTTGAGTGGTGATGAAGCTGTTTTCCCCTGGTTATTAAGAGGAGCAATAACCATTCTGATCTCAAACATCTGTGTTGGGATGGCACTTGGGGATGGTGAGGTCCATCACCATCAGGTCCTTGCTGAAATGTTTGTTTGGCATTCTGTGTTAGTAATAATATGTAACAAGTTTCCAAAGCTGTATTTAAATATTTTTTTTCTCTAAATATTTAATGTGTTTCAGAGCTCTCAGGTGGATGGTAACACCACATCTGTGGCCAGTTGGTGCCTAGGTGAACTTGTGAGGGGAATGACTGAAACGCATCCCACAAAAAGGGTTTCTTAGTTGTTTTTTTTTTGCATCAGTCTGACTACCACAATATATATGGATCATAGTTGAAAATGAACAAAATCTGTCAGTGGCAATTTTCCTGGTTATTCATGAACTTTTCTGTGCCAAACAGGTCTCTGTCAGCTTTGTCTAAATGGGACAAGAGAAACATCAGAGAAAAATGAAAGGCCCCAACAACTTAACAGTCCCATGACATTGATCAGGAAGCAGTTGAGAAGCATTAGCCATAAAAACATGTGTTTTAGTAGTAGTACTTTTTGAGTACAATATTTTTTGTATGATGTGACTCTCTAAAACCTCTGCAGGTGTGTGCATACAAAATTTTGTTTAGAGATCCCTAACAGCAAAACGTCATTAGAAGTGTCACTGATCTAAGTGATGTATGAATCAAATTTGAATTTAGTTAGATCTACCATCTTTTGTGTTATCACTATTTCAGTGCTACAGGCATTTATCATATATACAGAAATACAATAAAAGTTCAAAATGTCAGCCAAGAAATCACAGTAGTCTCAGTTGGCTGGCTCAACTTGGGGAAAACAGAAAAAGTAGGAAGGAAGGAGAAGGGAAGGGAGAGGGAAGCCTGGACAGTAAAGAGTTAAAGCATTGCTACATTTCAAACACTAACAACTATTCAAGTGGGCAAGTTAGAGCAGGATGTGCTTGGAAAGGGAGACCACACAAAGCTATAGTATAGGACAGGAGTCCTTAAACTTTTTAAACAGGG
>VXBA01001780.1:53690-72467 GCA_013399895.1 Serilophus lunatus | reverse complement strand
GGTGCTTAAACCACCACAGTATATAAACAAAAAACTCAGCAAAACCAATTAACCAACCAAAAGAAAAACAAACAAACAAAACACAACGAACAAACAAGAATAAAACCAAAACTAAATAAAACCAGAAACCCCCCAAAATCAACCAGGGTCTCCTTTCCAAATGAGGATGATCACTGCCTGACATTGTGGGACATGTTAGGAGATGCAATGAAGGGCCTTTTGGGATTGCACGTCACTTATGGGGTGTTTAGAAGATGAACCAAAGGTGGGGAAAAGGAAGGATCAAAGTGGTTTGCTGAGGCATACACATGGTGAAACAGATGGATAAGGAAATAAAAGGGCCTAGGTTGCATACAAACGTTACTGATCAGAATGCTTCCCTGGCCATGCCTGCATTTTCATCACAATCTTTCCTTCGTTATTAACTCTTTTCCTGCATGAAGGGATCTCTTTTTTGTATTCTCATGCATGTATGGAGGTCTGACACTCAGGGACCTCAGGAAGTAGACCATAGGTCAGAGGGCTTGTGTGTCTGTGGTGCCAGAGATCAGAGTAGCACGTACTCTGCAGATAGATATTAGTGTGTATTCACTAACGAAAATCGTGCTGTGGTAGCAGACAAGTACAATAGGAGTCTTATGAGCCACTGTATTGAAGTGGTTATAAATCAGACTTGGATACTGCAGAGAATAAAATCTTGATGTTGGCTACTTATGTGGTCAGAGGTCCAAGTGAGATCATTGGTCTCATGAAACATGACCTATTTGCATATGTGTGTCTTTGTATCTGATGCATATGAAGATGATAATATAGGAGACCTTCATGGAAAATATCTTTTTTTACAGCTAAAGTCCTATTCATAACACACAGAAGAATGGAAAGATTTCTGCATATGCTGTCTCCCGCTGTGAAATGGAAGTTTTCCAAGTATTAGAAATAGAACACTGAACCGTATGTCTATGTATCTATGTATGCATTCCATCAGGATAAAAATAAAAATTACAATTTTTACCTCATTCATCATATCTTCATCATATGTCATATCATCTCAGAAAGCTGCGATGGTCGTTTGAGAACATATTCTTCTCTCTTTACTCCTTTTTTCATTAGTTACAGACAAAAACCAGACCACAGGTTTGTCAAAGCTGGTCACTCACAGACTTGGCTAAACTGCATGTTTAACTGTTAGACAGCTGAAGTGGATCATACCTTGGTGTAAGGGAAATTATATTTTGGTGTATGTTTTTCTTTAGTTATTCACATATTTTTAATTTTAAAGGCTTATGAATAGGTATATAATACAGAAGCTTTTAAAATCCAGAAAATTTGTGCATGCTTTCTACAATTAATTTTTCACATGAAAATAAATATATGTAGTAGGTAATAGTGATGGTCTAAAACTGTTGTACTAAAAAAGAATGGTTTTGTTACTTTTTTAAAAATTATTCTCAGATTTAATTTCTGAAGGCTTTTAAAAGAGATTTAAAATATTTAGTTAAGCTTGTGCTTTTTTTCATTATGAGTCAGGTACCTTTTCTGTACCCTTCTGATGTTTAAAGATCCATAAATCCTTGGAACACTATCTTAAGAAGTGTGTACTAAAATAACATCAGTCCTCTGGAGTCATAATTATCTGGTAGAGTGCTGGGCAAAAGAGTGGTAAAAAGTAAAGAATTGAAGCATATCCTACATATTTTCAAGGTTAGAACTACCAAAGTCAAAGAGCTATTTTTCTTTGTGTCTCTGGGAAGGGGGTGGGAGGAGATTTACCTTTTTTTTATTATTATTTTTTTTTTTTGCTTAAATTTTATGGTATCTATCCACTGTAAATTCACAGGAAACTTTGATGTGATTTTAGTAAACTGTGGTGGTGTGTATTTGTATTACATGGTGTTTGTGATATCAATATTTGGAAAAATTGCTATC
Organism: Serilophus lunatus; assembly: GCA_013399895.1. Classification (NCBI taxonomy): domain Eukaryota; kingdom Metazoa; phylum Chordata; class Aves; order Passeriformes; family Eurylaimidae; genus Serilophus; species Serilophus lunatus. The sequence continues at coordinate 70,541 of VXBA01001780.1, read as the reverse complement.
AAAAATAAAGATTTGTATTATGTGTATGTCACAAAATGATGTAAAGAAAGAATAACTCAAATCAATGTTTATCTGAATGAGTTTGCTGCATAGCTAACAAATGCATAATTTAAGAACACTCACTGCACTGATGGACATAAAAGCGGAATTACCTTTTTTTTTTTTTTCCTGATCTTTGGAATCAGATCATTGGGTCCCAATGACAACATCAGACAGCAAATAAAAATGTTAATATGTGCAAGGAGAGATCATACCAACTTTTTGTTTCTTTTTGATTGATTGTTGTTAGTTTTTGATTTTTTTTCCCACCAAAATCATTTCACATAGAATCTGGAAAATATTTTACGGACTTTATTCAGAATTTTCAAGTTATGTTGTTTACAAGTTGACAAATGCAACTGTTCCAGTGTTTCGCCACCCTCATTGTTGGTTTTCCTACACTCCCTTAGTTTAAAACCATTACTGCATCACCACAGTTCCTACTATAAAGTTTGTTCCCGTGTTCCTTATAAGCCCCCTTTAAAAACTGTGTTTTCAATTGTGCAGTAAATATGACTTTATGATTCAGATTTTAAATGACCAAAGAACAAGATATTTTTACCTTTTCTGTTAACTGAAACTTCATTTTAAACTACTTCCCATTGACAAATTTTATTACCACAATAATTTCAATAAGAAATAAAGAGAACAGGAATATTTCATATATGGAAAATAGTATACCTATTTTTTAAATTGAAATTATAATCTCATAAACACTGATAAACTGAATTATTTCACAAAATTACAAAAATGATTTACAATTGAAGGAACGTTTCGATATCCCTGATATTCAGACAGAACATCCTGCCTTTCATTTGGTTTCCACTGCTTCTTGTCCCATCACTGTGATAATGAAATGAGTCTGGCTCCATGTGCTTTATGGCCCCCGTTCAGATATTTACATACATTGATAAGATTCCCTCTGAGCCTTCCCCAGGAGAAACAATGCCAACTCTCTCATCCTTTCCTCATATATGAAGTAATCCAGTGGGGTCATCATCCTTCTGGCCTTGTGTTGGATTTGTTTCATGAAGTCTATAGTTTTTCAGGTACTACAGTACCTAGAACTGGACACAGTACTCTAGATATGGTCTCACCAGCACTGAATAAAGGGAAAGTATCACCTTCCTTGAAGTGTTGGCAGTGCTTTTCATGATAAACCTTTTCTGCAAGAATATGTTACTGACTCATGTTAAATTTAATGTCTACCGGGGGCCACAGGTCTTTCTGAGCAAAGTTGCTTTCCAGTCATTTTGCCCCTTAAGATTATTCCTCCCCAGGTCCAGAACTTCTAATTTCCTTTTCTTGATCTTCTGAGTTCTCCATGGAGTCTTCCAAATAGATCTCTGAAGTGATTACAGTCTACTGGAAGTTCTGAAATTCTGCATTTTTTCCTACTCCCTGCTTTCAAGATCTTGAATTTCATTGTCACTGCATCCAAAGCTGTCCACTACTTTCATATCCATATCTGATTCTTCCTCAATCACCTCTGTCAGGCAAGTTGTCAGAGTAGTCCATAAAGTTCCTAGATTATTTGTACACTGGTATGCTGTCCTTTCATCCGATATCTACTATAAGGACCAAAGCCTGTGAATGAGAATTTTTCCTTTGGTTTCAAGGAGACTCATCTGCTGTTTTTTCCTCATCGAGAGACTACAGCCATGGGCAGCGCCTGCTGGAGCACAGTAAGAAGCAAGTAGCACAAGAACTCAAGAGCAGCAGAAAGAAACCACTAGAGCCCTATATAAGCCTTCTCAGTCTTTGGCTGTTCACCAAAGTGTCTTGGAGAGACTGATCAAAAGATATGATGAAAACAAGGGGAATTCACCCTAGCACCAGGGGTGTGTTGCACTAAGCAGAAACCTAGGGAAGGAGAGGAAAGGCATCTCCTTAAGTGCTTATTTAAATGTCTTATCTTTTTCTGCAATACCCAAATCATTAATTCGAATATATTTATGTAATTAATACTGTATTAATAATTAAATAATTCAATTTAATATAATAATAAAAATAATTATATAAATTAATAATTAGATAATTAATACATTATTTACTATTTAATTGAAAATAAATTTATTTAACTAAATTGAGTCTGTTTTCGCACTAGAATTTGTAGGGGGGGGTAAGTAAGGAGGCAGATATGTTGAATAAATGTAATCATTGGATGAAACATTGTTCCTGTTTCCTCCATTCCTGTTTGTGCTGGGTCTGAGACGGAGTCCATTTCCCTATAGCAGTCCTCACAGTGCTGTGCTTTGCATTGGTGGCTAGAAGGGTGTTGATAACACACCAGTGTTTTGGCTACTGCTGAGCACAGCATTGGGACTGTATTGTCCCTTCCCCAGTTGAGGACAAGATTCTGCTGACCTAAACTGACCAAAGGGGTATTCCTTACCATACGTCATCAGCTCAGATATAAAAGCTAATGAAAGGAGTAGGAAGAGGGGGCATTCATTTTTTCCAATGGTTGCCTGTTAAGAAACTACTACACGTGTTGAAGCCCTGCTTCTCAGGATGTGGCTGGACATCACTGCTGTTGGGAAGTAGAGAATAAACCATGTCATTTTCTGGTTTGTTTTTGCATGTGTAAATTTGGGTTTTGCTTTAGTAAACTGCTCTATCCCAACCCACGAGTTGTTTACCATCTTATTCTCTTTCCCCCTGCCTTGCTGCGAGGGGGAGAGGGGTAACAGAGAGACTGTGGGCACTTGGCATCCAACTGAGGTCAACACATTGCACTGTTGTAGAAGTCAAATAATTTTGTAAATAATAAAATTTTGTTTATTAGGGTTTTTTTTCTTCATAAAAACTTACAGTCTAAGTGGTTTCTAATCTTTTTAAAAATGTATCCTATTTACATCTAAAGTGACATAACATTATTTATAAAGTCTAATACAAAAATATAGAAACAAATAGTTTATTTGACATTTGTTATTTTTACTACATTAATATTTTTATTTTACATGTAAATACAAACATAAAAATATTAAAGACGAATCAGAATACAACCAAATCATACATAAAAAGAATTACAAGTATCAACCTGTGATAAAACTTGAATACCTATTTGTGCAAATGGAAAAGGAGAAATATGGTTGCATATTTCAGAGGTATTCAAAGATGATTATTTATTTTCTTTGCAACATATCTTAAGAGTTAGAAATTCCTTAGAAAATAAGAATTATTGAATTTACTGATAGTCTTATCAAGCACAGATCATATATATATTGATGCATATATATATATAATTCATTATACTAAATTTAATTGTATTTTATTCATATACTAATAAGTAGCATATCTTATTATATATTATATATGCATAATGTATATTTTATCTCTAATATATAATGTATATATGAAATATTTATCCAAGTTAGCCCAATTTTAATATTATGAAGAAAATATTTGTATAATATAAAAGATGTTTACCTTGAATAGTTATAATTTTGACTCCCATAAGTAATTATTTTCTTACTATGAGGTTAAATATTTCATGAGGTATTCCATGAATTTAAAATCTGACAGAATTGAATACTTTGATGAATGATACAGATAATCAGTCTCATAAAGTTAGCATCAGTTAATCAGAATTCAGATTTCCTGACTTTTAAGCATACTGCTAACAGTTTCTTATTTATCATGGAAATTGATTGTTTACTTTTCATCAGACTATTTGAGATGCTGATATATGAAACATTTTTCTTACATTCTCTATCCCTGCCTACTAAAGAGCTTATGAAGCCAGCTACTTTATCATTCTTTACATTTGAGGTGCTAGGCCATGACTGGAACATGATGTACTCAGCATTACTCATTGGATAACCAATGCTGACTGACGGATTGAAGTAACTAGAGCCCTGTGCAAGTAATTCATTTATTAGCTGCAATTTAGATCGAGACTAAATAAAGATGGTTCTGAAGATCCATTCTTTTTAGTCAAACTCTCTTGAAACTAGACATAGAACATTGATTTGAATCATTGTCATGAGTCAGATTTCTTTTTAATTTTTCCATTACCACCATTATGCTGGCATACTAAGGAAGGGAGAGGGTAACCTAACCAAGCTGAGGACTGATCTCCTCAATAGGGGTAGGGTCAGGGTGCTCCATTGTCTTTTGGCTGGAAACCTGATAAACCTTGTTGGCAAGCACATTCCAGTATGCCTGCTTTCTCAGGACAATAAAAGGACTCCGTGAAGGACCAGTCAGGCTTACTGATTTATTAAAGGCTGTCCTGTGAGAGGACCCAGTGCTGCCTAGCAGGTGCTGTTTCTCCCATCTGAGGCCCCAGAAGTAGGTTCTGCCTCTTGCTGCTACTTCTGTCTCACTGGCACAGTTCCTGCATCCAGGTGGATACTTCAGCAGCCCTGGAGAGAAAGAGGAGAGCCCTGCTCACACCACCCTGAGCTCAGAGCCAGCTCATCTGCTCTTCTTCCAATCTCCTGCTGTTCCTGTATCAGATAGGTTACTTATCTATCTCAGCATCAAAACTGGGGAACCTCTCTTGTGTGCCTGGTGAGCCTGCAGGACTTGCCTTTCCCTCCACAACTTGACCACACCGATGAAAAATACACAGAATTCACAAAGGGGGTGGGGTTTGTTGGAGTGTTTTTCTTGTTACCATTGTGTTACTGTTTTTCTTGTTACCATTGTGTTACTGTTTGCTACTTTTATATATATATACATACACACACACACACACATATATATATGTATACACATAATGTAAATAATTGTTGCTTCCTTTTTCTATATTTTTGACTGAAAGTCACTTGATTCAAAGGGTATAGTAAATTAGGGAAGTTTTTTTTTCTCCCATTCCAGAAAGATTCCCATTCTAACCTGAGACAATCATGTGGGAAAAAATGTTCTTCCCCTTTCCCACCTCTCTCAGTAGTGCACTGTGTCTGTCTGGAATGGATTTGACTTTGTTCATAGCAGCCTTTGTGCTTTGGATCTGTGGCTAAAATAGAGTTGATAATATCACAGACTTTTGACCATTACTGAAGTGTGCTTGCACAGCACTGGCTGTCCACCACCGCCACTCTTCTCAGCAAGTAGGGTGTTCAGGATATAGGTTGGGTGGAAATATATCCAGGATAACTGACTTATATTTACCAAAGGAATATTCCATATTAAATGACAGCATGCTCAGCAATAAAAGCAGGAGGAAATGAGGAAGGGGGGACATTCGTGGTTATGGTGCTCCCAAGAAATTGTTATGCATGTTTTGGCTCTGCCTTCCAGGAAGTGGCACATCTCCCTGCTAATGAAAGATGGTGAAGGCTTTCCTTGTTTTGCTTTGCTTGTGCACACAGCTTTTGCTATTAAATTGCCCTTATTCTTATATAGGAGTCTTCTTGCCTTCCTTATACTTCCTTTTCTCAACCTGCAGAACAAGGGAGGGAGGGAAGGAGGGAGAGAGAAACTGGATGGGTGTTTGGCTGTTGATTAGGGTTAACCCACCAGTCGGTGCACATATAACGATTATTTTCAATGCTTTAGCTAACCACAGCGGCAGTGTAGCTATTGAGAGAAAGGTTGTGTCACACTTTCAATTATATCAGCAACACATGGTTTATATTTTCCCTTTGTGGTCTGCTTTCATATTTATTAGCTGTGCTTTCACTTAAGCATTTTATATGAGTGACATCTAGATCTACACCGGGCTATATCTTTACCTCTATAATTATAAAATTACTATTCTTAGAGTAGATCATAGTTGCTATATTTTTAAAAATCACAATATGTTATGAGCTATAACTGCAGGGAGGTCTTCACAAGTATGGAAAATTCCATGTTATGCTCCAAAAAAACCCTTGTCTTGCTTTTAATTATTATTATTATTATGTTGTTGTTGTTGTTGCTGTTGTTGTTGTTGTTGTTATGTTATTATTAAAGTTAAAGAAAAATATACTGGTGAATACATAAGAAAGAAACTTTGCCACTGTAATTGTGAAATACTTTTTGATTCACCTGCTGTGATTGGCTAAAATCCTTCTTTATTTCATGTGTTAATAGTCTAAACTGCATCAATATTAGCAGAGGAATTCTGCATACTGAAAACTTCATGAGCATCATGGTGTGGTAAAGATTTGTTTTCTGTTAAGTTAATAGCTCTATTTACTAAATATTTGCATATTTCTTATGAATTTTGGATGATGAAAAAATGAACAATTTGCAAGCAGAAAATAATTCATGCATTCAGTGCTTATATTTTTTGTTATTAACATAAGGTATTAGAACAATATGCAAAAAGAAAAACAATAAGCTTGTTTAGCTTGACATTTAGAAGCCATAAAATGGCAATATCAAGGTTTCATATGCAAGTCATTGTCTTCATGACTAGTCCATAATTAAATGACAATCTATTAGTAATCACATAATAGGATAAAATATTCAGTCCTTATTTACAAAACTGTGTGCATATGCACAGTGTGTGATCCCTGAGAGCAGAGCCATACTTTGTCAGGTTCCAGTATTAACATGTTCATCAAGTAATTTGTTTTGAGTTTGGGAAACTTTTGAATGTTCCGATTTTCTTGGGTTATATGTGTATTCAGGGTTTAGATCATTCCTAACATCAAATTGTGATGAAATTAATTTATGGTAATGGAGTGTTAACTGATTTTAGATCTGATAACATTGGATAGCAAAAAAATAATGCAAATATGCTTCAACTGAAATGAGTTAACTCTAACTAATTTAGAACATACATTTAAAGTCATCCTTAGAGAGGGTAGCGATAGTGAACTACTAATCACAGCAGAGGAGATAAACTTTTCTCTGAAAACATAGAAGGGTTTTTTCAGTTAAACTTTGTCTTGAAAACACATAAAGTTTTTATGGATAATGATTTAGTCTATGCAAATAAAATCAAAGAAATATTGTTTTATATTGCTCATTTGTGGAACGTTAATACCAACACAAAAATACCTGTCCATTGTTGTCTAAAAATGTCTATTAATAGTCTCTTACTGATGGCTCTATAAATTTTACAGAGATTTCTGTACTGATTTTTTTTTTTTAACCCGTGGTATTTGGAGAGTTTAATCGTACATAGACATATATAATGAATTTTAATAATTACCCTGGCTCAAAACCTAAAATGTAATTAAAACTTTCTGTAACAATGACAGAGTTGAGAACAACAGATCTGGGGTCTAACTACCCTGAACAGGAAAATCTTTCATAAAAATACCAGATTAAGATTTCTAGCTTTCAACTTTTTGTGATTTAATCCCAGATGGCAACCAAGCACCACACACCCATTAATTCACTCCCTGCCAGTGGAGTGGGGAGAGAATTGGAAGGCAAAAGTGAGAAAACTGTTCTCTCTTTAAGAATTGAGATAAAGACAGATCAATAGAAAAAGCCACATACACAAGCAAGCAAAACAAGGAATTCATTCACCAATTCCCATGGGCAGGCAGGTGTCTAGCCATATCCAGGAGACCGCGCCGTATCACATGTAATAGTGAGTTGGGAAGACAAACGTGACCACTCTGTACATCCTTCCCTTCTTTCTTCTTCCACCAACTTTAAAAGCTGAGCATTACTTCATATGGTCTGGAATATCCCTTTGGTCATTTGGGGTCAGCTGTCCTGGCCGAGTCCCCTCACAATATCTTGTGCACCCCCAGCTGCCTCAGAGGTGGGTTGAGAGGCCGGAAAGGTCTTGGCTCTGTGCAAGCATTGCTCAGCAATAAGGAAATCAACCCTGTGTTATGAACACTGTTTCCAGAAGAAACCCAAAACACAGACTCAAACAAGCTACTCCGAAGAAAATTAACTGTATCTTAGCCAAAATGAGCGCAAAAATTTTGTTTGTATCTTTTATTTTGATTTCTACTTTGCATATGAACTTTTATAGAGATTGTAAGCATGTTACCACCAACAGTCTTTAAACTCAGAACTCTTTGTTCGACATGCAGAACAACATGCATATCTTCTCCTGAAATTCTGGAGAGAGAAAATCTACCCAAAATACCAAAATCTACATAAAAAATATAATGTTTATTTTTATGTGCATCAGTTATGAGAATGCAGTCTATTCTATCTGAAAAATAATGGAAGTTATTAGATTTTTAAACTCTATCAAAAAGTCAGAGGAATCTGGACAGGCTATATAGATGGAACAAGATCAACAGCATCAGTTTCAACAAGATCAAGTGCTGAGTCCTATACTTTAATCAAAATAACCCCATGCCAGTGCTACAGGTTGGAGGCAGAGTGACCAGAAAGCAGCAGCCCAGCAGGAAAGGACTGGAGGGTGCTGATTGACAGTGGACTAAACATGAGGCAGCAGTGTGCCCAGGTGACCAAGAAGGCTAACAATATCCTTGCCAGTATCAGGAATAGTGGGCCATCAGGACTAGGGAAGTGATTCTTCCCCTGTATTTGGCACTAGTGAGGACACACCTCAGGTGTTGTGGCCAGTACTGGTTTAGCACTGAGGTGCTAAAGTGTGTCCAGAGAAGGACGACAAAGCTATTGAAGATTCTGAAGGGTATGTCCTATTAGAAGCAGCTGAGCTGCTAAACGACCTGGAGTTATTTACCCTCTCACTCTCTACAACTACCTGAAAAAGGTTATATCCAGGTGGAGATTGACTTCTTCATTAAGGCAATTAGTGATAGAATGAGAGGACATAGTCTTAAACTGCACCAGAAAAGATTTACGTTAGATATTAGGAGAAATTTCTTCACAGAAAGGGTGATTAAATATCAGAATAGGCTTCCTAGAGACTGGTGGAGTCACTGTTCTTGGAGGTGTTCAAGGAAATGAATAATCTTAAACATTCAAATTTTGCTGATATGAGGCCAAGCATTAAAATGTAATGCAATATTTTAGTCAAAATATATATATATAAGTTAAAAGAAACTCATAATTTACTTAGAATGTAACTATTCAGTCAGAGGTTGGAAAACTTTATCTCAATCTCAATGATCTCAGACAATTTACCCATTTGTTCTTATCTCTTGTTGCTTCTGATACCTTTTAGCCTAACTGCAGTTAAGAAGTAGTTCAAAAAGCTTGAAGTACATAACATTTCATTTCTTCATTTTGTTATCAGGTGAAGTTCATACATTTTGAAACTGAATTGCATTTTATTTCTTGGCTGGACCTTGCACTCTCTGGGAGTTACGTGTAATTATGCTTAATCCTTTCCAGTGCTGACTCAGTACTTTCTCACTGGGGAGAAAGCTGCTTCTCCTGAGTTTGTTATCTAGTCTTCACTTTTCTAAAAACTACAGGTGAGTAATCTATGTTTCAAAGAAAGATGACCTTTGCTTGATTTAAATGGAATCATTCTTTCAATACCTGAAATGGGAAAGTGATTAAGTTTTGTCTGATAGGTAAGATGTATTTTAAAAGCAGATAAGCTTAAAGGTCAGACACTGTCAAATGAAGGATTTTGACTTTTTAATATTTAAATACTTCAGAGGAATCATGGTTTATGCATGCCTGGCTCTCTTTTTTTAAGTTCTAAAATAAAATTGTTCTGCATTTTCGTAAGATTCACCTTTCAATGTTAGCTATATTTTGATATTGTGTGAGCAATTACTTTTCAGCACTAGCTATTCCAGCTTCATCTGAGACAGGAAGTTTTCTGGGCCTTTCTGTGAAATAATTAAGAAAAACCCCTAAATTTCAAAATAACATAAAGTAATACCTGAATTAACACCAGTTCTTCTTTTTGTATTAGTGACTTATAGATCCACAGTTAACTTAAATTCAGGATTTTTAATGCAACTAATAATTTACTGTCAAAGTGATTTTTTTCTTTGTTAAAGAGTGTATTATTTTGAGGACTGTGGCTTGTGTGTTCTAATAGATTACGGTTTTTTTTTACTGCACAACCTGACATTAACAGAGGCCATCTCAGTTATGAAACGAACTTTTGTGGAATAACAAGAAAATAGCTAATAGTTTTTAAACTACGTAATACAAAAGACCACAAATTATCCAGAATTATAAGCCACAATGAGACTTTTTAAAGATAAAAGAATAAAACCCCACTTCCTGATATTTTTCACAGTGCCAGAATAATCTAAATTTTGTAAAATTATATCTGGGCAATGCCAGAAAGTACGAGATCTACTTTTCTTGCATTTTTTTTTCAATATGCACTTCTTTTTTATTTTTATTTATCCGTAGCAGTTTTCTATAATCTAGGGCAATGTTCTTTCAGACATTTGTGGCAGATGAAAAATAAAGAAAGATCTACCAACAAAATTCAGAAAAACAATTTTAGTGATACAATTTTTTTTTCTTCCTTCATGCTGAAATACTATTATACATGTCAGAAAAAGTAGGTATGCATTTTGATAGGATTAAGACAGAAAAAAGAAGTCAAAGAATTCGGCAGATAAAAAAAAATATGATCAATATATAACGTAGATCAGATCTTCAATCCTCCAAAGTGAACAATTTTTGAAGATTAATTTGCCTTGTTTTACCCCTTCCAAAAAGGATCCCATCAATTAGTCTCAATTTCTGTCAGCCTTACAACTTGTTCCCGCAAGCAACCTAAGTTTTCCTTTCTCCAACATTCCTAATAGAAGCAATAAATTATAGATTTATTTTGGACTAAAATTTTAATTTTGGTATGATCACACTTGCTTGTTTCTTTTCAACTTTAGTGTATGTGACTAGTGCTTTGATAGGGTATTCAGTGCTAAGATAAAAATGGTAATCCTTGCAGGTGTTCTGCTGGTTGTTTTACAGAAAAAGCTGTTAAAAATAGTTTTCCAGAACTATTTATAAATTAGATGGTAATTTCTCTAGTAAATTAAAGTTTTCAATTTTCATATTTTTTCTATTTTTTGCTTCTTTTTCTTATAGATATTATTTATAGTCAATACTAGAGGTGTAAGCAGATTTTCTGAAAAGTTTTTACTTTCACATAATAGATATTTCACATGATTTTGATTCTATTCTTGTTAGCTTTTTTTTTTGCTTTAATACTGAGATACTTCTTTCATGTATGCTATTATTCCACTACTTTTCCCCTTATTTATTTCTTCCTAAATAGTTGAACCTTCAGTACTTCTGGTCCAAGTAACTACTGTTCTTTGCATTTTCTGTAAAGTCTGTTTTGATGTATAGAATCAGAATTAATTCTGCATTTTATTTCCAAGACTTCTCAAACTAGGAAAGAAACATGTGGTTGTTTCTAACCTTCCCTTGATAATTTGCTGAATCTTTACACAATCTTTCTGATTTGTGTATATCAATTTCAGTCTTTCCCTTAAAATTTTACCACCTCTATGGCTAGACTTCCTTGTTTTGTTTTGTTTGTTTGTGTTTTTTTTTGCTTTGTGGTGTGGGATTTTTTGTTGTTGATTTTATTTTTTTTTTCCTCGATCAATCCCTGAGGATATTCCTCCTGGCTACTCACTTGGAGTTCAGTACTTGACAAAATGAATGTCTTAAGGGAAATGCATGGGGGAAAAAAATGGGTAGCTCTGTTTTCTTGGCCATTTATTACCTTCTGAATTTTGTCAAACCCTCCTATTCTCCCATATCCTGAGGACAGGAAAAATCCCACTAAGAAAATTTTAATTTCTTTAAGTATTTTCCCAGGTTGTGTAAAATGTATCCTCGATCTATATGAAAAAAAAAAAAAATCTGAATTCATATTCTGAATACAAAGTTGTTTTCTTTCTGCCACTTTTTCATTTTTTTGTTGTTTGGTTTTGTTGTTTTTTTTTCAACCACAGGAGAATGCCATAAATAGCAAGTCTCATGAGGTAAGTAGTAATAATTTCACCTACTGTAAAATGTTGAAAACCTGATGTCAAAACACAGTCACAACTTTGAACAATTAACTGCTACACAATTAACAATTTTAATGGATCTCTAATGCAGACATTTCCCATATGGTCTGCTTAATTAACCCTTAACAAAAGAGATCAGCACTTCAGAGTCTCAAATAAACAAAGAAGGAAACAATATCTGCATAAAATGTTTTCAAAGTCATAATAAATGGCCTATGTATCTAGTTGAAATGTAGATAATGAACTTTGTTTTCATTTTGAATTTATGTTCAAAGAGTAATTACTGAAGCAGCTGCCCTTTAGATGGCAGGCTGAGAATGGCACTCTGGTCAAACTAGCAGAACATTATGCTATTACAAGGGAAAATAGGCTAATGTATGTTATCTGAATTCTATTTATACTTGTGTGAAAGCATAGATACAGCTCTTTATCCATTTTTTTTCTCTTGACTGCAGAAGAGCAAAGGGCTTTTACTTTCCTAATAAAAATTGGACCTGCAAAATTATTAGCTTTGCTAATAATCTACATTTCAGGAATTTAGTTTCCTCTAGAACTGCAGTATTAAAGAGATATGAAAGACAAGCAAACACATGTTTCAGGTGATGAACTTCTGAAATGTTCATGAAACTGTGCTAAATCATGAGTTTTTTCCCCATTACCACATGTTCTTTTTTAAGTAACATTTCTGGTCTTTTCACTCTTTTTCATGCTTTAAAAAATATTCAGCCTATCAGCCTCTCCAAGCCTCCTGTGCTGTTTCTGCTCTTTTTTAATGCTATTTTTAAAATATATTTTATTTTTTTAATCCTTTCTCTCTGATCTGCCCCTCTGTATTTACCCATTCAGTGGGAGTGCTTCTCTTTGAACACCAATAAAACTTGATTCATATTTTCTCTTTGGTTACCTATTGCTTTGTAATCGTTTATAAAAAAAAAAAAAAAAAAAAAAAAAAAAAAAAAAAAAAAAAAAAAAGAAGAAAAAGATTACTATCCTAGGACATGTGTTGAATCTGTATAAGCCTAAGCAGTATTTAAAGAAGCTCACACTCAGTTTAAAAGGGTGAAAATTTCATGCATACACACACAGTGTAGAACCAGCACTAGAGAGAAATGGGGAAAAATATATTGCAATAAATGCAATTAATATTCAGTTCTGAAGAAAATGGATCTGAAAATGATTAAATGTCTAATTTGTGCTTTCAAACAATGCAACATAAGAAATGCAACATACCAATGCCTAGACTTTGGGGTAGAATAGTATGGTGTATTTTCCCTTTGATACAGCTTTTGTTTACAGCTTTATATGCCTTTAGGAAAGATAAGGTAAAGGCAGCATGAAGAGATAAACATAATCTGGTGAAGAACTTGTATGAACACAATGAAGAGAACTGCCCCCAAATCACAATACAATATGACATGAAGAATGATGTTGCCAAATGTTTTTTTTTTCTCCTGTAGGAATCAGATGAGTTTCACTTGCAGTAATTAGCTACATATATTAATTTATCCAAAAAGCTATTAAAGGAAAAATTTACCTTAATTTACCTTAATCAAAGTTTACTTAGTTTGTGTTTTTTTTTTTTCATTTTCATAATATTTCTATTCAAATAGAAATGAGATTATTTAGAAGGGATTTTTATTGTGCTGTTTCATGGACTTTTTAATACGCTTATTTTCTTCTCTCTAAAAGTAGCAGTGGAGTAATTGATCTATCTGTGATGTACAATTATAAAGTCCAAAGCTGATTATTAAGTTTATAAATAGGAAAGTTGGCTCTATTAATCTAAGCCATTTTGCAAGACCTATCTCTTATTCCTATTTTTGTTTCTCTGTTTTTGAAATCCAAGCATCATGATTTTAAGAAACGGATCTGAAAACTTTCAGGAAAAAAATAAAAAGAACAAGCTAGAAAGAAATTTGCTTTAAGAAACTGCAAAAAACCCCACATCTCCTCTAAATTAATAGAATGAGAAAAAGTATCCCATATGTTAAAAAAAAAATCCAAAAGAAAACAAAACAGTTCTTAGCGAACTTACAAGCAAAACTATTACCAGATCAAGATGAAGAAGAAAAAATTTCCTCCTCTCCTCTAGAGATTAAAGGCCAGGACTGCAAGTCATTCTTACTTTCTATGTCACTTTAAGTAGCACAAGACTTTTAGGACTTCAAACAGCTGTATATTTTCTTGAATTGTCCACATAATGAAGTAAAAATAGTGCAAGGAAACTGAGAAAACCCTGGACAGTCGATTAGCAACTACATTAGCCAATTCCCTCAGTCCCCTTGGAGTTATGCATGTTCATGTTCCTCAGGTGGTACCTAATTTTCCTTTACAGCGGACAGGACTTCATTGAGCTTTAGGAACTTGAGAAATGATTGAAGAGTGATTACCAGTGAACACTGAAGCAAGAGACCTGTTGAGTTCCTTGGTCTTCTCATATTTATTGTCACCAATTCTCCTGTCTTAATTACTGGAGGAACTAGAGGAGTGGTTGTGGTTCCTATTTTCCTTAATCTTCCTTTTCTGAGCAATGTACCTGTAGGAGCCCTTCTTGTTGCCATTCACATTCCTTGCCAAATTCTTCTCCAATTGTGCTTTAGCTTTCCTGATTTCACCCCTACACATTTGCACAGTGTCTTATATTCTTCCTAGGATATCTGTCCCTTGTTCCACTGCCTGCGCATTTCTTCCCACATTGTAGCTGGATTTGGAAGTCATTATTCATAGAACCATATTATCATCAAATACTCTGAGTTGGAAGGGACCTGTCAGGATCATCTAGTCCAGCTCCTGTCCTTTTGTAGGACACCCCAAGAATCACACCATGTGCTTGAGAGCATTGTCCACATGCTTCTTGAAATCTGTCAGGCTTGATGCTATGACCATGTCCCTGAGAAGCATATTCCAGTGCTCAGCCACCCTCTGGGTGTAAAACTTTTTTCTGATATCTAACCTAAATCTCTGTCTTCCTTGCCTCATTTCTTACACAGCGGAATGAAGAACACTTGTGCTGTAAAAAACTGTACTTAAAGAGCTACCAGCTCTCTTCTGCTCCTTTGTGCCTCAAAGGAAGTTTTCCAGAGGATCCCATCCACAAATTTCTTAAACTGAAAGGGTCCTGTCTTTAACTTGGTCTCCCTGAAATGCATCAAACCATGAAAACTCAGAAGAAGACAGAACCTTCATATACATTTTTTTTTTTAGTTATATCAAATGGAATCCTCATTCCTTTTTAGCCTTTAGTTTACATCTATCTAGAGAAACACTTGAATCTTTGGGTACTATCTCTACTTTAATCCAGGTATCAGCCACGATGAACTGCAAATTAAGTGCATCATAACTAGTTTAACAGTAACTACCAATATGCAACAGTAAGTGAAAGAAATCAGATATTCTTGTATCTCTTTAAAACAATTGGAATCGTTATGCAGGAAGGCAAATATCCATAATTAATCATTGCTTATATTGTGCGAGGGATTATTCCTATTTCTGTTTCCTTTTTCTTTTTCCCTCCCCCCCCTCTTTTAGTACGAATAAGCCCAATGAATGTAGAGAACTCAAAAAGCTTTTCTGGGTTTTGGACAGAAATTTGAGCTTTGGCTTCCCAGTTTTCAAAGAGTTTTCTAACTTTTAATTGTAGTTTATCCTCCCTGTTTTTATCTTCTGAGTTATGTTTATTTGGATGGTAGGACAGAGCTACAGAATGTGGGATTCTATAGCCCAGTGTCTAGAAAAAAAATTGTTTATAATCCCTTTGAAAGTCTTAAGTTTGTTAAATTTCATTAAATGTGGTAGCTATTACAGGTAGATGCTGAGAGACAGACAAAGCTTTAATGTATTCTGTAGTTTTGTGGTAGAGAATACAGAAAAATAGGGCAAAAGAAATGAGGTTTCATGACATTTTTATTATTTTGTAGAAGAGTAAGTTTCAGCAGATGAGTCTTTAAGCACAAACTAAATTGTTAACAGTATTGTTGTTATTTGTTCTGGTTTTATTTTACTTTTATTCTATGTATATAATACGGACTTATGAACTGATTTTTCTTATCCTAATGAACTAAATATTCAAGTTTATCCTTTTGTGCTAATTTGAAATAAGTGAATAATTGAACAGTGTGGTAATAGAGATTATTGTAACGTTACTTTTTGCAATAGTTGTAATAATTGTAACATTCAAGGACAACTGTGAGAAATAAACTTCTTAATATTGCACAAATATATTTGAGGAATTTTTCACTGATTAGCCAACTGTTTGGCTTTGGGTTGGTTTTTGTTTTTTTGTTTGTTTTTAATAAAATAATATGGAATCTTTTTTCTCTTTTCTTTATTACTTCGTACTATTTTGCAATTTACTTAAACAGACAGAATAGCTGATTGTGGCTTAAAATTGATTTCTCAAATGCAGGTAGCCAAATTTACTCGAGTATTTAAAGGGAAAACACTTTATTTGGACATCGGGTGTCCCCAGAAACAAATGCCAAATGGAGCACACAAGCTACAAAGGACTTACCTATTTGAGAATTTTTACTTTACGTGTTTTATTGTAATTCTTTTAAAAAAAATCAGTTTCCATCAGAATTGTTCTACTATAATTACACTATCATCAATTAACATTAGAGATACGGTTACCTTTCTTATTTATTTTCATATAAATAATGTAAATTCTGATAATTTTTGCTGTTTAATCTTGGAAACATTTACTTCAGAATTTTATTTTATCCTATCTTTATGATTCCATTTTTTTCTTTAAAATATTAAAGGAAATACCTTCTAAACATGACAAGGCCTTCATAGTTTCTACACTTACTGTTATACTCTATTTTTCTGGGTGGGATTCAACATATGCATGAAGAAGAAGAAGGAATTGGTTTTTAATCAACAGGACTTTCAATTACTCCAGTAAGATAATCCGCAATTAACACATATAGAAATATATTGCTTTTGGAATAATCACAGTTGACAAATGGGAACAGAAAGTTTTGAGGCTCCTTATAAGTTCATCATCCTTTTTTTTTTTTTTTTTTTT